>SJYT01027335.1:0-22704 GCA_006410635.1 Cephalophus harveyi | reverse complement strand
CCTATTATACAGAGTGAAGTAAGCCAGAAAGAAAAACACCAATACAGTATACTGACACATATATATGGAATTTAGAAAGATGGCAGTGATGACCCTGTATGTGAGACAGCAAAAGAGACACAAATGTATAGAAAGGACTTTTGGACTCTGTGGGAGAGGGAGAGGGTGGGATGATTTGGGAGAATGGCATTGAAACGTGTATACTATCATGTAAGAACAAAGCACAAGCCTATGTTCGATACAGGATACAGGATGCTTGGGGCTGGTGCACGGGGATGATACAGAGAGATGATGTGGGGTGGGAGGTGGGAGGGGGATTCGGGATTGGGAGCTAATATACACCCATGGTGGATTCATGTCAATGTATGGCAAAACCAATACGGTATTGTAAAGTAAAATAAAGTAAAAATAAAATTAAAAAAAAAAAGAATGGTGGTTAATCAGAGGTAGAGTGAAGGCACGGGGTGACTATACGGCTGTTCTTTTACTGTTATCTGGAAAGAAGTTTTAGATTTCCATAAAACACATAAAGTAGAATTGAGCCTTGAATGAACTATAATGACTGGAATCACAAATATTTCTATTTTATAAATAAAGTTCCAAGCATTTAAAAAAAAATTAACTGTATTTCTAAATCCCAGTAATTCTTTTGATTCTTTTTAATTACAATACAATTTCTTTCTTCTCTTACCTTCTGCTATCTATTCCTTTCTTCTCTTACCTACTTCAACCTCTCTAGGACTGCAAGTGTCCTGGGGGCTGTTTTTCCTCACCAATGCCTTGCTTTTTGGAATTATCATTTCCAAGCATTTCAAGTCCTGCTCAAGTTACAGAAACTCAAGCATAAGGGAACATAGTTATCTTAAGAAGCTGGTCCTAGACACTCATTCTGGTGACCTGGGTGATCAACTTTAAATGCAATCAGCCAATTCCTTTTCTGGTTTCTCAGAGCAGGGGCTGAGCTGTTCTCCATCCACTCAGACATGCATCCTCTGTCCTTGGGCTCAAATATTCCCTACCTGTAATTCAAAGACTGAATAACACATCAGTAAACAGAAAAGAAAAAACAAAACTAAGTCTTTGTTTCTCAGTACATGTGATATGTCTATCCTTTTATTTTGCTTGGCTCCTTGGACCTGGCATAGTATTGCTGCTGGGGAATGCTGGGGCCTACAATACTGGATCGTATCTGTCTGTTCCCTAAGTTGACTCTCAGAATCTCCCAGGACACCTGTGGCCTGGGGCTCTGCAGCTCTAAGTATACCTCCCTTTTTTGAATGTTAATTAAAACACTGGGAGTGGTTGCCCCACAACACACATTAATTTTGTACTAATAAATGTGTATTTAAAAGAGAAAATGCTTTCTCCATTATAGTTCAGTTCAGTTCTGTCACTCAGCTGTGTTTGACTCTTTGCTATCCCATGAATCGCAGCACGCCAGGCCTCCCTGTCCATCACCAACTCCCGGAGTTCACTCAGACTCATGTCCATAGAGTCGGTGATGCATCCAGTCATTTCATCCTCTGTTGTCCCTTTCTCCTCCTGCCCACATTCCCTCCCAGCATCAAAGTCTTTTCCAGTGAGTCAACTCTTCGCATGAGGTGGCCAAAGAACTGGAGCTTCAGCTTTAGCATCAGTCCTTCCAATGAACACCCAGGACTGATCTATTTTAGAATGGACTGGTTGGATCTCCTTGCAGTCCAAGGGACTCTCAAGAGTCTTCTCCAGCACCACAGTTCAAAAGCATCAATTCTTCAATGCTCAGCTTTCTTCAAAGTCCAGCTCTCATATCCATACATGACCACTGGAAAAACCGTCGCCTTGACTAGACAGACCTTTGTTGGCAAAGTGATGTCTCTGCTTTTCAATATGCTATCTAGGTTGGTCATAACTTTCCTTCCAAGGAGTAAGCGTCTTTTAAGTTCATGGCTGCAATCACCATCTGCAGTGATTTTGGAGCCCAAAAAAATAAAGTCTGACACTGTTTCCACTGTTTCCCCATCTATTTCCCATGAAGTAATGGGGCCAGATGCCATGATCTTAGTTTTCTGAAATTATAATTTCTCCATTATAAATGCCCTTTAAATTCAGTGAAACATTTGGGCTCTTATTTCTCTAATGACCTAATGAATTAATAGTAATAATGAGTATCTTCTGAATGAAAGAATCTTTAACACTCACTATTATTATAATCATACTGAATGTAAGGTGCTAAACACTCTGAAACAACACTTCAGGTTCCGTTCATCACAATCTTATAAGAGTTTTAGTATTCTTGTTGTTCAGTAGCTAAGCTGTGTCTCACTATTTTGCAATCCTATGGACTGTAGACCACCACGCTCCTCTGTCCATGGGAATTCCCAGGCAAGAATGCTAGAGTATGTTGCCATTTCTCTGCCTCCAATGTGGGAGACCCAGGTTCGATCCCTGGATCGGGAAGATCACCTGGAGAAGGAAATGGCAATCCACTCCAGTATTCTTGCCTGGAGAATCCCATGGACGGAGAAGCCTAGTAGGTTACAGTCCACGGGGTCGCAAAGAGTCGGACATGACTGAGCGACTTCACCTTCACCTTCACCTTCCTGACCCGGGGATTGATTGAATCCAGGTGTGCTACTTTGCAGGCAAATTCTTTACCAACTGAGCCACCTGAGAAGCCCTGTGAATGAAACTTTCTACATTTCATTTTCTACTTTTTGATGGTGGTAAGAAAACTAAAGGGCCCCCTGATTACTAATGGTAAAGAATCTGTCTGCCAATGCAAGAAATGTGGGTTTGATCCCTGGGTTGGGAAGGTCTCCTGGAGAAGGAAATGACAACCCAATCCAGTATTCTTGCCTGAAAAACCCCATGGACAGAGGAGCGTGGCACTATAGTCCATGGGGTCACAAGTGTCAGGCACAACTTAATGACTAAATGAGCACCAAGGTTCATTCCTGATGTTGAAGCTGAAACTCCAATACTTTGGCCACCTGATGGGAAGAGCTAACTCATTTGAAAAGACCACGATTCTGGGGAAGATTGAAGGTGGGAAAAGATGGGGACGACAGAGGACAAGATGGTTGGATGGCATCACAGACTCAATGGACATAAGTTTGTGTAAACTTTGGGAGTTGGTGATGGACAGGGAGGCCTGGTGTGTAGTCCATGGGGTCACAAAGAGTCGGACACAACTGAGTGACTGAATTGACCTGAACTGAAGGTTTATTCAGCCATTCTGTAAACATTTACTGAGTATCTACTATTTACTGGATACAGATTTTTGTGTCAGGCATACAGAACTGAACCATCAGGAAAAAGGTTTTTTTTCTCTGGGGTCGCTTTCATATCTAACCCATGGCAGTGCAGTTATACCCAAGTTCTTGTCTCCCCAGTAGGAGCTTGAAGTTGCTGGGCTAGACTGTCTACACTGCTGCTTCTTTGATCCTATGTTTTGCGAAAAAGAAAACAAAAATTCTGGTTATCGGATAATCATGTTAACCAACAAAGAAAACTCTTCCACAGAAGGATTTCACAGCCTCTTTGAAAGCTGTGAATAGGTTTATACTTAGATTATGAGAGTTCTTTGTTTAGTTCTGTTAATAATAAGACATATAATTAGACTGGTGCTTTTAGACTCTATTTTTATCTTTTGCAATAGGGAGGAATCTACTTTGCCTAGTGTTAATTTTGCTTCTTTCAAAGGCAGAGTATATTGAAAGGATTACATAAATGCGTAAACAGGTCAAACTTTATGAAGAAGAAACAAAATGAAAAAGAAATTACATTATGCTAATTTAAAATAATTGAAAGTTTAAAATATATACCAGAATAAATTTTTCAGCAGATTTAAGCTGTTTGTGTAAGATTTTTTGTGTGATTTTAAAATCTAGAATCATTTTGAAAAATAACACTGAGAAAATCTAGTCTTTTAAAAGGTAATTTTCATATAACAATAATTTTTGTGTCAAAAAAAAAGAGAAGAAGGGCCAATCAGTTCATTTTTTGGACATAAAAATTCACTCACTGATAATTCATTAGAAACCAAGCTTTGTTTAAATGGAGCCATCGTTGTTAACAGCCTGTGGCTCACTGAGAACAGGTGATGATTATAGCACTTCTGGAGAATGAAAGTACAGTGACTGTAATCATTTTAAAAATTACTTCATAAGTGTCACACTGTTAATTATAGTTCAAAGAATTAGCATCTGGTTGAAGTTATAGGTGTAGCTTTGAGGAAATGATATTACAGGAAATGCATTTAAAGAACCGTTAATCACAACAGAAAATGTTCTCTGCCTGGCTCTGGGTACTTTTTTACAGTAGTCACACCTGGTATTTACTCAAAATGCCTAAATATAAATAGCAACACTGCATTTTCTTCAGTGGAAAAAGAAAAACAGTATCATTTTCCACCTTAGACATTGTGAAATGAATTTTTAAGTTTTAGTACTGTGGAAAGTGAAACTCACTTATAATAGTGTAGTTTTATTTATAATCAACATGTAAATGAGGTATAAATTACTAAGGAAAATTAAATGACATTAACTTGTTTTTTTTTATATATATAAACTGTGTAAGGAAAAAATGTGAAAAGATTTTGTGAATACTTTTCATTTATGCTAATCCATTGGCAAGGAGGCATTTTAAAGATTATTCTGAAAGAAATGTGATTACCTTAGAGTTTTGATTTGGAAGTTAGTGTTTAAGAAAAGCAATAAGGGGAGGTTCCATAAACAGGCTCATATATTTTATTTAATATAATATATAACAAATGAAATACCAGACCATCTTACCTGTCTCCTGAGAAATCTGTATGCAGGTCAAGAACAACAGTTAGAACCCCGTATGGAAGAACTGATTGGTTAAAGATCAAGAAAGGAGTACAACAGGGCTGCCTGCTGTCACCCTGTTTGTTTAATCTATATGCTGAACACATCATGAGAAATGCTGGGCTGGATGAGTTACAAGCTGGAATCAAGATAGGGGGGATCAACATAAACAGTCTCAGATATGTGGATGATACCACTCTAATTGCAGAAAGCAAAGAGAAACTAAAGAGCCTCCTGATGAGGGTGAAGGAGGAGAGTGAAAAAGCCAGCTTAAGGGTAAATATTTAAAAAAGAGAAAAACACTAAGATCATGGCATCCAGCCCCATTACTGCATGCAAATAGAAGGGGAAAAGGTAAAAGTAGTGACAAATTTCCTCTTCTTGGGCTCCAACATTACTACAGATGGTGACTGCAGCCATGAAATCAGAAGACAATTGCTTTTTGGCAGGAAAGCGATGACAAACCTAGACAATGTGTTGAAAAGCAGAGACATTACTCTACCAACAAAGATCTGTATAGTCAAGGCTATCGTTTTCCCAGTGGCCGTGTATGGTTGTAAGAGCTAGACAATAAAAGGCAGAATGCCAAAGAATCGATGCCTTCAAACTGTGGTGCTGGAGAAGACTCTTGAAAGTCCCTTGGACAGCAAAGAGATCTAAACAATTAATCTTAAGGGAGATCAACCCAGAATATTCACTGGAAGAACTGCTGCTGAAGGTGAGGCTCCAGTATTTTGGTCATCTGTTGTGAATAGATGAGTCATTGGGGAAGTCCCTGATGCTGGGAAAGATTGAAGGCAGAAGGAGAAAAGGTCATCAGAGGATGAGATGAATGGACACCCTTGTTGATGCAATGAGCATGTACTTGAGCGGGAGATGGTGAGGGACAGGGAGGCCTGGTGTGCTACAGTCCATGGAGTCCCAAGGAGTCAGACCGAACTGGGTGACTGAACAACAAGATAACAAATGAAGCATTTAAAAATCAGTGAGAAATAGATGTCTTTATTTTCTTGAAATAATGTTGGGAAGATAAGCTAACACTTGGGAGACAAATATAGATAGATTAAAATGTAAAAGCAAACACCTAATAAAAAACATAGGGAACAAACTATGAATGATTTGTTAAAAGATGGGTTTATTTTCATTTAAAATGATACTAAATTTTAAATAATTAAAAATAGGCATATCTGACTTCAGAACCTAAAACTTCTTCATAATAATGTAACAAAAAATGTAAATGGGATATCTATTAGCTTACCAAACATAAATACATTAAATAATAAAAAGGGTGAATCTACATGAAGACCTCTTTGTTGTATTCTAGCAGTATGGAGAAAGAAATGGTATCACCAAAGAACAAATCTAAACCATGAATAAGCACATAATGGAATATAAAACCAACATGAAATTGCAGACAAAGTAAATCACAATAGCAAGCAAAATTTTGTAATATCAAAAAATTGCAAAATGATTGGGTACTGAAAAACATGCAATGAAATGGGACTGCCAGTGGGAACAATACATACAATGATTACAAGCATTATCAATAACATATTTTCTATGGTAGTTAAAATATCACTTTAGTAAATATACACTAAAGAAAAATAAAAAGCATGTGAGTAAATATGTAAAACAGGTTAAAATTTATTTTTTAGATAAGTAATAATTTGAAAAGGATGAAAATATCCAGAATTGTATCTAAGATTAAAAGTATGAGAGTACACTTATATCAGGTAATAACATAAAGCCATTAAAAACCCTATTATCTATGATGATAGATATTATTCAGTTTTGTCTAATAACTATATATAGAGTTGACTTTTGTTTTTGGCATGAGATTTGCAAACAATTTCAAAAATTTATTCATTGACACCTATTAAGTAACAGACTTTATACTTCATGAAGAAAATTTTGATATTAAAAAAAATACAAAATAAAAATCCTCCTCCTTTTTATAAAAATCTTAGTGAACTAGAAACACACATTGGAAGGGTAGGGTATGCATTATTGGGTTCTCTGTGTCTGTGTGTTTTGTATGTGTGTACCTGCACTCATATGAACATTCTCTTTTAAATACAGGGTAAGTTGTGTGTGTGTCCAAGTCAGTCATGTCCAACTCTTGGCAGCTCCACGGACTGTAGCTTGCCAGGCTCCTCTATCCATGGAATTCTCCAGGCAAGAATACTGAACTGGGCTCCCATGCTCTCTACCAGGGGACCTTCCCAAACCCAGGGACTGTATCTTCATTCCCTGCTTCTCCTGCGTTGGCAGGTGGATTCATTACCGCCAGCACCACCTGGGAAACCCCTCCAGGCTTCAGTGTCAAGTGACTTTTTAGCATAAACCTGAAGGAATGTGGGAAGCAACTTGTGTGTGTCCATCTGGAGGAGTAATTCCAGATTACAGAATGGTTAGTGACAGTGTCTGAGGCTGAAGCACAGTTGATGGGTTTTGAGAGCATCAGGAAGTTCAGCATTGCAGATATGAAATAAACCAATAGCAAGGTAGTAAAAGATGAGGTCAGCAGGAAGTGGGTAACACATCAAGTTGGCCTTTATAGCAACTGAAAGGACTGTATTGAATAACGGAGTAATGAAACCAGACAGGTATTTCAAACATCCCTGTGGCTGCCTTAAGAATAGAGTACAGATGTGACTACATATTAATCAGGTAGAAAAAGAAGTTAGGTAAGTAGATTGTTGGTTCCTCCGTAAGGACATTTATGTAGACAAGCTAATTTTGAGATGCCTGCTGTGTATCTAAATGGGTATATTAAATAGGGTATTGCAGATCCAGGCTACCATTCAGGGAATTTTAGATTTCAGACTAAAAATAAAAGTTGGAAATTTTCAGTCTATTGATGATATCCTTAATCCCTGCATCTGAAGAAAAATAAATAAATCATACAGGAAGGGGAAATTATTTAAAGCAGAGAATTCTGAGAATTGTGCCTTGGGTGATTGTAACATTTGAAGTACAAAGAGATAAGGAAAGATAAAACATAAGCAAGAAAGATAAGGGGAAGCCAATGAATTAGGAAAAATGAGTTAAAGAGAGTATGTAGTGTCCCAAAAGTCACTCCTCCCAGCCCACCCTCATTCTCTCTCTTTCTCTTTCTGCATTTATACGTGGACACACACACACACACACACACACATGCATCTTTCAGGAAAAGGGAATGATATACTTTATCAAATATTATTAGTGGCTCAACTAAGCTAACTACATATTGGCTTTGGATATAACAAAGACGTAAATGACGAGTTTAACAAGAATGCATTCAGTAAAGCTTTATGATAAATCATCTAATTAAAAAGGGTTGCAGAAAAATGACAGGATTTATCTTTCTGTCATTTTAATAAGCTAAGTACATTGAGAGACCTTCCTGCAATAGAGACCTGGAATACTGAATACAGTAGCCTGAGTAGAAGAAAACAATAAAAACCCTGCCCTTCCTCCAAAAACAAGCAAGTATAAAAAAGTTGACCTATTTGATCCAGACTTCAGAACAGTGAATCAGTCTACCATTACCAGAAGAAATGGAAGAGGTTGTTTTGGGAATACCAATTCTTTCTCAATATATAATATTGATGAAGATCAAATACTGAGCTTCAGTCAAAGATTGATATATGGGTGTTAGGAACCACCTTAAGAAAGAATCATATGAGGTATTAACATTGTTAACTCTCAAAGACTGCAGATATTAAAATGTTGAGATATAGATTATTTAAAGTAGATACACAAGGATCATCTACTGAATAAAAATGAGAAAAATAATGTAATGCTTGATATCACATATTACATGAATACATAAACCAGGAGGCTGCACACACTAAAAAGAAATGTGCATGGTGTAAGAGACAGCTAAAGGAATTATACAGAATTAATTACAGAATGACATAGAAAGATCAAAGAAAATGTTAATGAAAAAATATTGACCAAGACTCTTTAGCATTCCCTTGACACTAGTCCCCTGACTTCCCTCTTCTTTCTATTTTTTAAATTACAGGATAGTTTCTTTACAATGCTGTATGAGTTTCTGCTATACAGCAAAGTGATTCATTCATATACATATACATTCTTTTTAAAAATATTTTCCATTATGGTGTATTACAGTGTATTGAATATAGCTTCCTGTTCTATGCAGTATCATCCGTTCTATATGTAATAGCTTACATCTGCTAACTCTAATCTCCCACTCTATTCCTCCCCCACCCCTTTGGCCCCATCGTAACAAGTCGGTTCTATTTTCTATGTCTGTGTGTATGAATTGCATATTCTTTATCTGTTCATCTATCGATGGACATTAGGTTGTTTCCATGTCTTACCTACTGTGAATAGTGCTGTAGTGGACATTGGGATACATGTATCTTTTTGAATTATAGTTTGGAATTATAGTCTCTGCATATATGACCAAGAGTGGAATTGCTGTATGATATGGCATATCTTATTATATGGCATATCATATTATATAGGGCTTCCCTGGTGGCTCAGGGGTTAAAGCATCTGCCTGGAATGTGGGAGACCTGGGTTCGATCCCTGGGTCAGGAAGATCCCCTGGGGAAGGAAATGGCAACCCACTCCAGTACTCTTGCCTGGAGAATCCCATGGAGGAAGGAGCCTGGTAGGGTACAGTCCATGGGGTTGCAAAGAGTCGGACACAACTGAGTGACTTCTATCACTCATGGCATATCTATTTTTAGTGTTTTTTGGGGAACATTCTTCCTGTTCTCCATAGTGGCTGCACCAATTTACATTCCCACCAATACTGTAGGAGAGTCCCCTTTTCTCCATACCCCTTCTAGTATTTGTTATTGGTAGATTTTTTTAACGATGGCTATTTTGACATGTGTGAGGTGGTACCTAATTGTGGTTTTGATTTGCATTTCTCTGTAATAATTAGGATGTTGAATGTTTTTTTCTTATATTTGAAACATGGCTAGTTTATTTTTTTAAGTATGTATTTATTTATTTGGCTGTGCTGGTTCTTAGCTATGGCACACAGGATCTTCAATCTCCACTGAAGATGCAGAATCTTTTAGTTGCAGCATATGACCTCTCAGTTGCATTCAGACCTCTTAGTTGCAGCATGTGGAATCTAGATCCCTGAAAGGGAAAGTGAAAGTGAAAGTCACTCAGTTGCATCTGACTCTTGGCGACCCCAGGGACTATAGAGTCTATGGAATTCTCCAGGCCAGAATACTGGAGTGTGAAGTCTTTCCCTTCTCCAAAGGATCTTCCCAATCCAGGGATCAAGCCCAGGTCTCCCAAACTGCAGGAGGATTCTTTACCAGGGAGCGACCAGGGAGAAGCCCAAAAATACTGGAATGGGTAATCTATCCCTTCTCCAGCAGATCTTCCTGACCCAGGAATCGAACCGGAGTCTCCTGCATTGCAGGCAGATTCTTTACCAACTGAGCTACCAGGGAAGCCTACTGTCACTGCAGTTTATTTTACTCAGTTATAAACATACTCTCAGGTATAAGTCAGAGAGTACATTTTGCAGTCTAATAGATAATTAATTTAAATTCTTTTCTTGATTATGTACGGAGATTTGAAATATGTGCAGTTCCCTAACATATTTGGGAGTATATTTATTATCTTTTAAAGGGAAGGTTTTCTAAACATAAAAACTTTCAGTATTAAGTTTTAGACTAATTGATGCATTAGTTAAAATGGATTTGATATATTCACCATTTCATAAAATGACTGCCTTCTTTATAAATTTGAGGACAGTGATAAATTCACTTTAGGAAAACTCTAACATGCAGTAAAAGATAAATTAACTTTGAATAAGACAGGCAATCAAAATTTAAAATCCATCTCAGCAAAATATTATCTTAATTTAAATGTTATGTTTTTAAAAAACAATATTTGAAGCAACGTTCAACGTCTCAGTAATAATGAAAGCTCTTTACTTGTAAAACACAAAGATAAAGGTCCAAAAATTTCTGAAAAAAGTATTCTCATAAACTACACATACTCTCTTAGATGTTGCCTTCATTATCACTCTGCTTTTAATTTACAAATGTTTTCACTAAGTAACTGATACAATAGTCCATCATTGAGCAGTTATTATTTTTCACAGCCCCTCTCTGCTGCTAAATCAATGGATAACACACATAAAGTAACAAAACTATTTTTTTTTAATGATCCAATCTCTAAACTTCATATATCCCTTTAGCTCCTGGACCACTTATCTTCTCTGCAGTATATCAAAGACTCAAAACTGTTTCTGTATGTAATGTTTCCTTTTCCTTTTTCCCATTCTTTCAGGGTTTATTCCTTCCCTGGTTTATGATTTCCACTTATTGATAATCAACAACTATTTTCACTTTGTAGATACATTAGTTGATTTTAAAATTTGGAGTTAACATTTTTTTCTAGATTTGAGTTATCAAATTACCTTATCACTTTTGAAAATTAACTTCACTTGGTTTCAGGACACCACTCTTCTGATCATCCCCCTATTTTACTGGTCAGTGCTTTCAATTGTTTCTTTCTAGATCTTCTTCATTGTTTCAAAATTTGGGAGTGTCTAGAGTTTAGTNTTAACATTTTTTTCTAGATTTGAGTTATCAAATTACCTTATCACTTTTGAAAATTAACTTCACTTGGTTTCAGGACACCACTCTTCTGATCATCCCCCTATTTTACTGGTCAGTGCTTTCAATTGTTTCTTTCTAGATCTTCTTCATTGTTTCAAAATTTGGGAGTGTCTAGAGTTTAGTTTGTAGCATTTTACTCAAGGCAATGCTCCTAGGTTACTTATGGCTTTAAAACCACCTACATATAGATAATTCTCAAATATATAGCCCCTGTCAATTCATCTAAGACTAAAAGTATTTTTCACCACAATGCTATCCTTGCATTGTTTTACAAAATTGCATAATAAAGCTATNTGTACAATGTCACGAACCTCCAACTATAGCTCATCAGGCACTCTGTCTATCAGATCTAGTCCCTTAAATCTATTTCTCACTTCTACTGTAAAATCATAAGGGATTTGTTTTAGGTCATCCCTGAATGGTCTAGTGGTTTTCCCTACTTTCTTCAATTTAAGTCTGAATTTGGCAATTAGGAGTTCATGATCTGAGCCACAGTCAGCTCCTGGACTTTTTTTTTTTCCTGACTGTATGCAACTTCTCCATCTTTGGCTGCAAATAATATAATCAATCTGATTATGGTGTTGACCATCTGGTGATGTCCATGTGTAGAGTCTTCTCTTGTGTTGTTGGAAAAGGGTATTTGCTATGATCAGTGAACTCTCTTGGCAGAACTCTATTAGCCTTTGCTCTGCTTCATTTTGTACTCCAAGGCCAAATTTGCCTGTCACTCCAGGTGTTTCTTGGCTTCCTACTTTTGCATTCCAGTGCCTTATAATGAAAAGGACATCTTTTGGGGGTGTTAATTCTAGAAGGTCTTGTAGGTCTTCATAGAACCATTCAATTTCTGCTTCTTCAGCATTACTGGTTGGGGCGCATTTCAGACTCTTTTGTTGACTATCAAAGAAAACTAACCAATCTAATTACATGGACCACAGCCTTGTCTAACTCAGTGAAACTATGAGCCATGCCATGTAGGACCACCCAGGATGGATGGGTTACGGTGGAGAGTTCTAACAAAATGTGGTCCACTTGAGAAGGGAATGACAAACCACTTCAGTATTCCTGCCTTGAAAACCCCATGAACAGTATGAAAAGGCAAAAAGACAGGGCACTGAACTGCAGTGTGATAGGTGCCAAATATGCTACTAGAGATCAGTGGAAAAATCACTCCAGAAGGAACTAAGAGATGGAGCCAAAGCAATAGCAATACCCAGTTGTGGGTGTCACTGATGATAGAAGCAAGGTCCGATGCGGTAAAGAACAGTATTGCATAGGAACCTGGGATGTTAGGTCCACGAATCAAGGCAAATTGGAAGTGATCAAACAGGAGATGGCAAGAGTGAACATTGACATTTTAAGAATCAGTGAACTAAAATGGACTGGAATGGGTGAATTTAACTCAGAGGATCATTATATCTACTATTTATAATTATTTTATGCTAATTAAATTTTGGTTTTAAGATTTAAAGAATAATGAAATAGTTCAACATTTTGATTAACAACAAATATGCACATGAGAAAAAACAAAAGCATAGTTTGTACATAATCCTATACAAAAATCATATCTATATTTCTCTCCTATTCTTTTAAATTTATTTATAACTGGTACATCTCATGTTGTTGTTATTGTTCAGTCACTCAATCGTGCCTGACTCTTTGCGACCCCATGGACTGGAACATGACAGCTTTCTTGCCTTTCACTATTTCCCAGAGTTTCCTCGTAATCATGTCCACTGAGTCAGTGATGCCATCCAACCATCGCATCCTTTGTTGCCCCTTTCTCCTCCTGCCCTCAATCTTCCCAACATCAGGGACTTTTTCAATGAGTTGGCTGTTCTCATCAGGTGGTCAAGGAATTGAAGCTTAAGCGTGAACATTAGTCTTTCCAATGAATATTCAGGGTCAATTCCTTTAAGATTGACTGATTTGATCTCCTTGCTATCCAAGGTAATCTCAAGCGGCTTCTCCAGCACCACAGTTAGAAAGAATCAATTCTTTGGAACTCACCCTTCTTTATGGTCCAAATCTCACATCCATATGTGACAACTGGGAAAACCACAGCTTTGACTAGACAGACTTTTGTTGGCAAAGTAGCATATCTACTTTTTAATATGCTGTCTAAGTTGGTAATAGCTTTTCTTCCAAGTAGGAAGTGTCTTTTAATTTCATGGCTGCAGTCCCCAACCACAGTGATTCTTGAGCCCAAGAAAACAAAGTCTGTCACTTTCTCTGTTTTTTCCCATCTATTTGCCATGAGATGATGGAACAGGTGTTATGATGTTAGTTTTCTGAATGTTGAATGTTAAGCCAACTTTTCACTCTCCTCTTGTACCTTCATCAAGAGGCTCTTTAGTTCCTTTTCATTTTCTTCCATAAAGGTGGTGTCATCTGCATATTTGAGATTATTGATATTTCTCCTGGCAATATTGATTCCAGCCTGAGCTTTATCCCACCCAGGATTTCGCATGATGTTCTTTGCATATAAGTTAAACCTAAGCACGGTGAAAATATAGAGCCTTGATGTACTCCTTTCCCTATTTGGGGCCAGTCTGTTGTACCATGTCCAGTTCTAATCCTCACTTCTTGACCTGCATACAGGTTCCTCAGGAGGCAGGTAAGGTGGTATGGTAGTCCCATCTCTTTAAGAATTTTCCGGTTTGTTGTGATCCATGCAAAGGCTTAATGTAGTCTATGAAGCAGTAGATGTTTTTCTGGAATCCTTTAGCTTTTTCTGTGATCCAGTGGATGTTGGGAATTTGATCTCTGATTCCTGTACCTTTTCTAAATACAGTTTTTACATCTGGAAGTTCTTG
This sequence comes from Cephalophus harveyi, assembly GCA_006410635.1. Taxonomy (NCBI): domain Eukaryota; kingdom Metazoa; phylum Chordata; class Mammalia; order Artiodactyla; family Bovidae; genus Cephalophus; species Cephalophus harveyi. Next base: position 8,472 of record SJYT01027335.1, on the reverse strand, counting down.
CATCACACACTGTTGAAGCCTAGCTTGAAGTATTTTGAACATTTCCTTTCTAGCATGTGAAATGAATGCAATTATGCAGTATATTGAACATTTTTGTCATTGCCCTTCTTTGCGATTGGAATGAAAACTGACCCTTGCCAGTCCTGAGACCACTGCTGCATTTTCCAGATTCACTAACATATTGAATGCAGCACTTTAACATCATCTTTTAGCATTTGAAATAGCTCAGCTGGAATTCCAACACCTCCACTAGCTTTGTTTATAGTGATGCTTCCTAAAGCCCACTTGACTTCACATTCCAGGATGTCTGGTTCTCGGTGAGTGATCACACCATTGTGGTTATCTGGTTCATTAATATCTTTCTTGTATAATCCTTCTGTGTATTCTTGTCACCTCTTCTTAATATCTTCTGCTTCTGTTAGGTCCATACCATTTCTCTCATTTATTGTGTCCAACTTTGCATGAAATATTCCCTTGGTATCTCTAATTTTCTTGAAGAAATCTCTAGTCTTTCCCATTTTATTGTTTTCCTCTTTTTTTTTTTTTTTTTGCATTTTCACTTAAGAAGGCTTTCTTATCTCTCCTTGCTATTCTTTAGAACTCTGCATTCAGATGGTATATCTTTCCTTTTCTCTTTTGCTTTTTGCTTCTCTTCTTTTCTCAGCTTAACTTATAAGGCCTCCTCAGACAATCATTTTACCTTGCTTTTTCTTGTGGATGGTTTTGTTCACCACCTCCTCTACAATGTTCTGAACCTCTGCCCATAGTTCTTCACACATTCTGCCTATCAGATCTAATCCTTTGAATCTATTTACCATTTCCACTGCACAATAATAAGAAATTTGATTTAGGTCATATCTAAATGGCTTGGTGGTTTTCCCTACTTTGATGCTTTTGAACTGTGGTATTGGAGAAGACTCTTGAGTGTCCCTTGGACTGCAAGGAGATCCAACCNCAGATCTAATCCTTTGAATCTATTTACCATTTCCACTGCACAATAATAAGAAATTTGATTTAGGTCATATCTAAACGGCTTTGTGGTTTTCCCTACTTTGATGCTTTTGAACTGTGGTGTTGGAGAAGACTCTTGAGTGTCCCTTGGACTGCAAGGAGATCCAACCAGTCCATCCTAAGGGATATCAGTCCTGGGTGTTCTTTGGAAGGAATGATGCTAAAGCTGAAACTTTGGCCAATACTTTGGCCACCTCATGCGAAGACTTGACTCATTGGAAAAGACTCTGATGCTGGGAGGGACTGGGGACAGGAGGAGAAGGGGACGACAGAGGATGAGATGGCTGGATGGCATCACCGACTCGATGGACATGAGTTTGAGTGAACTCCGGGAGTTGGTGATGGACAAGGAGGCCTAGCATGCTGCAATTCATGGGGTCACAAAGAGTCAGACACGACTGACTGACTAAACTGAACTGAACTACTTTCTGCAATTTAAGTTTGAATTTTGCAACAAGGAGCTCACAGTCTGAGCCACAGTCAGTTCCCACTCTTTTTTGTTTGTTTGTTTTAATTTTTACTTTATTTTACTTTACAATACCGTATTGGTTTTGCCATACATTGACATGAATCCATTTATCAAGTAAATTAAACAAACTCATCTTCATAAATATATGAATCAGGAGAACTGAAAAAATTCCTGTGGGGCCATTTATTATATTGTTCTTTGTTATTTGTTTTGCTTTCCTAGAAGCATGCAAGATAAAGTGTCCTTTATTCTGTGCATAAGCATTATTTTTGTAACATTCACCAGTTACTACATTGGGAATAATTAGTAGAAGCTATTATCTTTCTAATTAATTAATGCAAAAAATGTGCTACAATGTGCTGTAAAGGCACTTATAAATCTTTGCATACATTTAAATTTTTCAAATACTCTCTAAAGGACAAATTTTTTATATGATTTATATTCCTCTAAATTATGTAAAGTATTTTACAATAGTTTAATGACATTAAAATGCTAATTAATGATACTTAACAGAAATCAAGGGCTTTCATATGATGGGCTCAAAGTGGTAGGAAACTAGCTAACTTATTAGAGCATTATAACTCTAATTTAAAATTGTATCCCATGTTCTTTAACAAATTATTTTTAAGCATAACTTGGGAAGAGTTAGGCAATGATGAATATAAAATAAAATTGCTAAAGTTTTATATCACTAAGAATGAAAGTTTTAGAAAAATAGAGGAAAGAGAAGTATCATTTGCCTTCTTGCTCCCTGCTTCCACTCCCCTCCCCACAATAAAGCCGTTCTTATTTAAAAGGTGTTTTCCTCTTGGGAGTTCACACCTCTCTCATTGTCCCTGCCCTCTCCCATCAGGCATCTATGCTCCAGGAGGTGGGTCTGAGCCAAGGGTTTGGCCCCTTTTTTAACCCTCCGTTCTAGGTTCCGTGCTGATCTGGCCCTTTGGTTCTGAGTCAGCATGAGCTGGCTCTTTAAGAGCTGCAGTGTTACCACCACAGCCCTGACTAAGCCCAAATTTGGCAAGGCTAGAGAGAAGGAAAGAACAGAGAGAGAAAGCCAAGACAGCAGGGAGGCAGGGCTGAGAATAAGGATTTAAAGCCAAAGCTGCACCAAGCATCATTTGCTGTTATTCAAACACCCAAAGCAAGGTTTTCTTGATGTCTCTGATACTTAATTACCATTTTGTTTTGATAAAATATGATGTATTTGAAAGAGAAGTTTTCTATGATGTCACAACGAAATAACAGTTACAAATAACATTCAAAGTATCTGCCATCAGTGATTTTTCACTTATTTTCTAAAAATTAACCTTTTCAATAAAACCATGACAACTGAAGCTAACTATGAGTGTAAATACCCATAGCAATAGATAATTGGATATATATATATATATATATATTATATGTGAGATCAATATTAAAAATGCAAGTGTGTTGTAATAATAGATAATTGATTTAGGATAAGAAGAAATGATTTAAACTGCTTACCAATTCCATGACTTTGAGTAAGAAATAAAATGTCTCTGTTCCTTGAGTTCAGCATCTTCACAGTACTATAAAGATTAGCTGAGTTTGAATGCAGATATGTTGGCTAATGATATACCATGGGTAAAATCAATTCGGGCATTGCAAACAGCTACACAAAGTAAAATATTTAACCTATTATTTTTAAGAGACTGTATGAACTTGTAAGTGTTATTCAGTTCAGTTCAGTCGCTCAGTCGTGTCCGACTCTTTGTGACCCCATGAATCGCAGCACGCCAGGCCTCCCTGTTCATCACCATCTCTCGGAATTCACTCAAACTCACATCCATCAAGTCAGTGATGCCATCCAGCCATCTCATCCTCGGTCGTCCCCTTCTCCTCCTGCCCCCAATCCCTCCCAGCATCAGAGTCTTTTCCAATGAGTCAACTCTTCTCATGAGGTGGCCAAAGTACTGGACTTTCAGCTTTAGCATCATTCCTTCCAAAGAAATCCCAGGGTTGATCTCCTTCAGAATGGACTGGTTGTTATTAGAGTATAGTTAAATAATATTGACCATTAAAAAAATGTATTGAGATTATTTTTTTGAAAGGGGCTTTAGGTTGATAGAGTAGGAAGAAGTTACAGTGATTTCCCATATAGTATTTCCCCTTCACATGCATAGTATTNTTCCTTCCAAAGAAATCCCAGGGTTGATCTCCTTCAGAATGGACTGGTTGTTATTAGAGTATAGTTAAATAATATTGACCATTAAAAAAATGTATTGAGATTATTTTTTTGAAAGGGGCTTTAGGTTGATAGAGTAGGAAGAAGTTACAGTGATTTCCCATATAGTATTTCCCCTTCACATGCATAGTATTAGTCGCTCAGTTATGTCCGACTTTTTGCGACCCCGTGGACTGTAGCCCACCAGGCTCCTCTGTCCATGGGATTCCCTAGGCAAAAATAATGGAGTGGGTTTCCATTTCCTCTTCTAGGGGACATTCCCAGCTGTACAAAAAGGGGACTTCATTAATGAGCATTAGAGGATACCCCCAGGTTAACCTGTTACAGAAAACTGTCTCTTGAGTCTTTAAATTCTATACCAATTCTATACCTCTGGTTGGCCAATTGTTTGTATCTTTATTTAGGTTTTAAGGTGAATGACCTGGGGCTATTTCTTTGCATCAACCTCATTGTGAATCTAAAGGCACAGTTGAAATATCTATTTTTCTTGCTATCCTCAGAACAGACTGCTGCAAATCTACTCTATGATTCTCATTCTTTTCAGCTTACAATGCAAATAGCTTATGGATAGCCTCTCTCATTACCTATATACCGTACCAGGGGGGTACCTTTGTTACAATTAATACATTATCCGTTATTCACAAGATTAGCATATATAATTACCCAAAGTCCATAGCTTACCATAGGTCTGCTTCTAGTATTATCTATTCTGTAGGTCTGGGCATGTATCTACCATAGCATTACACAGAACATTTTCACTGCCCCAGATATGTTCTGTACTCTATTTACTCATCAACCCCCCTCCCCCACACACACACCCTGAAACTATGGCAACAAATAGTCTCTTTACTGTCTCCATGGTTTTGTTTTTCCAAGAATATCTCGTGGTTGGAATCATATGGTATATCAGTTCAGTTCAGTTCAGTCGCTCAGTCGTATCCGACTCTTTGCAACCCCATCAATCGCAGCACGCCGGGCCTCCCTGTCCATCACCAACTCCTGGAGTTCACTCAGATTCATGTCCATCGAGTCAATGATTGCATCCAGCCATCTCATCCTCAGTTGTCCCCTTCTCCTGCCCCCAATCCCTCCCAGCATCAGAGTCTTTTCCAATGAGTCAACTCTTCGCATGAGGTGGCCAAAGTACTGGAGTTTCAGCTTTAGCATCGTTCCTTCCAAAGAAATCCCAGGGTTAATCTCCTTCAGAACGGACTGGTTGGATCTCTTTGCAGTCCAAGGGACTCTCAAGAGTCTTCTCCAACACCACAGTTCAAAAGCATCAATTCTTCGGCGCTCAGCCTTCTTCACAGTCCAACTCTCACATCCATACATGACCACTGGAAAAACCATAGCCTTGACTAGATGGACCTTAGTCGGCAAAGTAATATCTCTGCTTTTGAATATGCCATAGAATTTTCATTTAGACTTCTTTCACTTAGTAATATCCATTTCAAATTCCTCTATATCTTTTCATGGTTTAATCACTATTTTTTTTTCTTCTTCTGGATAAGATTCTATTATTTAGATGTACCACAGTTAATTTATCCACTCACCTATTGAAGGATATCTTGATTATTTCCAAGTTCTTGTCAGTTATGAATACAGTTGCTATAAGCATTCATGTGCAAGTATTTTTGTGATATAAGTTTTCAAATAACTTATGTAAATAGCAAAGGGTATGATTTCTGTATTACATGGAAGAGTATGTTAATTTTTCAAGAAACCTCCGAATTGTCTTCCAAAATGACTGTAATTTTACATTTCCATCAGCAGTGAGATTTACTGTTGTACCACATCCTTGCCAGCATTTGGTGTTATCAGTGTTTTGGATTTTTGACCATTTTAATAGTGGCATCTCTTTAATTTGTATTTTTCTAGTAACTATAATTGGACATATTATTATATGCTTATTGGGCATCTATCTGTATATCTTCTTTAGTGAGGTGTATGTTAAGGTCTTTGGTCCATTTTTTCAGTAGAGTTGTTTGATTTCTTAATGCTGAGTTTGAAGAGGTATATATTTTGATAGCTGTATTTTATCAGATATATGTTTTGAAAAGGTGTTCTTCTACTCTGTGGTGTGTTCTCTTATTCCATTGACATTGTCTTGATAGGAGTTTTAAATTTTAATGAAATCCAGCTTATCGATTATTTTTTCCATGAATCATGCCTTTTTGATGTTGTATCTAAAAAGTTATCACATACCCAAGGTCATATAGGTTTTCTACTTTGTCATCTTTGTTATCTTCCAGGAGTTTTATAGTTTTGCATTTTATACTTAGTTCTGTGATCTGTTTTGAGCTCATTTTTATGGAGGGTGTAAAGTCTATGTTCAGATTAGATCTTTAGTTTAATTTTATCATTTAAGTGAAATATAATTGCTTACAATATTGTATTAGTTTCTGGTGTACTGCTATGTGAATCAGCTATGTTGTTGTTCAGTTGCTCAGTCATGTCCAACTCTTCTCAAGCCCATGGACTACAGCATGCCAGCTTATAACTATACATATATTCCCTTCCTTATCAGGGCAGATATATGTATACATATAAGTATACATACTCCCTATAAGTATACATATTCCCTTTATTCTTGTCCCTCCCTCCCCCTCCTACACCAGATTCATTTTTACATGTGAATGCCCAATAGATGGCAAGAGTGAACATTGACATTTTAAGAATCAGTGAACTAAAATGGACTGGAATGGGTGAATTTAACTCAGATGATCATTATATCTACTATTTATAATTATTTTATGCTAATTAAATTTTGGTTTTAAGATGTAAAGAATAATGAAATAAAATAGTTCAACATTTTGATTCACCAAATATGCACATGAGAAAACACAAAAGCATAGTTTGTATATAATCCTATACAAAAATCACATCTATATTTCTCTCCTATTCTTTTAAATTTATTTATAACCGTTACATCTCATGTTGTTGTTGTTCAGTCACTCAATTGTGTCTGACTCTTTGCGACCCCATGGACTGGAACATGACAGCTTTCTTGCCTTTCACTATTTCCCAGAGTTTCCTCATAATCATGTCCACTGAGTCAGTGATGCCATCCAACCATCGCATCCTTTGTTGCCCCTTTCTCCTCCTGCCCTCAATCTTCCCAGCATCAGGGACTTTTTCAGTGAGTTGGCTGTTCCCATCAGGTGGCCAAGGAATTGAAGCTTAAGCGTGAACATTAGTCTTTCCAATGAATATTCAGGGTCAGTTCCTTTAGGATTGACTGATTTGATCTCCTTGCTATCCAAGGTAATCTCAAGTGGCTTCTCCAGCACCACAGTTAGAAATAATCAATTCTTTGGAACTCACCCTTGTTATAGTCCAAATCTCACATCCATATGTGACAACTGGGAAAACCACAGCTTTGACTAGACAGACCTTTGTTGGCAAAGTAGCATATCTACTTTTTAATATGCTGTCTAGGTTGGTAATAGCTTTTCTTCCAAGTAGCAAGTGTCTTTTAATTTCATGGCTGTAGTCCCCATCCACAGTGATTGTGGAGCCCAAGAAAATAAAGTCTGTCACTTTTTCTGTTTTTTTTTCCCATCTATTTGCCATGAGATGATGGAACAGCTGCTATGATCTTAGTTTTCTGAATGTTGAATGTTAAGCCAACTTTTCACTCTCCTCTTGTACCTTCATCAAGAGGCTCTTTAGTTCCTTTTCACTTTCTGCCATAAAGGTGGTGTCAACTGCATATTTGAGATTATTGATATTTCTCCTGGCAATCTTGATTCCAGCTTGAACTTTATCCCACCCAGCATTTTGCATGATGTTCTTTGCATATAAGTTAAACCTAAGCAGGGTGAAAATATAGAGCCTTGATGTACTCCTTTCCCTGTTTGGAACCAGTCTGTTGTACCATGTCCAGTTCTAATCCTCACTTCTTGACCTGCATATAGGTTCCTCAGGAGGCAGGTAAGTTGGTATGGTAGTCCCATCTCTTTAAGAATTTTCCGGTTTGTTGTGATCCATGCAAAGGCTTAATGTAGTCTATGAAGCAGTAGATGTTTTTCTGGAATCCCTTAGCTTTCTCTGTGATCCAGTGGATGTTGGCAATTTGATCTCTGATTCCTGTACCTTTATTAAATCCAGTTTTTACATTTGGAAGTTCTTGCATCACACACTGTTGAAGCCTAGCTTGAAGTANATCCCTTAGCTTTCTCTGTGATCCAGTGGATGTTGGCAATTTGATCTCTGATTCCTGTACCTTTATTAAATCCAGTTTTTACATTTGGAAGTTCTTGCATCACACACTGTTGAAGCCTAGCTTGAAGTATTTTGAACATTTCCTTTCTAGCATGTGAAAAGAATGCAATTGTGCAGTATTTTGAACATTTTTGTCATTGCCCTTCTTTGCGATTGGAATGAAAACTGACCCTTGCCAGTTCTGAGACCACTGCTGCATTTTCCAGATTCATTAACATATTGAGTGCAGCACTTTAACATCATCTTTTAGCATTTGAAATAGCTCAGCTGGAATTCCAACACCTCCACTAGCTTGGTTTATAGTGATGCTTCCTAAAGCCCACTTGACTTCACATTCAAGGATGTCTGGGTCTAGGTGAGTGATCACATCATTGTGGTTATCTGGTTCATTAATATCTTTCTTGTATAATCCTTCACTTTTTGCTTCTCTTCTTTTCTCAGCTTAACTTATAAGGCCTCCTCAGACAATCATTTTACCTTGCCTTTTCTTGTGGATGGTTTTGTTCACCACCTCCTCTACAATGTTCTGAACCTCTGCCCATAGTTCTTCACACATTCTGCC
>SJYT01027330.1:194010-212083 GCA_006410635.1 Cephalophus harveyi | reverse complement strand
TTCACCCTTGCCATCTCTTGTTTGACCACTTCCAATTTGCCTTGATTCATGGTCCTGACATTCCAGGTTCCTGTGCAATATTGCTCTTTACAGCATTGGACCTTGCTTCTATCACCAGTCACATCCACAGCTGGGTATTGTTTTTGCTTTGGCTCCATCCCTTCTTCTTTCTGGAGTTATTTCTCCCCTGGTCTCCAGTAGCATATTGGGTACCTACTGACCTGGGGAGTTTTTCTTTCAGTATCCTATCATTTTGCCTTTTCTTACTGTTCATGGGGTTCTCAAGGCAAGAATACTGAAGTGGTTTGCCATTCCCTTCTCCAGTGGACCACATTGTGTCAGACCTTTCCACCATGCCTGCCCGTCTTGGGTGGCCCCACAGGGCATGGCTTAGTTCACTGAGTTAGACAAGGCCATGGTCCTAGTGTGATTAGATTGACTAGTTTTCTTTGATTATGGTTTCAGTGTGTCTGCCCTTTTGCAACACACACCATCTTACTTGGGTTTCTCTTACCTTGGACGTGGGATATCTCTTCACAGCTGCTCCAGCATTGATCAACAGTTTGCCCTTTTTATTGCTGATAAGTAATTTTTATTACTTATTTTTATTAAAATATATTATTTTGATTCCATGCTGTGGGTGTAGTAGTATATTTAAATGTCATCAGTTTTAGGTCACTTTGGTTGTTTCAATTTTTAATAATTACAAATAAAACATGAACAATCATGTAGAAATTTTTGTATGGATATAAGTGGCATTTATCAGAGAGATAAATGCCACGATGCCAAGGGGAATGATTCTTGAATTTTATAATGAATGTATGTTTATATATATATATATATTTAATTAAAATGTTTTGAAGAGTGACTGTAGCACTTTAAATTCCCACCAATTTATCAGAGATTCAGTTTCACTGCATCCTTGTTAGAATTTGGTATTTTAATAGTTTTTATTTTTAGTTCTCCTGATAGATACCTAGTCTTAGTTTACATTTTACTGATGGCTAGTGATTTGAATATCTTTTCATGTATTCATTTTTCGTCTGTATATTTTCATTATGTATATTATCTATCTATATATACTTGTGTGACATATAATTATATATGTAATAAATAATTGTATGTTTTAGATACATGTAAAACTGAGATTTGAGAGTGCTTTGTGTCTTCTTGATGCAACTCTTTCGTCATATGTATGATTTACAAATATTTCCTGTTAAACCGTAGCTTGTCTTTCCACCCTTTTCTTGAAGTCTTTAACAGAGCAACTGATCATTTTTATAATGTTTAATTTGCTGTTTTCTTATATTGCCCATGCTTTTGTTTCAGTGTTTCATAAGTTTTCATTGAGCTCTAGATTACAAAAATTTCTCCTACATTTTGTTTTATGTTTATATTTAGTTTATTATCTATTTTAAGTTAATTTTTATATATAGAAGATACAAAGTATACATTGTTATTTTTCATATGATTTTTCCAAGTGCTCAATAGCATTTATTCAAAAGGCTATTCTTCCTGCAATGAATTGCTTTTTCACTGTGTCAAAAATCACTTGACTGTACTTCTTCGAGTCATCTCTGGGTTAACTATTTGATTCTACTGATTATGTTTTCCTGTGTCAGTAGCACATGGTCCTGGTTATTGTAGCTATCTAAAAGACAAGATTTAGTGTAATGACTCTTCCAATTTTATTATTTCTTTTTCTGAGGATTATTTTTAGCTCTTCTAGGGCCCATGCCCTTGCTTGTATGTTTCAGAATTAGCATGTCTGTCTACAAAATACTTATGGGTGTTTTGATAGGAATTGCATTAAGTTTTTGCATCAGTTTGAAGAGACTGGCATCTTTATACTGTTGATTATCCAAATCCATGAATATTTTTCTTATATAATTTTCTACAAAACTTTCTACTTAGTTACCTGCATCATTAATAGTCCATTAATTCTCTGGTTACGTACAGCAAAAATCTGCACACTTGATTTTTTTTCATTTATTATGGAAGTCTATATCCTGTTTCCTTGCTTAATTTGTATACCTCTGCATCCACACCGTAAACTTTTAATTCTCATACCTTTTTCTTAAACTTTTGTATCTGGAAGAGTAAGTACCTTATCTTAGTTTTCTACAAAATAATCTTTACTATTCTTGAACATTTGATCTTCCTATAAATTTTAGAATTAATGTCTTGATTTCTATGAAATAGACTGAAATTGAATTAAATTTATAGGTTAATTTGGGAGAATATCAGCATATTTATGACAAAGAAACTACCTAACCTTAGGCATGGTATATTTCTTTGATTATTGAGTCTTATTTAATGTTTCTCAATAAAGTTTTATTATTTTCATTAAGGTCTTTCACATAGTTTATTTGATTTATGGCTGGATATTTAAAATTCAGTTACTATTGTAAATGTCATTATTTAAAATTAAATTTCCTAACTCTGAATTTGGTGTGTGAAAATCTACTTCATTTTCAGATATTGATCTTATATCCAGTACTATTTAGAAATTCTCTTTAATTCTATTAGATAATAGAAGAAGAACAAGAGTAATAGGAAGTGGGAGGCGGTCGGGGTATGTAGTGTTGAAAAAGGAGTAAAATCTTAAACTCCTGTATTTTTCTTCTGCTTTTGTGTAATCACAGACAGTATAGTCTGATTATGGTTTTCCTTTTGTTTTGGCCACTCAAACACCAAAACCAAATTTGTCTACCTCTCACAAATGTGTGGATTGAATGCATTTTGTGTTTTCCTTTTATCTGTTATCTTCATTCCATTTCTACCATTACTTTTTGCTTAATCCCAGTTTCATATACAATAACTAATAATTGCTGAGATTTTTTTTCACATAATTCAAGAAACTAAGCAAGTTGTCAAAGATCACACCAACCAGTAAGTGTCAGAGTCAATAATGGAATCCAGAAGATTTGGTTTCAAAACTTGTGTTCTGTTATTTAACTGCTATTAAGTACCATGGCATAGTTTTCAATATGACAATGCAATATGTTTATCATTAATACTGTAATCAGTGGGGAGATGCAACATATGTTTACAAGTAAAGATGTGGCAGGCTTAGTTTCTTCCTGGTTGACTGTGCCACGAATGAACATGGTGGTCATCAACATGAACCAGAGTGAGAAATTTAGAGAATATCAGAGTAATTCAAGCCATACTTCTGATTCTGAATAGGCAGCTTCCATTAAGATGAAACAGTGAAGCCTCATTTATGTGATAGTTCTGTGGCAGAATCAGTGATACTAAGAAATTAATTACACATGAGGAATGAGAGATATGTAGGGGGTGAATGTGATCGTTAGGTTTTGTGACATGAATGATCAGGTACATGATGAAATAGAAAGGAGAGAATGCAGACTTTTGTGGATAATCAGAGATCAGTTATGACTGGGTTAAGCTAGGATGTGTGCAAAATTCAAGGTAGGAATATATAGTGCAGAGTTAGAAACATGGGTAAAAGCTGGAAATTGGGGAGGCTTAAATATATATATTCCAGTTATTCAGCATATAGGTAGCAGTTATAATCATGGGCTCAGATCCACTTCTTTTGTAAGAATTATAGAAAGAGAAAACAAGTACAAGGACAGGGCAGAGTAAATCCCACCATCTTTGATAATCTTTTTGGCTATGTGTTTTCATTGCTGCACGTGAGCTTTCTCTAGTTGCAGTGTGTGGGCTTATTGCAGTAACCTCTCTTGCTGCAGAGCACAGGCTCTAGGGCATGCGGACTTCAGTAGCTGTTCACAGGCTCCAGAGTGGGGACCTAGTGGCACATGGGCTTAACTGATCTGCAGCATGTGGTATCTTCCCAAAGGAGGGCTCAACCAGTGTCCCCTACATTACAAGGCATATTCTTAACCATCGGACCACCAAGAAAGCCCCGTTTCGAAGATTTTTTAAGTGATTTTCTAAACATCAGTGTCTTGGCTTTGTCACTTTCCTGTGCTATGTATTATACAAGTTTCCCCTCTCTCAGTTTATCATCTATGAATAATGACATTGAGAATAAAAGTTCACTTTCACTAAGCACTTACTTGGGCCAGACTCTGGCCTGTAAAGAATTTCTCATGCACTGTGTCATTTAAACTTCCTAACAAGCTATTACGACAGTGGATATCAGTTTGTAAAAGAGGAAACAATAATTTACCCAAGGTTACACAGCTTATTAGCAGAGAAACTGGGACTTGATATTCTGCACTTACTCCCAGTGTCGTGCTTTCTGTCTAGCAGGAAGAATATTTTGATAAGATACCGATCTAATAAGGACTTTGTGTGTGTTAGTCATTCAGTTGTGTCTGACTCTTTGCAACCCTATGGACTGTAGCCTGCCAGGCTCCACCGTCCACAGTGTTTTCCAGGCAAGAATACTGGAGTGGATTGCCATTCCCTTCTCCAGGGGATTTTCCTGACCCAGGTATTGAACCCGGGTCTCCTGCCTTGCAGGAGGATTCTTGAGTTTGCTAGGGTTAAATGTGATAAAGCATGAAAAGTATTTAGCTTAGTTCCAGGTGTTTATTTCAAATAAAAATTTGAGTTATTAATGTTATAGTTTTGCTATGTTATTTCTTTTGATTTCTGTGGATACTGACTGGTTAATTCTAATTATACCTATATCACTGAAATTATAATTTAAAAAGTATACATTTAACAAAAAGCATTTTTTTATGTCTATATTATATATGCACATATACAAATGTATTGCATCCATATATTTTATTCTCCATATTTTCTACCTTTTTAATGAGAGCTCAATTTTCCATCTGTTCACTGTCATATTAAATTTAAAGAGAGACAATTTGCCTGTGTACTGCTTCTTTCACTGTATCTTCATTTGACCTGAAAATCTATTATCAAAAGCTGTACAAATTGAATCATTAGACTGACTTTAACAGCATATTTTAGTTCAATTGCAGTATCTCTGTTGCCTCTGAAAGCAGTTAAATTGAAAAGAAATCATGCCTTCATACTTTATGAACATGTAGTTTCTTGTCAAGCCAACATATTATCAACTTACTTCAAAGAGTGAAACCAAACTACCAGAACAGATTCATTTCTATCTTGAAGCCTCACTTCAGTAGTTTGGCTAGAGTTCTGATTTCCAAATGCTCCATCAGAATTACCTCCAGTAGAGGTTATTCTGTTTCTTCCAATGAATGGCTGTTCAGTGACACGGACAAAGAAATAACTTTCAGTAGTTGTCATCTTAGATACTGCAACAATGGGTATGTCCTTTGCCACTTTACAAGTACAAAGCAATGTTTATATGCCAGTTATCTGATGAACTGCTGAATTAGCCAGTTTTGTAAATTGTAAATATCCTAGCTTTATCTTTTAACATCTGTTTGACCTTGGATGGGGTCCTTAACTCTCTAAGCTTTAGTTCTGTCTTCAATAAAATAGGGTTAATAAATTGCACCTTCGACTTAGAAGAATTATCTAAGTCAACCTTAACTCTCTAATATTCGATATATGCCAAGTCCTCCTTCATCTCCGCTTAAATCCCTCAACATTTCGACATTCCTCTGAGTATATCTCTTGTTTAAGATGATAGTTCTTATGACTTGGAAATTCCTTATCTGTGAGAGTTTCATTGAGTGGCAGTACTCTGTCTTCTACTAGCAGTCTTTGGACTCCTCAATTCACTTCACTGAGTGCTTTGCAGTTTACTAAAATATTTGTTTTTGCAGTTGCTGCACTTTCCCATAAAATATGTAAAGAGATCAATATAAAATTGATAAACTAAATATAAAACTGGAAAATGCACTGTAACCCTACCTAAATTGTCAACAACAGTTTACCTAGAAAGACAGTGAGCTCGACAGAGAAAAATTAAAAAATAATAATAAAATTTAAAAAATCTTTAAAATCGTTTATAAAATTATTTATAAAAGTGACATAAATTTGACCATTTATCTTAAAATTGACAGGGATAGTCTATATGTTAACAGAGTATAACATAATTCTTATTTGGGGGATATAAAACACTAAGCTCTAAACTCAAGGCCTGAATTTCCTCAGTTCACCATGAGTTGGTTTTCAATAACATTTTCCAAGTTACCAGTTCAGTTCATTCGTGTCTGACTCTTTGCGACCCCATGAATTGCAGCATGCCAGGCCTTCCTGTCCATCACCAACTCCCGGAGTTTACTCAGACTCATGTCCATTGAGTGGGTGATGCCATCCAGCCATCTCATCCTCTGTCATCCCCTTCTCCTCCTGCCCCCAATCCCTCCCAGCATCAGAGTCTTTTCCAATGAGTCAACGCTTCCCACGAGGTGGCCAAAGTACTGGAGTTTCAGCTTTAGCATCATTCCTTCCAAAGAAATCCCAGGGCTGATCTCCTTCAGAATGGACTGGTTGGTATCGTGATTATCTGGGTCGTGAAGATCTTTTTTGTACAGTTCTTCTGTGTATTCTTGCCACCTCTTCTTAATATCTTCTGCTTCTGTTAGGTCCATACCATTTCTGTCCTTTATCGAGCCCATCTTTGCATGAAATGTTCTCTTGGTATCTCTAATTTTTTTGAAGAGATCTCTAGTCTTTCCCATTCTGTTATTTTCCTCTATTTCTTTGCATTGATTGCTGAGGAAGGCTTTCTTATCTCTTCTTACTATTCTTTGGATCTCTGCATTCAAATGCTTTTCTCCTTTCCTTTTCTCATTTGCTTTTCACTTTTCTTCATTAATGATGATATAAAAAAAGTACTCCTTCAAACAATACTTGCATCCTATTTGTAGCAACTTCTTTGAAGTCTGTTATTTACATTTTCTAAGCATTTTTTTTTTCTCTCTACCTAACATCCAGATTCTCATTTGTTCTCTCCCCTCATTAGCAGGATACTAAATACATAGTTTCTCTGTCTAGAGTTCAGGGTGGATTGTTAGGTTTTTGTAGGCTGGGGTCTCACTAAACCAGAAGTTCTCTGGACCCTGTTTAGGGGTTTTTATAGAAGTTTCAGTACATAGACATGATTGATGAAATCATTAGTCATTGGTCATTGAACTCAATTTCCAGTCCCTCTCCCCTCTCCAGAGGTCCAGGTATGAGACCGAAGTTCCAACATGCTAATCACATGGTTGACCCCTCTAGCAACCAGACACCATCCAGAAGGAATCTAGAGATCCATCAAAAATCATCTCTTATCCTATCACTTGTAACACTTTAGAAATTCAAGGGATTTAGGACTTTGTGTTAAGAACTGGAAACAATGAACAAATTTTATATATATATATATATTTCTTAGTGCATCAAGCATTAATTGTGGGCTTTTCTTAGTACTTTGACAAAGTGTTAAGTCCTTGAGTTTGTCCATCATTTGCATTAGATCTGGTCTCTATTAGTAAGCACCATTTTGTTCCACTGTCACCTGGTCTTGCTATACTGCAAGCACACTAGGTTTTCTGTTTCTGTGCTGCTCCATACCACTATACTCTCTTTACTTTTCATTGTCTTCTTAAAAAATCAAATATATATTTTAAAACAGTTTTAGGTTTACAGAAAAAGTAAGCATAAAGTACAGAGTTTCCCATATACTTCCTTACCCATTGATATAGTGTCTCCTATTATTAATATATACATACACATGTGTTACAATTAATGTCAGTATTACTGACTAAAATCCATAGTTAACACTAGAGTTCACATGTCATATCATGTAGGTTCTAACACATGTATAATATCTGTCTACTGTTATAGTGTCAAATTATCTTGTAGAATATTTCAATTACTCTAAAATTCTCCTATGCGCCATCACTTCTTTCTTCCCTATTGCCTTTCTGAACTCTTGGCAACCACTGATCTTTTGACTGTCTCCAGGGTTTTGCCTTTTCCAGAATATCACATAATTGCGAATATACAGTATGTAGCCTTTGCAGAGTGGTTTTCTTTCATCAATGATTTTCTTTCACTATATGCATTTAGGGCTTCCCTGGTGGCTCAGAGGTTACAGCGTCTGCCTCCGATGCGGGAGACCCGGGTTTGATCCCTGGGTTGGGAAGATCCCCTGGAGANATCACATAATTGCGAATATACAGTATGTAGCCTTTGCAGAGTGGTTTTCTTTCATCAATGATTTTCTTTCACTATATGCATTTAGGGCTTCCCTGGTGGCTCAGAGGTTACAGCGTCTGCCTCCGATGCGGGAGACCCGGGTTTGATCCCTGGGTCGGGAAGATCCCCTGGAGAAGGAATTGGTAACCCACTCCAGTGTTCTTGCCTAGAGAATCCCATGGACAGAGAAGCCTGGTAGGCTACAGTCCATGGGGTCGCAAGGAGTCGGACACGACTGAGCGACTTCACTTTCACTTTCTTTCACTTTCATATGCATTTAAAACTTCTCTATGTCTTTGGAGTATTAATAGTGTATTTCTTTTTGGTACTGAATAATATTCCATTGTCTAGATGTACTACAGTTTATTTATCCATTTGCCTGTTGAAGGGCATCTTGCTTGCTTCCAAGTTTCAACAACTATGAATAAAGCTGCTGTAAATGTTCATGCGCAGGTTTTTGTGTGGAGATACATTGTCACCTTCTTTGGATAAACCACAAGGAGTACTGAATCACAAGGAGTTGCTGAATCATGTGGTGAAATGCGTCTTGCTTTATAAGAAACTGCCGAACTGTCTTTCAAAGTGGCTGTACCATTTTTAATTTCCACCAGCAATAAATGGGAGTCCTGTTTTTTCATATCCTCACCAGTATTTGACATTCTAAGTGTTCTGGATTTTGGACATTCTAATTGGTGAACTAATCACCATATATAAACTGTGTAAAGAAGGTGACATCCTCAATACCATCATCATCATCAGTGGTCTTTTGATCTCTTAGGTGAGTTACCACTAATAATGATCTATGCCTTTGACCTTTTGACCTTTTTTACAGATCATTATAGATATAAGTGAATAAGACCGTATAGATAAAATAGTGCCATGTTAAATATTTATGCCCCAGTGCTCAGGATTTCCTACAAGCAATGGTCTCTCTAAATCCTATACTGTAAGAGATTTGATTTATGATCTTCTATACAGGAAAAAAAGATATCCAGAGAGTATTGTAATCTAATTTTGCTTACCACCACAATACAAATATTTATATATGATTATTATTTAATAATGGCTTCCTTGGTGGCTCAGGTGGTAAAGAATCTGCCTGCAATGTGAGAGACTCAGTTTGATCTCTGGGTCCAGAAGATCCTCTGGAGAAGGAAATGGCTATACCCACTCCAATACTCTTGACTGGAGAATTCCATGGACAGGCGAGCCTAATAAATTACTTTTAATCAGTGTGGATGTGTATAGAAATTGTTAAGAGTATTCTGTAAACAGATCTTAATCTGAGTTCTGAGTATGCTTCTTATATGTTGTTATCTTGAAAATGACTCAATACCTTTGTGTTCATTGAACTCATTAATAAAATGTGTGAATTGAATGAATTAATGAATACAAACTAACATAATTACAGCCTCATGTTGTGTCCATTGAATGTTAACTATTGAATATTATTGCTATTCTCACACCATATCTTTAATTATGATAACTGCTGATGTATATAGGGGAAGGCAATGGCACCCCACCCCAGTACTCTTGCCTGGAAAATCCCATGGACGGAGGAGCCTGGTGGGCTGTAGTCCATGGGGTCGCTGAGAGTCGGACACGACTGAGCGACTTCGCTTTCACTTTTCACTTTCATGCATTGGAGAAGGAAATGGCAACCCACTCCAGTATTCTTGCCTGGAGAATCCCAGGGATGGGGGAGCCCAGTGGGCTGCCATCTGTGGGGTCGCGCAGAGTCGGACACGACTGAAGCGACTTAGCAGCAGCAGCAGCAGCTGATGTATATTGTGAGTACACTACATATCACAGGCTAAAGCGGGCCACTACCATCTTACACAGTGGTGGTTGCTGACCAGGAAGTAGCAGTGGGAGATTTTAGTGGTAGTCAACCTGGAAGTCAGAGAAGTCGGGGAATCTCTTTGGGAGCTACCTGCGGCTCATCTCTATGGTGTAAAATTATGACTGCTGAGGGGAAATGTTCACACAATACAAGTTTTTCTTTTGCTTTGGCAGTTTCTAATGAGAATCTATGCAAGATAAGCAGCTAGCACCTTTTCTCTTTGTTTCTCAATTTAATCAAAGTCCCTGTTTTCTTCATTTGTGGAGTCAAATTAATTGTGATCTAAATTATTCCACATGAATTTTTACCATATAAGGTAATATCTGAAATGCAAGAAGTCATGCCCATTTGAAAAACATATCTATAAATCAACAGTCTTGTACATATTCCATGATGTCTTTGCCTCTGGACACTAGAGTAATATATATGGTTTCATCACAATAAATTTCATTTTAATAGAACGGCAGGAGTGGATTCTACAAATGCCTACACCAGAAAATTGTATAGTTTCTTCTGAATTGAACACAATCTTAAAAGACAGTAATATTGATAGATTTAATTCTGAACTCCCTGCCCACTTCTCCAAATAGTTATTTTTGTAGATTCAGTTCAGTTCAGGCACTCAGTCATGTCCAATTCTTTGCAACTCCATGGACTGCAGCACAACAGGCTTCCCTGTCCATCACCAACTCCCGAAACTTGCTCAAATTGATGTCCATTGAGTTGGTGATGCCATCCAACCATCTCGTCCTCTGTTGTCCCCTTCTCCTCCTGCCTTCAATCTTTCCCAGCATCAGGGTCTTTTCAAATGAGTCAGTTCTTTGCATCAGATGGCCAAGTATTGGAGTTTCAGCTTCAGCATCAGTCCTTCCAATGAATATTCAGGACTGATTTCCTTTAGGATTGACTGGTTTGATGTCCTTGCAAATGAAGGGACTCCCAAGAATTTTCTCCAACACCACAGTTCAAAAGCATCAATTCTTCGGCACTCAGCTTTCTTTATGGTCCAACTCTATCGCATCCATATGTGACTACTGGTAAAACAATAGCTTTGACTCTACTGACCTTTGTTGGCAAAGTAATGTCTCTGCTTTTTAATATGCTGTCTAGATTTGTCATGGCTTTTCTTCCAAGAAGAAAAACACTTTTCTTTCAGCGTCTTTAAATTCATGGCTGCAGTCACCATCTGCATTGATTTTGAAGCCCAAGAAAATAAAATCTCTTGCTGTTTCCATTGTTTCCCCATCTATTTGCCATGAAGTGATGGGACTGGATGCTATGATCTTACTTTTGAATATTCAATTTTAAGCCAGCTTTTTCACTCTCCTCTTTTACTTTCATCAAGATGCTCTTTAGTTCCTCTTCGCTTTTGCCATCAGGGTGGTGTCATCTGCATGTCTGAGGTTATTGATATTTTTATAGATATGCATATAATAATGCAAATGTTGACCTTTAAAAATATACAATTATCATAATTAAATAATTATTTATATGCTTAGTTTTCATTTAATAAGATATCATGTGAAAGTGAAAGTGTTAGTTGCTCAGTCATGTCTGAATCCTTTGTGATCCCATGGACTGTAGCCCTCAGGCTCTTCTCTCCATGCAATCATCCAGGCAAGAATACTGGAGTGGGTAGCCATTCCTTTTTCCAGGAGATCTTCCTGACTCAGAGATCTAACCTGGGTCTCCTGCATTTCGGGCAGATCCTTTACCATCTGAGCCACTAGGGAAGCCCAAGATACCGTGTACCTGCACGTTTATGTTTATTCTCAATTTTTATTCTGATAAGATTTATTGCCATTTATTTAAATTCTAAAAGTAAAATCATCTGTCATTTAAAAAGTTGATGCTTTTCATTTATATCTATAATTGGAAATACTTGGCATTCTAAAATAGCAAAAATTCCAACAAATGTAGATTCTTCCTTTTCTCTTGATTTTTATTCTAACTTTGTTGGTTTCTCTTCTAGTAGTATTGGTGAAAGTGCTATCTTTTATTTTGAACATATAACTTTAGAGCAGAGCTTCCAGACTTTGTTCTGTAGAGCATTATTTTTTGCAGAATTTTAATAGATTTTATGTGTCCTATTTTCTCTGGAGTGGAATTAAGTCTGATGGGTTTGATGTACTCCTATTTATTTTTGCTTTATTGCCCTTGCTTGAGGAGACAGGTCCAAAATATATATAGCTAACACCAATGTCAAAGAGTTTACTGTCTTTGTTTGCTTCTAGGATTTTATGGTTTTCACATCTTACACTTAATTAAGACTTTAATCCCATTTCAGTACTTTTTTTGGTCTGTTGTCTAGTTTTATTCATTTTCATGTAGCTGTCCAGTTTTTCCAACACCATTTTTTAAAACTTTTTTCAAACACTTGTATTGTTTCCAATTTTTGGCAGTTATGAGTAAACATTAGGGCAGAGTTTTTGTGTAAACCTAGGTTCTTATTTCTCTTGGGCAAAACAGAGTTTCTCATTACTATAAGTGAAGGTTTAACTTTAGAATAAACTTCCATAATGACTGTAGCATTTTTCATTCCCACCATAATACATGGCATATCATTGATCTACATGCTCACCAGGACTGGATATTTCACTTAAAATGTTTTTACAAGTAAAAATCTCTCAATTAAGAGAGATAATATGAATTCAAATTTGCTGTGAATGAAATATATAATGTTTTAGGGTATAAGGTAATGAATCAGTAATTAGCAAATTGTGAAGAATTTTCTTCCTGCCATCTGAATCTATCTTTCATGACCTTGATTTATATCTTGACATATCAACTTGATGATAGCACTCTGGTCAGATAATATACTTTGTGGTTTTAAATAGCCTTTTCCTAATGACTGATCACATTGATGACCCTTTAATGTGTTTGTCATTCATATACCATCTTTGGGTTAAATGTCTGTTCAAATCTTTTACCCAGTTCTTAATTGGGTCATTTATTTTCTTATTCTTGATCAGTTAACCTGTTAGTATGATCTTGATTTCTCTGGATTAGCTATACTTATGGCCCTGCTGTTTGGCTCTTCATGTCTCATTTTAGACTGTTGTTCAGCAAATAGATTGACTTAACCATTACTAAAGAAATGATTATAGTGAAACGGCCACCATTCATTTATTATTGGTAATTGTAGAATTCTTAAAAGGCTATATCAAAAAAAGAAAAGATTTCAATCACACCTTACTTAATGGAGCAAACTCAACTAATGAGGACTTAAGCAACTGCTTTAACTAACCATTTTCAGATGCTTGAGAAGCCAACATAAATATTGGGAAATGTATTCATATATATGCACATTTAAATATATAAACCCCTCAGGCCCTCAGAGATAATTTACTCCTTATTTTGAAAATAATCCTAGCAATTTCTGTTTTCAGTTCTTAAGTCGTGGATAAGAAATTGGAATTGAATTGAGGTAGAGACTGCTAAAGACTGATTCAGTGCTTGTTATGAAGAAAGATTACTTATACTCTTTAAGGGAGATGAATAAGATTATAGATACAACAGTTTTTTTTTTTTTTTTTCTTTAAGCAAGCAGTTTGGGGTGAGCCCACTTAGAAATTTATATGTAATGCATTCAGTACTTCTGTGCTGCAGCCAGATAATACTTTTTGCAAATGGTGAATGTTAAACATTGAAATTAGTATTAAGCTTAGCAGTCTCTGTTTAATAGAGGAGTGAGTGTAAATCATCTAAAATAATCTTCTCTAAAATGTGGATATTGTTTCATAACTTTATGGTGATAAAAAGTTAGCTAAGTTAGTTCACATTTCTGGAGGCTATATTCCTTCATATGTTACAAATAATTGTCTGACAGGGCTTCCCTGATAGCTCAGTGATAAAGAACCTGCCTGCCAATGCAGGAGATGGGGGTTTGATCCCTGGATCAGGAAGATCCCCTGTAGTAAGGAATGGCAACCCACTCCAGTATTCTTTCTTGGGAAATCCCATGGACAGAGGAGCCTGGTGGGCTATCATCCATGGGGTCCCAAAAGAGTCAGACACAACTTAGCAGCTAAACAGCTAATTGTCTGACAAGGTCATATAAGCCTAATTGTCTGTGTCGTAACATTTAAGAAAAAGATTCTCTGCTACATTGGAATAATTTTCATGTTACTATAAGCTACTGATGCTAAAAACAATTAGGATATTAACTTTAAAGTAGCAGAGATATGTTAAAATAAGAAACATTATTATGATAGAAAATAACGTATGCTCATACATATGTAGAGATTTAAAAAGCTGCATTTTTTAAATGGCCAAAATATCCTTTCTGCACAGCTCCACTTTTGTATATTATTCTCTGTTTATTTTGATGTCTTGGAAATAGCCTGTGCACCTGTTCTGATGCTTCATTGCTATCTCACCTCCTAGTTTCAGGATATCCAGGGAATGCTTTACTGTTGCTTTTAACTTATTCCTACTCATTCTTAGTATCTTGGTAAAATCCAAACTCTTTCCTTTTATATAATGGATCAGTTTTACCTTTTTCTTCTGTATTTTTTTCAGTTTCAAGTTGTGATTTTCATTACCATTATGACATATTCTTTTATTTAATTTCCCAGCTCCTTCAAAGAGCTAGACAGTTTCAAGAAAAAAGAACTTGGGATTTTGATTTAGTAATTAGAATTTCAAATAAGTCACAATGCTTCCTCTCTTTCATAATAAGTAAATATTGCAGATAATTGCATATATCTTATTTCTTATAAATAATCTTTCCAACTTTAACTTCAGTGAATTCTCTAAGAGTGACAGAAATAGAAGTGACTCATGAATCACCATGCTGCTGTTGCTGCTAAGTTGCTTCAGTTGTGTCTGACTCTGTGCGACCCCATAGATGGCAGCCCACCAGGCTCCTCTGTCCCTGGGATTCTCCAGGCAAAAATACTGGAGTGGGTTGCCATTTCCCTCTCCAATGCATGCATGCATGCTAAGTCTCTTCAGTCGTGTCAGACTCTGTGCAACCCCATGGACAACAATCACCAGGCTTCTCTGACCACAGGATTCTCCAGGCAAGAACACTGGAGTGGGTTGCCATTTACTTCTCCAGAGAATCACCATACATAAATAAAAATGACCTCCTGGTTAACAGAGGTCATTTGAATTAATTGTACTTTTAACATGAATGCAATACTTATCTTTCTATTGGCAGGTAATTAATCAATATGTATCAAATTATGAAGAATTTTATCCCTGCCAACTACTTCTGACTTGTTTGACCCTGATCTATGTCTTTGTTGTACTAACTTAATTCAAATAATTTGCTGTCTTGGGTTAAATATGTTACTTCAGTGGAAATATTCAAATAAGCAGTAGGAATTTTAGAGTTAAATATATTCATTCCCAAACCTGAATTCAGCCCTACATGTCTGGGTAATTGTTGGTACTTTATGGCAAAACACTTAGCTGTGATCAATTGTAGATTTCTCAGTAAAATCCCAGAGCTCATCTCTAGGAAGAACATGTGGTTAAAGCAAAGGGGATGGAGGGATGAAAGATGTTAAAAAATTGCTTAGCTGAGTCTGACATTTTACTTTTTAAATATTAATTATACTGTGGGCTTCTTCCTATTTACATACCTAAGTGTTTGCTTGGGACATAAATGGTACTAAATTGTCTTGAGAAAGCCATAGAGCAGCTTTGTTAGATAAAATTTCTTGCAGCTGGTAATTTTTGGCAATTAATATTATGAATGCTAATGCAATGGGGAGAAGGGAAGGCACTTCCAGGATGCCACTTATCTCTATAAAACGAAAGAAAATGTCAGAAGTGGTGAGCCTGCTGAGAGTATTACTTCTGGGAAGGAAATAGATGGCAAATGTTAAAATTATCATATTTATGGACAGGCTAGAATTTTAAGATTGGGATATCTGATAAATAGTAAAAAGAGTTTATTGTAAATATTTTAAATGTTTGTTTTGGATTATTTAGTATTAACAATAAAGGTATTTTTTAAAGTTATGTTGAATATATTATTGGCCCAAAATAGCAACTGGAAATTTACTCCCAGAAATTAGGTCATTTGATTATGTCAGTAATTGGTGAGGAATTAGGGGCAATTCATTTGATGCTATAGGGTTAATTAGAGATAAACATTAAAATGGTATATGTACTAGATACAGATGAGCTTGATAAAATGTAAAAGTCTAGAGTTATGAGAAGCAAAGTATCAGCAAATCTATTGAAATCTACTACTTAGATATTAGAATTGTCATCATGTATTTCAAAGTATTTACATTCTCTTACACTTTCCAAGAAAAAGTAAAAAGTAGCTATTCATTCTATCACAGCTCATTAGGCAATATGATTTAAACTAGACTAACTCTTCACTGGAAAGAATGTAGGAGGAGATCAGTAAGAAGCATTATTAGCATATGAGTTGTTTACAATTCAGAAATGAAAATAAATTATATCATTTTGTACATTTTTATTTATGATTTGAGGAACTCTGCGTTTCAGCTTATACTAGTTACGGTTTCAGATTGCCAGGTAAATTAATTTCACAAGGACTTAGGAAATATATAGTGTAAAATGTTTTGGATTATATTTTTGACCCAGATGTAGGCCTAAATTATACTGACTATGAGAAAATAGCATTTTAATAGTAAGGAGAAGAGTATTTTATGTTAAAACATAGCAATAGGAATAAATATATTTTATGTAGCCAGTTTTCTATGCTCACAAGGAATGTTACTAATGTTAATGCTACTAAAATAAGCATTTCTAACTTTGTATGACAGTCTAAATCTTCAGTTTCAGTTATTCTGCCCTATAATGCCCACAAGTACATTCACAAGGGGTATGTCATGTATACTAATTTTTGCCTGTTAAATATAGTCACTGTTTAAAGAAAACATAAGAAAAGTAACATATTAAGACAATATCCTTCCTCTTTTTAATTTAATTCATCAAGTCTTTATTAAACATCTGCTTTTTATCTTCAGATCTGCAAGGAAAAGGAAATAAATAATATTGTTCATGTTAGAAAACCTACTTAATATTTTTAGGAAATTTATAAATGTGAAAAAATTGAAATGTAAATGAGTGGGCACTGAAAAGGACATATACTAAGACAGTCTCCTGTAAAGAGTTGATTTGAATAGTATGTAAAAAAAAAAGTATCAGAATTATTTCTAGTTAGGTAGGCCTAAACATTAATATTGCAAGGTTGATAGTATACTGTAGTTTAGAGTTCTTCATTGGATGCTTGAATTTCTTTCTGAAGGAGAAAAAAATGATTTCTTATGAAATATTCTGTAATACAGTTTAATCTTTTTACATAAAAATGTTTATTGTGAGGGTATTTATCATAGCAAACAATTTTAAAATAACCCTGGGTAAATGGATAAAATATATAATAGAATACCATGTGTTATTAGTTAGCCCATATTATGGTATGGGCTTCCATACCAAAATACCAAAGACTAGGTGACCTAAATAATAGAAATTTACCTCTCACCATTTTGGAGTTGAGAATTCCCATGATATATGTTATCGCCAGCTAATTTGGTTCCTGGTGAGGACTGTCTTCCTGGATTGTATCCTCATGTGAGGAGAAGGGATAGAGGAACAGTGAGTCACTTAGTATTTCTTTCTAAATTGAAGATTAAATAAAATCTGAATCAAAATTTTATTAAACATTTAGAGGTCAGATTCTAAGGTAGTTTCTAGAATTCATATAAAAGGGAAATGTCAAGAATAGCCCAGCACCTTGGAAAAGAAGAAATTTGGAGTATATGACTTTGATTTCAAGACTTATTACTAAAAAATATATTAATCAACATATAAAAGTATCACCATAAATAAAAGATAAGTGCAATAGAAAATAAAGTTTAGAAATAAACATAGAAATAAGTTATTGACCTTCAGTGAAGGTACAAAACCAATTCAGTGGAAAAGTCATACATTTTAAAATCAATATTGCTGCATCAATTGGATTTCACATTAAAATGAAAAAACTTCTAAAAATTAAATCACAATGGCTGTCTCTTATACACATCTGAAAATTATATAGTTTCTTCTGAATTGAACACAATCTTAAAAGACAGTAATATTGATAGATTTAATTCTGAACTCCCTGCCCACTGCTCCAAATAGTTATTTTTGTAGATTCAGTTCAGTTCAGGCACTCAGTCATGTCCAATTCTTTGCAAC
>SJYT01027330.1:147352-194000 GCA_006410635.1 Cephalophus harveyi | reverse complement strand
ACTGAGTGACTGAACTGAACTGAAGCTGCCTCAGTTGTGTCCAACTATCTGAGTCAGTTCAGTCAGTTCTGTCGCTCAGTCATGTCCGACTCTTTGCAACCCCAAGGACTGCAGCACACCAGGCCTCCATGTTATCACCACAGCCTGACCCTATGGCTAATGAACATTAAGTCAAATCCTTTATGATTATAGAGTAGAAGTGATGAATAGATTCAAAGGATTAGATCTGGTAGACAGAGTGCCTGAAGAACTATGGGCAGAGCTTCGTAACATTGTACAGGAGACAGTGACCCAAACCATCCAAAATAAAAAGAAATTCAAGAAGGTAAAGTGGTTGTCAGAGGAGTCCTCACAAATGGCTGAGAAAAGAAGATAAGTGAAAGGCAAAGGAGAAAGGGAAAGACATACCTGACTGAACACAGAGTTCCAAAGGAGAGCAAGAAGAGATAAGAAAGTCTTTTTAAGTGAACAATGCAAAGAAATAGAGAAAAACAATAGAATGGGAAAGACTAGAGATCTCTAGTACTAGGGTACATTTCATGTAAAGATGGGCACATGAAACAGCAAGGATATAACAGAAACAGCAAGGACATAACAGAAGCAGAAGAGATTAAGAAGTGGTGGCAAGAATACAGAAAACTATACAAAAAAGATCTTAATGACCCAGATAAACAAGATGGTGTGGTCACTCACCTAGAGCCAGACATCCCAGAGTGTGAAATCAAGTAGCAAACATTACTATAAACAAAGCTAGTGGAAGTGATGGAATTCTACCTGAGCTATTTCAAATCCTAAAGGATGATGCTGTTAAAGTGCTGCATTCAATATGCTAGCAAATTTGGAAAGCTCAGCAGCAGCTACTGGACTGGAGAAAAGTCAGTTTTCATTTCAATTTCAAAGGGCGATACCAAAGAATGTTCAAACTACCATACAATTGTTCTCATTTCACATGCTAGAAAGAAAATTCTCAAAGTCCTTCAAGCTAGGCTTCATCAGTATGTGAACTGAAACTTCTAGAGGTACAAACTGGATTTAGAAAAGGCAGATGGACCAGAGATCATATTGCCAACATCTGTTGGATCATAGAAAAAGCAAAAGGATTCCATAAAATCATCTGCTTCATTGACTGTGCTAAAGCTTTTGACTGTGGATCACAAAAAAAGCTGTGGAAAATTCTTCAAGAGATGGGAATACCAGGCCACCTTACCTGTCTCCTGGAAAACCTGTATGCAGGTCAAGAAGCAGCAGCTAGAACTGGGCATGGAACAACAGACTGGTTCCAAATTGGGCAAGGAGTACATCAGGCTTTATATTGCCACCCTGCTTATTGAACTTCTATGCAGAGTACATTACCAAAAATTAACCAGTAAAAGAATGACCAAATTAAACTTAATTAAAATGAGTAACTTCTCTGAAAAAGCTATTTAAAAAAAAACTAAGACTAGAAAAACATATTGACAAATATTTCCAGTAGAGGATTTTCATTGAGGATACATGAAGAAACATCAAACCTTAGTAATAAGATAACAAATCATATGAATGGAAATTTCCAAAAAAGATATATGGTTAGCAATTAACACATGAAAAATCATTCATTGTGGTGTTATTAAGAAAATGCAAGTGAAAATCATGACATACACTACACACCTATTTTACCATTAAAATTAGAAAGTTTGACCCTACTCAGTGTTGGTAAGGATCTAAGGGAACTCAAATCCTGGTTTTGATTCTTCTGGTGAGGATGTAAATACTTTATGAAAAATTGTGTTTATTAAAATAATACCAACTACTCTGTGAAGTTGGTGGGAAGCAGCTGGGGAAGAAGTGAGGGAGAGAGAGAAATAAGAGCACACATGCATACAGTTGCATGCTCTGGTATCTTTAAAAAATCACTGGAGTACAGTTGGTTTAGAATTTGTTAGTTTCAGGTATACAACTCTAGTCTCTTCCTATAAGCACACTAATCTCACCATAAAGCGCCTGCCCTCCTGACCTCAACTAAAGCTAATTACTTCCCAAAGACCCAATCTTCAAATACTATCACTTTGGGGTTAGAACTTCAACATCTGAAAATAGGGGGAACACAGTCCATAGTGACATAGATAATTTTTTAAATATATATTTGTCACATATTTGCATGGCAAATGTTAATGTAACATGCTAAATAATAAAGGACATTGCAAAATACTCAAATATAATGTCTATAGAAAGATAGACACAATAGAAAACATTAACAAGAAAACCTCAAAGCTATTTCCATGAGCAAAGAATCTCAAAGATTAAAAAAAAAAAATTTCTAAGTACTTTCTAGTAGTATCCAACTTATCTGCAATAAATTGTATAACATTGGGAATTATAGAAATAAATGCATTACTAGAGGGGTATTAATATGACATTCTTTAATGAGTAATGCATATTTCAGAGTATTAAACTCATAGATTTGGCATAATATTAACAGGCAAATAATTGATAATTTTTTATGATGTGATGAGAGATCAGAAATTCTCTAGGCTGCTGGATGAAAGTAGAGAAGAAAATGGAAGCAGAATTCTGTGTGGGAAAAACACAGTATGGCTTTGAAGTGCTTCACTATTTTCAAATGAAAAGATCTCACTGAAAAAATTACTCCATATTAAGATATTTTAAGGGGAAAATTAGTGTTGACCAGAATTATAAGAATAAGTCTTACAAAGCAGTAAATACTTGAAAACTTCTGATGAAACTTGAAGGCTTTAGGAAAACTATGGATCTCAAACAAAGTCACATATTAGAATCACTTTAAAAATTTTCAAAAATCCTTGTACACAGAGATCTTAATTTGCATGTGATGAGTCCAAGGATTGATATTTTTAAATGACTCCTAAGTATTCAAAATATGCAGCTAGGATCGAGAACCAATAATGGCTAAACATTCAACCCATACATTGGGACTAATTGCCATACAGTTTGAATGGATGAGAACTAGTATTTGATACAATAAAGATTCAGGATGCCATCAGGGTTGTTGAGTAGGTCTAATAAAAATTGTTTTCTAACCTTAGTTGGTAAGTGAAGAATTTGAATCAAATATGAGTAATTTTTGTGAAATTTTGCTATATTAGGAAAAAATGAGGGGATAAAAGACATAAGCTATATTCTGTTTTATAAAAAGAGTTACATCAGAACTAGTTAGCGATGTATGTGACTGTCACCCAATTAAATGAGCTGCATATTAGAGGAAGTATCAGGAGTAGGCAACATGAATAGCCATGTAATTGAAATATTTCAGAATATTTTTAATTCTATTATTTTTTAAATAAGAGAAGCGAAAGGCAAAGGAAAAAAGGAAAGATATACCCATCTGAATGCAGAGTTCCAAAAAAGAACAGCAAGAGATAACAAAGCTTTCCTCAGTGACCAGTGAAATGAAATAGAGAAAAACAATAGAATGGGAAAGACTAGGGATCTCTTCAAGAATATTAGTGATACCAAGGGAATTTTTCATGCAAAGATGGGCACAATAAAGGACATAAATGATATAGACCTAACAGAAGCAGAAGATATTAAGAAGAGATGGCAAGAATACACAGACAAATTATACAAAAAAGATCTTCATGACCCAGATCACACGTGATCACATGATGGTGTGATCACTCACCTAGAGCCAGACATCCTGGAATGCAAAGTCAAGTGGGCCTTAGGAAGCATCACTACAAACAAAGCTAGTGGAGGTGATAGAATTCCAGTTGAGCTGTTTCAAATCCTAAAAGATGATGCTGTGAAAAGCTGCACTCAATATACCAGCAAATTTGGAAAACTCAGCAGTGGCCACAGGACTGGAAAAGGTCAGTTTTCATTCCAATCCCAGAGAAAGACAAAGCCAAAGAATGTTCAAGCTACCACACAACTGTACTCATCTCACATGCTAGTAAAGTAATGCTCAACATTCTGTAAGCCAGACTTCAACATTATGTGCACTGTGAACTTCCAGATGTTCAAACTGGATGTAGAAAGGGCAGAGGAACCAGAGATCAAATTGCCAACATTTGATGGAACATAGAAAAAGCAAGAGAATTCCAGAAAAATATCTATTTCTGCTCTATTGATTATACCAAAGCCTTTGATTGTGTAGATCACAGCAAACTGTAGAAAATTCTTCAGAAGATGGGAATATCAGACCACCTGACCTGTCTTCTGAGAAATCTGTATGCACTTCAAGAAGCAACAGTTAGAACTGGACATGGAACAACAGACTGCTTCTAAAAAGGAAAAGGAGTACATCAAGGCTGTATATTGTCACCCTGATTATCTAACTTATATGCTGAGTACATCATGAGAAATGCTGGACTGGATGAAGCACAAGCTGCAATCAAGATTCTCAGAGAAATATCAATAACCTCAGATACACAGATGCTGCTGCTGCTGCTAAGTCGCTTCAGTCGTGTCCGACTCTGTGCGACCCCACAGATTTTGGTAGCCCACTGGGCTCCGCCATCCCTGGGATTCTCCAGGCAAGAACACTGGAGTGGGTTGCCATTTCCTTCTCCAATGCATGAAAGTGAAAAGTCAAAGTGAAGTCGCTCAGTCGTGTCTGACTCAGCGACCCCATGGACTGCAGCCTACCAGGCTCCTCCGTCCATGGGATTTTCCAGGCAAGAGTACTGGAGTGGGGTGCCATTGCCTTCTCCGAGATACACAGATGACACCACCCTTATGGCAGAAAGTGAAGAGGAACTAAAGAGCCTCTTGATGAAAGTGAAAGAGGAAAGGGAAAAATTGGCTTAAAACTCAACATTCAGAAAACTAAGATCATGGCATCCAGTCCCATCACTTCATGGCATCCAGTCCCATCACTTCATGGCAAATATGGCGAAACAGTGGAAACAGTGAGAGACTTTATTTTCTTGGGCTCCAAATCCCTGCAGTTGGAGACTGCAGCCATGAAATTAAAAGACATATGCTCCTTGGAAGAAAAGCTATGACCAACCTAGACAGCATATTAAAAAGCAGAAACATTACTTTGCCGATAAAGGTCTGTCTAGTCAAGGAAGGCTATGGTTTTTCCAGTAGTCATGTATGGATGTGAGAGATGGACTATAAAGGAAGCTGAATGCCACAGAATTGATGCTTTTTAACTGTTGTGTTGGAGAAGACTCTTGAGAGTCTCTTGGACTGCAAGGAGATCAAATCAGTCAATCTTAAAGAAAATCAGTCCTGAATATTCATTGAAAGGACTAATGCTGCAGCTGAAACTGCAATCCTTTGGCCCCTTGATGTGAAGAACTGACTCATTGGAAAACACTGTGATACTGGGAAATATTGAAGGCAGGAGAAGCCGGCGATGACAGAGGAAAAGATGGTTGGATGGCATCACCAACTTGATGGACATGAGTTTGAGTAAGTTTTGGGAGTTGGTGATGGATATGGAAGCCTGGCGAGCAGTCCATGGGGTCGCAAAGAGTCAGACACGACTGTGCGACTGGACTGAACTGACTGATTTATTTTTAATTGAAAGATAATTGCTTTATAGAATTTTGTTTTTTCTTTTAGACATCAACATCAATCAGTTATAGGTATACATTTTTTTTTAATTTGATGAGGAGTTATATAACATGAATTTTGTTGTTGTTGTTCATTCACTAAGTGTTAGACTGCAGTGCACCAGTGTTCCCTGTCTTGCACTATCTCCCTGAGTTTGCTCAAACTCATGTCATCAGTTGAGTCTGTGATGTCATCCAACCATCTTGTCCTTTGTTGTCCCCTTCTCCTGCCTTCAATTTTTCCCAGCATTAGGATCTTTTCCAATGAGTTGGTTTTTCACATTAGATAACCAAAGTATTGGAGCTTCACCTTCAGCATCAATCCTTCCAATGAATATTCTGAATTGATTTCCTTTAGGTTTGACTGATTTAATCTCCTTACAGTCTGAGGGATTCTGAAGAGTCTTCTGAAAGACAGTTTGAAAGCCTTTAGCACTCAGCCTTCTTAATGTCCAACTCTCACATCTGTACTTGACTACCGGAAAAAATCATAGCTTTGACTGAACAGACCTTTGTCAGCAAGTGATGTCTCTGCTTTTTAATACACTGTCTAGGTTTATCATTGTTTTTCTTCCAAGGAGGGGGCATCTTTTAATTTCATGGCTGCAGTCAATGTCTGCATTACCTTTGGAGCCCAAGAAAATAAAGTCTCTCACTGTTTCCATTGTTTCCCCTGTTTTCCATGAAGTGATGGGACCAGATGCCATAATCTTCCTTGTTTGAATGTTGACTTTTAAGCCAGTTTTTTTTCACTCTTCTCTTTCACTTTCATCAAGAGACTCTTTAGTTCCTCTTCACTTTCTGCCACAATGGTGGGGTCATCTGCATATCTGAGGTTATTTATATTTCTCCCAGCAATCTTGATTCCAGCTTGAACTTCTTCCAGCCCAGCATTTTGCATGATGTACTCTGCATAGAAGTTAGATAAGCAGGGTGACGATAAACAGCCCTGATGTACTACTTTCCCAATTTTGATCCAGTCTGTTGTTCCTTGTATGATTCTAACTGTTGCTCCTTGACCTGCATACAGGTTTCTCAGGAGGCAGGTAAGGTGGTCTGATACTCACATCTCTTTAAGAATTTTCCAGTTTGTTGAGATCCACACAGTCAAAGGCTTTAGCGTAGTCAATGAACATGAATTTTTATATACCTTTAAACTCTAAGATGAAAAGGACAGAGGAAAAAATGATGGGACAATAGACTTGAGAGCAAAGTTAAGACTCATTATTGGTAGTTCTTTTCCCTTCCCCTCCCCTTTGTAAATGTCTACTGCATAATGTACTTAATATTTACAGATCACCATGTGACCATACGGCAAACAGCCTTTGAGGGGATAAACATGAACTCAAGTTTGAAAAATGACTTTGAAGTATTGTTTTGTATTCATATTGACTAATTGGAATACAATTTGAGAATTGATAATAGGGAAAGAAAGTTTTGGGTAGCGATGCTATGGAGGTAGTATAAGTAGTAAACTTTGAACTCAGAAGAGCCCAAAACAAGAAGGTGTATGGGCATAATGGTTGGGATCTTCAGATAATTGATGGAAGTCTATTTGCTAAGGATCACTGAAAAGTCTTGAGTTAATGGAGCATCAAGAAGATGGCAATCTGCTTTTCATGATTTTGTTCCCTCAAATCTGTTCTATAAGCAAACAAGCAAGGAGCAGTAAAATGACATGAATTAATTGCAAGAGTATAAATCACTTACTTCACTTGCATGTATTGTAAAATGAGAAAGCAATTGCAGGACTGAAAACCTGTTAAAGATTTGGCTCCATTATCTTGCAGTACACAGAGACCTACTAGGTCTCCAATAAATGTTTGAGAAGAGAAATTTTAATTCCATTAGCATAACATGGACTCTAGGTCTTGATAATTGTTTATCTCCTAATGTTTAATATAGCATAGCCTTCCATATGACTTAGCAGGTAAAGAATCCACCTGCAATGCAGGAGAAGCAAGAGATGCATTTTCGTTCCCTCAATCAGGAAGATCCTCTGGAGCAGGGCATGGCAATCCACTCCAGCATCCTTGCCTGGAGTATCCCTTGAACAGAAGAGTCTAGCAGGCTACGGTCCATGGGGTCGCAAAAAGTCGGACATGACCAAAGTGACTGAGTCAACATTTCATATAAATGAGACCCCAGCGATTTCAGAAAGAGTAAGGTTAAAACTTACCCACCTTTCCAGAGGAAGGCAAGAAAAATTTCCAATCTTGAATAGGTCCTGGATAAACAAGTTAAATTTTCCCAAAGAAGTGATCACCTTAGTCTAACCCTCAGTATGATTGACAGAAAAATTCATATTGACTGTATGGCCCAGAACACTTCAAACTGAGAATTTAGTTTAAAGGAGCCCTGAATAATGCTCTCAGGTGCATGGGTACGTGGCAGAAGTAAACAGAATCCACACAGAAAGGAAAGACACAGTTTGAATAAAATTTAATTTTAAAGAGGCCATATACAAAAGGCACAGTTAAATGGTGCTGCTGCTGCCTAGTCGCTTCAGTCGTGTCCGACTCTGTGCGATCCCATAGACGGCAGCCCGCCAGGCTCCCCCGTCCCTGGGATTCTCCAGGCAAGAACACTGGAGTGGGTTGCCATTTCCTTCTCCAATGCGTGAAAGTGAAGTTGCTCAGCTGTGTCCGACTTGTAGCGACCCCATGGAGGGCAGCCTACCAGGCTCCTCTGTCCATGGGATTTTCCAGGCAAGAGTGCTGGAGTGGGGTGCCATTGCCTTCTCCGAGTTACATGTTATAAAGCTGCAAAAGTTTGACAGTAAAAAAAAAAAAAAAAAAAAAAGAAAAATAATATATTGGAAATAGTTAGGCAAAAGAGAATTATTGTCAAGTTCATGCTCAGTCCTGTCTGTCTCTTCTGACCTCATGGGCTGCAGCATGCCAGGCTCTTCTGTCCATGGGATTTCCCAGGCAAGAATACTAGCGCAGGTTGCTTTTTCCTTCTCCAGGGAATCTGTCCTGACTTAGGGATTAAATCTGTGTCTCCTGTGTCACTTGCATTGGAAGTGGATTCTTTACCTGCTGAGCCATCAGGGGATTGAGGAAAGAGGGTCATTATATAATTATACATGTTTTAATTCACCAGGAACAGACAAAATTTAAACTTGTGTGCATCTAATAACACACCCAGAAAATTAAACAGAATTTGACAGAACTGCAGAGAAGAAGATTAATCTACCACCCTATTTAGAGATACTATATACATATTTTAATAATTGATAAGTCATATAGGCAAAAATCAGTTACAAAATATAGAAAACCTAATAATAATCACTTGGAGAATTCTATACTGTATTTTATTTATGCAAATTAAATAATGTATTGTGAGGGTAACATATCATTTAACCATTCTAAATATAGTCTTCATATTATTCTTACAATTGGAAAAAGAAAATTCTAAGACTGTCTGGAGAAAAAGTACTCACCTGACTATCCCAGGAACATAGTTGGGCATTTGATGGGTTGGAAAAATTAGGCTTTTGCTAAATTAGAGTATTTGTCCTCGAATCCTAGACCCTTGGTCCCAGGACAGAATCATAATAGATTAAATGAATATTATAAAAAGTTTTCAGGTCTAGTCAAAAATTCATTTTGAAAGCTTTGAAATAAAATTGAACAGAATCCTGACAACTTTTGTTCTACATCTGTCACTGGTGCTTCTGAGTATTACAGGATACAGAAATTTGATGGACCATTGAAATAGCTCAAATACCTCTTTCCATTTTTTCTTAACCAAATGGGGTTGGGTTTCCCTGCCCTCAAAATTTATCTTTCTTGTTTTTTCACATATGCTTATCTACTATTTTGTGACTGTGTGTCTGTGGATTTTATTTAACTTTTTTTCTGTGTGACTTTGGGTACTTGCAAGTGTATATTCAATTTCTTTTTTTTTTTTTTTAAGTAAGAGATTTCTTCATTTTTAGTTAACCAGAGCAAAATTAAGAACCTCCCATTTTTTAATAAACCTCTATTTTCTTTTCTGTTCTTTTTAGGATCCTTGGGACTTTTTATATTATCTCTATGATTCTGAGCAGATGATGCTTTGTGATGTATTATTAAATGTTTGACTTCCAATGGCAACCCACTCCAGTGTTCTTGCCTGGAGAATCCCAGGGACGGGGGAGCCTGGTGGGCTGCTGTCTATGGGGTCGCACAGAGTCGGACACGACTGAAGTGACTTAGCAGCAGCCAATTCTACACTTCCATTTCCTTTAGAATACAAAATGTGCCTTGTCCGTCTTTAATACTTAGATTCTCATATAGTTCTGTGTATATTAAATAGTCAAAGAATGCTTATTGAATGGATTACTGCATGAATGTATGCATAAAAGCCTAGCTAGCTAGAATATAAGGCCTCTTAGCTTAGTGAATGCAACCTTTTGGTTGTGGATATCTTTCTTTCTGTACTGCATCTTTAGAATACAAAATGTGCCTTGTCCGTCTTTAATACTTAGATTCTCATATAGTTCTGTGTATATTAAATAGTCAAAGAATGCTTATTGAATGGATTACTGCATGAATGTATGCATAAAAGCCTAGCTAGCTAGAATATAAGGCCTCTTAGCTTAGTGAATGCAACCTTTTGGTTGTGGATATCTTTCTTTCCATACTGCACTGGCTGACTTCCTAGAGCCAAAGGTAGTGCTCAAGTTGAGACCTGAGTTCAGTCTGATTTTTTGGCAAATGCACGGGTGAACTTTAATTAAGAAAATTCCTTCTTGGACATTAAAATAGGATGAAATAGCTAAAAAGAACCGGTACAGTCATTTTTAGAGTTACAAAAGCAGTGTAAATAGTGTCCAAGATCTTCCAAAGGAAGAAATAGAAAAAAAGGAGATATATTTTAAAAACTAAATAATCTTTCTAAATTCTTTCATGGTGTAGTTCATCATAACTGAAGAAATTTCTACCTAAAGATATCTCCTTCTGAAAATTTTTATTCTTGTAAAACTTCAGATTTATTAAATCAATCTGTTTTGTGTTTCTATCCTAATTATGCCTATTCTAAAAGGAGATTTCTTCACATGATGAACTGTAGCAATAGCGACATTTTGAAACCACTCAGGATACTTTTTTCTCTAAACAGCCAGTCTTTAGCTGAAGACAGTATACACACACACACACACACACAGAGTTACTGAGTTTTACTCTAAGGTTTTGCAAAGTGAAAAGTGGGTAACTCAATTGTGTCTGACTTTTTGCAACCCCGTGGACTGGGCTCCTCTGTCTGTGGGATTCTCAGTGCACAAAGACTGGAGTTTGTTGCCATTTCCTTCTCCAGGGGATCTTCTCAACCCATGGATCGGACCTGGATCTTCTGCATTGCAGGTGGATTCTTTACCATCTGAGCCACTAGGGAAGCCCTAAGGTTTCAAAGGGGCCTATTTTCCTTTGGCCAAAGTAAGTAATATTGCTTTGAAATGTCCAAATATGCTAGATAATTTCATTACTAGTTTTACACATAAATCAATATATTTGCTTTACACATTAACATACAGATATTTTTAAACACATATACACTGATAGCACACACAGTGTCTGCTTAGCTTGAGTGAGTGTTCCAGAGGAAGAAGGAACACGTAATAGCCTGTATTATGGATATTAACGTGAGTGGCTCTCAGATGTTTGGAAATGTGTGTGTGTGTGTGTATATTTGCATTCTCAGTCATGTCAGACTCCTTGTGACACCATGGACTGTGGCCCACCAGGCTCCTCTGTCCATGGAATTTTCCAGGAAAGAATACTGGAGTGGGTTGACATTTAGTCCTCCACAGGATCTTTCCAACCCAGGGATCAAGCCCATGTCTCTTACATCTCCTACAATGGCAGGCAGATTCTTTACCTAGGAAAGAATCACTAGTGCCACCTAGGAAGCAGTTTGGAAGCTTACCTATGTGTGTGCTAAGTTGTTTTAGTCATGTCTGACTCTTTGCAACCCCATGGGCTATAGCTCACCAGTCCAGAATCCCGTGGACAGAATCTCATCTGTCCATGGGATTCTCCAGGCAGGAATACTTAAATGGGTTGCCGTATCCCTCAGTTCAGTTCAGTTCAGTCGCTCAGTTGTGTCTGCTTCTTTGCGACCACATGAATCATAGCACGCCAGGCCTCCCTGTCCATCACCAATGCCCAGGGTTCACTCAAACTCATGTTCATCGAGTCGGTGATGACATCCAGCCATCTCATCCTCTGTCATCCCCTTTTCCTCCTGCCCCCAATCCCTCCCAGCATCAGAGTCTTTTCCAATGAGTCAGCTCTTCACATGTGTAGCATTGCAGCAAATGAGCTAGACCATCTCAGGGAGCCCTCAAGTCCTCAAGGAGTGTTTCACAGGGAATATTGTTCTGACTTAATGACCAGACTTTGGGCAATACAAATCTTTTCTAAGTGGAAGGGTACCTATATTTTCTTAGAAGAAATTTAACAAGAGAGAAAAGATCAAGCTTTTTAATGGTTACATGAAGGCATTATTTCAAGAAGGATAATAAGGAATCAGGCAATTTTGAGTTTCAGTTTTAACACTTATTCAGAAGAGAATGAGTGGAATACTAAAGCAGCTTACTCTCAAGGAACACTTCCCTCCGCACCCTGTGTGACACGTGCTGCTCTGGCCCCGCACACTGGGGAGTGACACCCTGCCCACACGAGTGGGGGTCCTCGTGAATTAGTTTGACAAGTCCTTTAGTTTGAGGATATTCCATGAACAAGTGGGGTATTAGCTAAAAATTCCTATAGTTCTTTGAAAAAGATTTTCCAAAATCTAATTTTATTTGTTCTTAGACATATCAGTATACTTTCTTCCATGGTCATGGAGCCATGGAATTAGCATTCACCAAAATTATCATCTTTCTCACTCTGTAGTTCCCATGTATCTTTTTTAAATGCTGCCGTGATGCAAGTGGGAGTAGAAGAAAAATAAAAAACTGGAGGCCAGGGCCTTTGGCGTTTTTCCCTAAACAAGTCATCCTAAAAAACTGTTTTACAACCTGAATTTCTTAAAAGTTTAGTATCAAGTGTTTTAAAGTTAGCTTTCAGTAACTTTGTGAAATGACTTATAAAAATAAGTACTGATGTATTATGCTAGCTTTTCTATTTTTTCATTTTAGGGGTTTAACAGTAATGTTTGAAATAATGAAAACTTACGGCCACACTTATGAAAAACACTGGTGGCAGGATTTATTTAGAATTGTTTTCAGAATCTTTGACAACATGAAATTGCCAGAACAGCAGACAGAGGTGAGATTTTATTTAATATAGTCAAGTCAAAAGGTTATTTTTTCCTAATACATTTTAGTCTTTCAAATTTAAGCACAGTGAACAGAAAAAAAATCCTAGAGATTTCTTCTTTAAGGCATTATGATATAGTAGTGTATCTTTGTAGCATGTTTTCTGTCATCAAAACAATGCAGTTTTGACAATAGAAGTGAGTTAAGGTTTTCAGTATTTTTGTTGAACTTTCAGCATCTTTTCCTCATTTTAATACTGTCATAGCTAAAACATCAGTAGTTCTACCTAGTATTCATAGTGACTTATTATTCTAAATTGAATAAAGAATACATGGTAAGTTTTATTTATTTATTTCACTGTCTTTTAATTTTTTTAATTTTTTAGTATGGCTGATTTACAATATTGTGTTTGTTTCTGCTTTACAGCAGTGATTCATTTATACATCTATCCACTCATTGTGACTCCTTTCCCGTATAGACCATTCAGTTCAGTTCAGTTGCTCAGTCGTGTCCGACTCTTTGCGACCCCATGAATCGCAGCAGGCCAGGCCTCCCTGTCCATCACCAACTCCCGGAGTTCACTCAAAATCATGTCCATCGAGTTGGTGTCGCCATCCAGCCATCTCATTCTCCATCATCCCCTTCTCCTCCTGCCCCCAATCCCTCCTAGCATCAGAGTCTTTTCCAATGAGTCAACTCGTCACATGAGGTGGCCAAAGTACTGCAGTTTCAGCTTTAGCATCAGTCCTTCCAAAGAACACCCAGGACTGATCTCCTTTAGAATGGACTGGGTGGATTTCCTTGCAGTCCAAGGGACTCTCAGGAGTCTTCTTCAACACCACAGTTCAAATGCATCAATTCTTCGGTGCTCAGCTTTCTTCACAGTCCAACTCTCACATCCATACATGACCACAGGAAAAACCATAGACCATTACAGAGTATTAAGTAGAGTTCCTGTAATGTTCAGTAGATTCTCATTAGTGATCTACTTCATACATAGTAGTATATATATGTCAATCCCGATCTCCCAGTTTATCCCTCTCCCTACCCCCCCTCCCAACTCCCTGGTAACCATAAGTTTGTTTTCTGCATCTGTACCTCTGTATCTGTTTTTGTAGATAAGTTCACTTGTACCCTTTTTTTTAGATTCCACATGTAAGTGATACTGTATGGTATTTGTCTTTCTCTGACTTTCCTCAATACATCTGTCCCCAGGTCCTTCCATGTTCCTGCAAATGACATTCTTTCATTCCTTTTTATGACTGATATACATATGCACCACATTGTCTTTATCCACTCCCCTGTTGATGGACATCTAGGTTGCTTTCGTGTCCTGGCTATTGTAAACAGTGCTGCAGTGAACATCCTTTCGGATCATGTTTTTTTCCAGATATATGCCCAGGAATGGGATTGCTGGGTCCTCCAATACTCTTGCCTGGAAAATCCCATGGACAGAGGAGCCTGGTGGGCTACCATCTATGGGTTCGCAGAGTCACACACGACTGAGTGACTTCACTTTCACTTTTCACTTTCATGCATTGGAAAAGGCCGTGGCAACCCACTCCAGCATTCTTGTCTGGAAGATCCCAGGGACAGGGGAGCCTGGTGGGCTGCCGTCTGTGGGGTCGCACAGAGTCAGATACGACTGAAGCGACTTAGCAGCAGCAGCAGCTGGTAGCCGTAGCTCTATTTTTAGTTTTTAAGGAACCTCCATACTCTTCTTCATAGTGGCGCACCAATTTACATTCCCACCAGCTATGTAAGAGAGTCTCCTTTTCTCCACGCCTTCTCCGCATTTATAATTTGTAGGTTGTTGATGGCCATTCTGACCAGTCTGAAGTGACACTTCATGATAGTTTTGATTTGCATTTCTCTGATAACTAATGATGCTGAGAATCTTTTAATGTGCTTTTTGGCCATCTGTATGACTTCTTTGGAGAAATGTCTCTTTAGATCTCTGTCCATTTTTTGTTTTTTGATATTGAGCTGCATGAGCTGTGTGTATATTTTGGAGATTAATCCCTTGTCAGGCTTCCCTCATAGCTCAGTCGGTAAAGAATCTGCCTGCAATGCAGGAGACCTGGGTTCAATTCCTGGGTCGGGAAGATCCCCTGGAGAAGGAAATGGCAATCCACTCCAGTATTCTTGCCTGGAAAATCCCATGGACAGAGGAGCCTGGTGGGCTACAGCCCATGGGATCACAAGAGTCAGACTAAACCACCACGAGTCCATTGTCAGCTGCTTCCTTTGCAAATATTTTCTCCCATTCTGAGGGTGTTTTTTGTTTGTTTCCTTTGCTGTGCAAAAGCTTTTAAGTTTAATTAGGTCTTTTATTACAAACCAGTTACAGTGTTTGTGGGGAGAGAAGATCAGGTCTTTGTGTTTCGTTCCATATAGTGTGTTAAATGCAAATTGGGGGGCCTCTCTGACCTGCAGATTTTACTTTAGATCTACAGGTAGGCTCTTACTTAAAACATGTTATTAAGTAGACATATGTTTATTCAGGGGCATAAAACCATGAATGAAATAATCAGATTAGTCCATTTGAGAAAAATTAATTACTTACACCAGTTTTATTTTAAACCTATGCTAACCCCACTTGGAAAATTCCTATCATTTCCTTCCTCTTATTTTTTTTCCACGTTCTGTCATATTCTGAAGCAAGACCAACTGTTGCAATTAATGCTATGACTTTTAAGTAGCAGACACTAATAACAGGACAATGCAGTGATGGTATTTTATAATCAAAACAGTGCAGAAAATAGTTATTCTATGCATAGATTTATGAGATAATGAGAAATAGGTATCAGATATGAAGTTGAGGTGAGTATATTCTAGAGGGAGTTAAGCACTCTGAAAGGAACATGGACAGTCTTATTTTAAATATGCAAACATTTTCTTTGTAACTAATGAGTGGCCTGACCTTCATGTGATCACTGTCTCCCTGGTAGAAAGCCGAGTGGATGACGACAACATGTAATCACGCCCTCTATGCGATCTGTGACGTGTTCACCCAGTACTTGGAAGTGCTCAGTGATGTCCTTTTGGATGACATCTTTGCCCAGCTCTACTGGTGTGTGCAGCAAGGTAGGTCTGTCCCGATAAAGGACACAGTGTTAAATGTGACCCTGGTGACACACAAATGAATTGCTCTTTTCTTTTCCAGACAATGAGCAGTTGGCACGATCTGGTACAAACTGCTTAGAGAATGTTGTTATTCTGAATGGTGAAAAATTTACACTAGAAATCTGGGATAAAACCTGCAACTGCACACTGGACATCTTCAAAACCACAATCCCACACGCGTAAGATTTTATACCACTTTGTATTGAATGATGGACATAAAAGATTTGATAGTAACTAGTGATTTCTCATAACAAATGATTTGTCAGTTAGCTCAGTGATCTATGAATTTGTGTTTATTACAGACCAAACTCCTATAAACCGTAACAAATATATGAATTGTTTTATAAACCAGAACCTTTCATCTCATCATCTAAATTTGGGTCACAATGAAGTGCTTTTATGATGTTTTATTCATGCAGATTAAACCAAGCAGTGGTTCTGAATTTTTAAAAAATCTCAGCATTTATTTATTTTACTGTGAATAGTCTAAGGAAACTTTATTTGTAAACACTATTTTGTAGTTATTTGTCATCCTTTTCTGAGGGATAAGTTTGGAATTGAATCGTAGGTGAGTTTTTACTAGTGGGGAAACTAAGACATAGTCCTGATGACTGACGGTTGATGGCACCCGAATCATTTGTAGGACAGCTTGAACTTCCCCAGCTTATTTTATTTCAAAGTGTGTTGGCTGTGGCATGTCTCACGCTCTCAGTGATTGGTATGGTTTTGGTATTTCAAAGGCTCTTGACCTGGCGTCCCATTTCTGGAGAAACTGCTCCCCCAACCCCATCTCCTGTGAGTGAAAACCAGTTGGTAAGTTTAAATAAATCAAGCCTATTTTAAATCATTGAACTATTTGTGATAAGAAATTTTACCATGGGGCAGATCCTTTAATAGGGGCCCAGCTCCTTTAGAAAGATGGTGCAAAATACAGATGGTTCTGAGACGAAGATTCACATGCTCTCTCAAGTGCCTGCATGATACCAGCTTACATAAGGGTGCACATGCCAGGCTGAAGATGTTATTGGATATCATTTAAACATCAAATTTTGATAAAAATTGTACCTTAGAGAAAAGTTGGAAAAGCAGTGTAAAGAATTCCAGCAGACCCTCACCCTGCACATTTGTTTCCTGGGTGTGTGGTCACAAATTACTAATAAACTTAGCAGCTTAAAGCAGCAGCAGTTGATTCTCTCACAGTTCTGGGGGCCAGAGGTCCAAACTGAAGGCATCGGCAGGACCACACTCCTTCCCCGCGTTTGCTGCCTCTAGCTTCTACTGGCTGCTGACAACCCCTGCCGTTCCTTGGCTTGTACACACAACACTCCATTCATAGCCTCCGTCTTTACGTAGCTGTGTAAAGTCAGATCTGTGTATCAGATCTCCCTTTTAAGGACACTAGTCATTCAATTTAGGGTCCACCCTAAATTAAGAATGACCTCAAAGTTCCTTGACTCTAAAGATCCTATTTCCATGTAGCCTTCATAAGTACCAAAGGTTAGGACTTGGACTTAGCTTTTTGGGGCCACTATTTAACCCACTGCACTCTACCCTCTGGTGCCTCCAAATTCATGTCTGTCTTCTGGGCTAAGACATTTATCCCATCCCAACATCCCCAAAGTCTCAATTTGTTGTAGCATCAGCACTAAGTCCAAAATCTCATGTAA
Organism: Cephalophus harveyi; assembly: GCA_006410635.1. NCBI lineage: Eukaryota > Metazoa > Chordata > Mammalia > Artiodactyla > Bovidae > Cephalophus > Cephalophus harveyi. The sequence continues at coordinate 176,442 of SJYT01027330.1, read as the reverse complement.
ATATCATTGTATCAGAAGTTCCAGATCTTTTCCTCTAGGTCATCTAGATCAGGTACATGGTCTGTTTTGGAGCAAAATTTCTCTGTGGATCCGTGAACCTGTAAAATAAATGACCCCCTTGCAAAATACAGTGGTGGGCAAGCATGGGTAAAGATTCTCATTCCAAAAGCGAAAACTGAAAGAAGTAAAAATGGTCCCTTGTGGAGGCCGGCAGTGATCTTCACAGTCTCTTCCTTGGCTCTGAGACCTGCAGCTGCCCTGGTTCTGCTTCTGGTCTCATGCTGGAACCAGGTGGAGCTGGCAGAGAAGTTATGTCAGCCCCCACAGACCGTCTGACACCGCAGGTGCCTTGTATTTACTACCAAATCCTCCACAACCTGCTCATTTTCAGACCAGAAAACCTCAGCTTAGAACTAGATCTCTGGCTTTCCCAAGGTTACACGTAACTGGAACTGGACTCTGGTGTGGTTCTGTGGACCTGTCAGCTCCTCTGCAGGGCCAGTTTCCTTGCTGCCACCTTCTCACTGCCCTGTCTGGATGCTGGTCTGGGGTGACAGACACCTTTCCTTTACAGAGCGTTCCTGGGCTCAGCCTGCACCAAGTGTGCACAAACCGCACCCACTACGTACATTCTATCTGGATTTCATGACAGTTCATGGATATTGCTGACAAGTTTTGCCACACAGTGAAGCTTAGCGTTTTTATCTGTTGCCCTTGGGTGGTGTCAGGCCTGATCTCAGGGAGGGTCAGAAAGTAAGCTTTTCTTTAAAAGATTGCCAGCTCTTATCTGTGTGTGGTGATATAATTTCCCATTATGTCCATTATTGCAGTGTGTGCAGTGTCATTTTCATAGGGACACAATGTAAATTACTTTTTTTAAAGACAAAGTAATAGAAACTGTTTTCATCATTAAGTTTTATTTGTTGTACTTAAAATGAATTTTTTTTATTAGGATACAATATCACAGAAATCTGTAGATATTCATGATTCTATTCAACCAAGATCAGCAGATAATAGACAGCAAGCTCCGTTGGCTTCTGTCTCTACTGTGAATGAAGAAATCAGCAAAATTAAACCCACAGCAAGTGAGTTATTTCTCTTAATTATGTATTTTGTTTTGTGTATGCAAGACTTTATAAATGAGAGTTTTGCTTTTACTCACACACACGTACTGTAGTTGGTTATGCGGTCACTTTATTACTGAGTTTGCCGCAGCTTGGACATCCCTGATAGAGGCTGTCTCGCAGGTGGTCAGGACTTTGCTGACACCTGCAAGGCTCATTTTTTTTCCTACAGCGCTCTCAGCTGATGTTTTTTACAAGCACGTGAGTATTCTTCCTGCAGAAGAGGGGCCTAACAGGTCTTCCTCTGTCCTCAGCAAGAGGGGAGGTAGCGGCCAGGGCGTCCGAGGAGCACTCTGCTGGCCACCCCCCCAACCCTGGTGCTCCTCTGCACCTCCCCTCACCTTTAGTTCTTTTTACAAAGAAGGAGGACTCCCTTGTTTTTCACTAAATTGGTTCAATTTCATTTATTGAACAAAAGTTAACAACACTGAGGAAAGACAGCCTCCTTCCTGGAGGAAAACGGGAAATGTTCCACAGTGGCTGCACAATTTTATATTCCCACCAGCAATTCCATTTTTTCCACATCCTCACAAACATTTCAGTCTTCTTTTTCTCCCCTTAATAATAGACATCCTAGTGGGTATAAAATGTCTCAGTGTGGTTTTACTCTGCATTTCCCGATTAATGATGTTGAGTATTTCTTCACGTGCTTTTTGGCCATTTGTAATCATTTTTGAAGAAATACTTATTCATGTCCTTCGCTAATTTTTAATTGGGTTGGTTGTTGTTGAGTTGTAGGAGTTTCTCACATACTCTGGATACTATCCCCATATCACATACACGATTTGCGGGGGTTTATTTTCTCCCATTCTGTAGGTCATCTTTTCACTGCTGATGATATGCTCTGATTGCACGTAAATTCTTATTTTGCTAAAGTTCAGTTTGTCTTGCTGTTGCTCACATGTTTGGTGTCATGGTTAGAAACCAACCGCAGCCCAAACTAAGGTCAGGGAGATTTTCCCTAGTGTTGTCTTCCAAGAATTTTATACTTACAGCTCTTACATTTAGGGAATTGATCCATTTTCAGTTTATTGTTTTCAGGGTATTTTTATTAACCCTCGGTATTTGTACTTCTTGTTGAGGGAAGACAGATTTTGTACGTCCTGGAAAGGAACCTCTAGCTTCAGTTACTGTGTCTCGCTTCTTAGAAGGGAGATAGGTGGTGGTGAGTTGTCTATTTTCGTTTTTCGTTCCTGTTTTCTGGAGCACAGCCATTAGAACCCATACCAGCTTCGGTCTACCCTGGAAAATGCCACAGTACGTGGCTTTGCTCTCTCTCAACCCCAGGACTGGACCTTGGAAGGGAAAGACGTAGTTGCAAGTTTTCACTGAGCTGATCTGGGCACAGGCCTTGAACTGGAGTGGAGAGTGCTGCCCGCTGCCCTCTGATCTGAGGGCTCCTGTTTCCTTCCTCCCGCCACCCCCTTGCAGTCCTTTAGGAAGAGCTCCCATGTCCCAAGAGCCCTCCGTGCAGGGGACGGGGCGGTGGTGCCCAAGGAGGTGGCTCAGGGGAGCACGGATTGCGGCTGCTCTGCTCCTCGTCTACTCTCAGAAGCTGGTGCTGCCTCAGTGAAATGGCCCCTAACATGAGTCTGAAGCAGACTTGTTCAGATAGACGTCCCCCAGACACACTGCTGATCCCTGCTGGTGAGGCTGAGTCCAGCTCCTCACCTGCGACAGCTCTGAATGCCCACGCAGACGTGGTGGCTGGTGAGAACATGCCTCCTCAGCCTCAATCTCCCCAAGTCTGGGGTGTGGTCAGCATGTCCTGCCCCAGAAACCTGAGAGTGTAGTTATGACTTGGATGAGGGAGGGCTAGGAAAGGACAACTTGGACGTGGGGGGGTGTCTTTGGTTTTTTACATTTTTTGACTTGAGACCTAATACTAAGAACTGAATGTTCAGTACAGCAACATTTCTGAAACCTGGAAAGGAGCCGTCATGACCTAATAGAGAATAAATTTAAGTAAGTTGGCTGTCTGCCCCAAATTCCTAAAACCTGAATTAACTTCTGGAAATTGGGGGATTCCCTGGCGGGTCCAAGCAGTGAGGACTCAGGGCTCTCGCTGCCATGGCGCAGGTTCAGAGAGCTCAGACCCTGCAAGCTGCAGGTGTGGCCGAGAACAACTATATGCTAGCAGTTGGTGCCAGAAAAGGGAGTTTGTGATAAAAGCAAAGTAGAGAAAATCTGAAGGGTTGTCAAGGTGTCCAGTGCTGGAGCTGATGTCCTGGGGCCAGTGTACGGGCCTCCCCGACCCCACCCCACCAGGGACAATTATCCAGCTCCTGGAAAGCTTCCCAGAGAACTGACCTTGGCTGGGTCAGTGCTGCTGGCTCTTGAGCATCTCAGTAGTTGAGTTGTCTTTCCTAAACTTGTGTTTCTACATCTGCTCACCTGACGCCATGGAGATGGAAAGTCCTTGCTTCCATGAGTCGTGTGTGTCCTTATAGAAACGGCCCTTCCAAGCACAGTGGTTCAGGCCAGAGGAAGGCAGCCATGTTCCACCCCAGGCCATGTCTGAGCGCTGGTCACCTTCAGGGTGGTTGCTCGTAGAGTCCTGCAGTAGGCATGACTGCATGGACTTCTGGGCTTATGCTTTAGAAATAGGCCATTTTAAATGCAACCACCAACCTGGATCCAAATAAAGCATGTACTCTGGTTGACCCTCCGTGTCTTCTAGTTGGTCACAGTTCTAGCCCCTCACTCCCTGCCTCACAGATCTAGCTCCTGTTGTTTTTTCTTCTGGCTTTTTTATATTCAGTTCAGTCGCTCATTAGTGTCCGACTCTTTGCGACCCCATGAATCACAGCATGCCAGGCCTCCCTGTCCATCACCAGCTCCCGGAGTTCACTCAAACACGTCCATCGAGTCCATGATGCCATCCAGCCATCTCATCCTCTGTCATCCCCTTCTCCTCCTGCCCCAATCCTTCCCAGCATCAGAGTCTTTTCCAATGAGTCAACTCTTCACATGAGATGGCCAAAGTACTGGAGTTTCAGCTTCAGCATCATTCCTTCCAAAGAAAACCCAGGACTGATCTCCTTCAGAATGGACTGGTTGGATCTCCTTGCAGTCCAAGGGACTCTCAAGAGTCTTCTTCAAAAACCACAATTCAAAAGCATCAATTCATCGGCACTCAGCTGTCTTCACAGTCCAACTCTCACATCCATACATGACCACTGGAAAAACCATAGCCTTGACCAGACGGACCTTTGTCGGCAAAGTAATGTCTCTGCTTTTGAATATGTTATCTAGGTTGGTCATAAGTTTTCTTCCAAGGAATAAAGTGTCTTTTAAAATTTCATGGCTGCAGTCACCATCTGCGTGATTTTGGAGCCCCCAAAAATAAAGTCTGGCACTGTTTCGCCATCTATTTCCCATGAACTGATGGGACCAGATGCCATGATCTTAGTTTTCTGAATGTTGAGCTTTAAGACAACTTTTTCACTCTCACTTTCATCAAGAGGCTTTTTAGTTCTTCTTCACTTTCTGCCCTAAGGGTGGTGTCGTCTGCATATCTGAGGTTATTGATATTTCTCCCGGCAATCTTGATTCCAGTTCTCCAACACCACAGTGCAAAACAGCAATTCTTCCGTGCTCAACTTTCTTCACAGTCCAACTCTCACATCCACACATGACTACTGGAAAAACCATAGCCTTGACTAGACGGACCTTTGTTGGGTAAGTAATGTCTCTGCTTTTGAATATGCTATCTAGGTTGGTCATAACTTTTCTTCCAAGGAGTAAGTGTCTTTTAATTTCATGGCTGCAGTCACCATCTACAGTGATTTTGGAGCCCCCAAAAATAAAGTCTGACACTGTTTCCACTGTTTCCCCATCTATTTCTCATGAAGTGATGGGACCAGATGCCATGATCTTAGTTTTCTGAATGTTGAGCTTTAAGCCAATTTTTTCACTCTCCTCTTTCACTCTCATCAAGAGGCTTTTTAGTTCCTCTTCACTTTCTGCCATAAGGGTGGTGTCATCTGCATATCTGAGGTTATTGATATTTCTGCCAGCAATCTTGATTCCAGCTTGTGCTTCTTCCAGCCCAGCGTTTCTCATGATGTACTCTGCATATAAGTTAAATAAGCAAGGTGACAATATACAGCCTTGACGTACTCCTTTTCCTATTTGGAACCAGTCTGTTGTTCCATGTCCAGTTCTAACTGTTGCTTCCTGACCTTCATATAGGTTTCTCAAGAGGCAGGTCAGGTGTTCTGGTATTCTCATCTCTTTCAGAACTTTCCACAGTTTATTGTGATCCACACAATCAAAGGCTTTGGCATAGTCAATAAAGCAGAAATAGATGTTTTCTGGAACTCTCTTGCTTTTTCGATGATCCAGTGAATGTTGGCAATTTGATCTCTGGTTCATCTGCCTTTTCTAAAACCAGTTTGAACATCTGGAAGTTCGCCGTTCCCCTCAGTTTACTATAAATAATCTTAACAACTGTACAGAACATGTTTTCTTAGTTTGTGTTTCCTAGATACAGAGCTGGAGTTGTTGATTCTTATGTAAGTGATTGATGAGGGAAGGCTCACGGTTGAAGCCTGTAAGGGGACGAAGGAAGCAAGATAAGGAAAGAAGCGAAGCAAAGTTATGGGTTCAGCTAAAGTTCATAAGAAGCTCTGCAAGATAAAGTACCACCATAAAGTTGTCATACCTTGAGGCAAGGGGCCAACTTTTTGTACTCTTAACTCAATTAGCCATTGACTTTTACTGCCCTTGTGAGAGGGTATAACTTCCTAGGCATTTCTTGGTAAGTGACTCCTCTAGGTCCTGAGTCATTGTCAGAAAGGGGAAACTATGAACCATCAGCAGACAGTACTCTCAAAAGTTATGGGTTAGTTGCACTGTCCCAAAAGAGGGGTAGTGCAGAGCACCAGTAGCATCTAACCACCTACTCACTCTCAGTTTTCATCTGTGTATATGGGGAGCAGTCCTTGGAAGGGAAAATGTGAATGTTAATCAGAAAGGTGCCAGAGTAACCATCAAAATTATATCCTTTTTTTGTGCGTCATATTTCAAACTTATCTGACAATTATCCAGCTAGGAAATGGGACCCAGAATACACTCATTTGATACTTTTTTTGCAATGAAAAGTGATGTGCTCTTGATAAAACAGATCTGGACTCCTTGAAGTCCCCTTCCTAACAAAACGGTGTCAGCTCAAAGCCTTGATCCTGAATTGGAAATACATAATCCTAGAGCCGTAACACTAGATCTTCAAGGAGATAGACCTGCCAGTTTTCAAAGGAATGAGAATTACACATGAGAGAGAATTCTCTTATATCTTCTCCAGACATTAAACATATTTAAGAAGGATCACAACATTCAACTTAATGTGACTATAGAATAAAAAAAACTTAAATTGAGATAAACTTTATAAAATTCCCCTCACTAAAGTTGGACCATTCCCATACTGAAAGCAAAGTCCACCAGAGATTAGACAGCCATTTTTGTTTTTTAAATATGACCCTTTCCATTGAATTCTTTCAAAGACTGTCTCATATTTCTACTGGCTCATCCACGTGGTACTTTGTGTCCTTTGCTTTTTTTTTAAATTTTGATTGAGTTTGTTTCTTCTTAGAACTTTTTTTAATGTATCAGTTCAGTTCAGTTCAGTCGCTCAGTCGTGTCCGACTCTTTGCGACCCCATGAATCGCAGCACGCCAGGCCTCCCTGTTCATCACCATCTCTCGGAGTTCACTTAGACTCGCATCCATCGAGTCAGTGATGCCATCCAGCAATCTCATCCTCGGTCGTCCCCTTCTCCTCCTGCCCCCAATCCCTCCCAGCATTCTTGGAGGATTTTGAGCATTTTAATGTATAATTTAATAAAATTAAGTTTTATACAGTTTTAAAAATGTAAATGTATTTTCCATTTACAGTTATTACAAAATATTAGCTATTTTTATATTCTATAATTTTGATTTTCTTTAACTTTCATTTTGTTCTTGAAAGTTTCTTAGAGCATTTTTATAATCTTTGAATTTCTATTTTATTAAATAATATCTCTTTATATATACTTATACTTTAATAATTGATAATTTCAGATCTAAGTTTGTTTGGATTTAATTCTATGTTTGTTCTTGCTGGCTTTCATAGTGGTAATTTTCCACATCTGTTTATAAGCTTTCTGGTTGTATTTATTTTATTATAGTATGTGGATATTCTGAGGGACCTTAGATGAAGATACTTTCCTAGGAAAAATTCTTTCCTTCGTAAATATATAATTTATTTATTTTTAATTGGAGGATAATTGCTTTACAATATTGTTAATTTCTGCCATACATCAACATGAATCAGTCATAGGTATACATATGTTCCCTCCCTCTTGAACCATTTGTTTCTCCAAGGTGCGCTTCCAACTCAAGACCATTTTAGATCAATTTCTTACACTGTGGTTTCAATAACAACAGAGATTACATAAAATTTAAACTTGAAATATATATGATGGCAGAGTTGTAATTACATGTGCTCATGTGATCTTTTTACATGAAGGGGTGGTGATAAAATGGAGGAAGGAAAGAGGCATTTTTACCAGTCAGAGGTGAGGTCAGATCAACAGGATTGTTTGTAACCTCCCATTGCTGGAAGGTATATTGCATTTCTTTTACCCAATCCATTTATCAAGAAGAAAATTTTTTCAAAAGTTTCAGCTTAAATAGTTACAATTGTAACTATAGATCAATCCAATACACATTAAATTCACTTTTTTTTACTAGTTTTCTATGGCTGCTATAACAAATTAATGCAAACCTGTTGGCTTAACACAACAGAAATTCATCATCTTACATTTCTGGAGGTCAGAAATCAAAAACAGGTCTCACCGAGTGCAAATCAAAGTGTTAGCAGGGCTGCATTTATTTATGGAGGATCTAGAATATTAATTTGCTTTTCTGTTCCTTTGCTTTTTTTCTATTTTCCTGCTTCTACAGGTCCTCACATGCCATTGCTCATGGTCCTCTTTCATCTTCAAACCAGGAATGCAGTTACTCATTACATCATGTCCAATCACTCCAGTCTTGGTTCATTATCACGTCTTCTCTAACATGGGTTCACCTGCCTCTGCTGTCATCATATAAGGACCTATCTAGATAATCTAGAATATGATCATCTCTTAAGTTTAGCTAATTCATAAATTTCTTCTCATAAATTTCATTTGTAACTTTAATCTCCCTTTACCATATGACCTAAAACACTCATTGGGTCAAGGGATTAGGATGAGAACATCTTGGTTGGGGGGGAGCATTATTCTTCCCATCATAATATTTATATTTAAAGGAACTAATTTTGTTGTAAAATTATATGTGGCCAGTTTATAATTTCTATGTCTAGATAATTAGTGATTTTTTAACATCATAAAATATCACATAATTAGAATCTCCTCCATCTTAGTGACTTTCCTTTCCTTGAAGTATATTATATATGCGAACAAATAATGACCCCACCAAATCAAATATAATGTTTTTTCAAGTGTTGATCACTTTGATACTGAACTATGCCAGTGTACTAGTGGGATAATATACATCTTGGGCAAATCATTGTATACATTTTAAACTTTATACACTGAAGTTGGCTTAAAGCTCAACATTCAGAAAACGAAGATCATGGCATCTGGTCCCATCACTTCATGGCAAATAGATCGGGAAACAGTGGAAACTGTCACACTTTATTTTGGGGGGGCTCCAAAATCACTGCAAATGGTGATTGTAGCCATGACATTAAAAGACGCTTACTCCTTGGAAGGAAAGTTATGACCAACCTAGATAGCATATTCAAAAGCAGAGACATTACTTTGCCAGCAAGGGTTCATCTAGTCATGTCTGAATGTGAGAGTTGGACTGTGAAGAAAGCTGAGCGCCAAAGAATTGATGCTTTTGAAGTGTGGTGTTGGAGAAGACTCTTGAGAGTCCCTTGGACTGCAAGGAGATCTAACTAGTCCATCCTAATAGAGATCAGTCCTGGGTGTTCATTGGAAGGACTGATACTAAAGCTGAAACTCCAATACTTTGGCCACCTCATGTGAAGAGGTGACTCACTGGAAAAGACTCTGACGCTGGGAGGGGTTGGGGGCAGGAGGAGAAGGGGATGACAGAGGATGAGATGGCTGGATGGCATCACCGATTCGATGGACATGAGTTTGAACGCTGGGCATTGGTGATGGACAGGGAGGCCTGGTGTGCTGTGATTCATGGGGTCGCAAAGAGTCGGACATGGCTGAGCGACGGAACTGAACTGATACACTGGAGCTTAAAATTTCATACCTATTGTTAGTAAATCAGATACTAGTAGCCAATTTAATCTGCTGTAAAACTGTACAACTTGTTTTTAGTAAATCAGTATGAATTGTAAATGTTATGTAATTATAGATTCTTTTCAGAGTTTTGTCCTGAAGCAAGTTTCCCTGCTTCAGAAGTAGAAAGGGAATCTGGAATTCAGAATATAAGCACTTCTGTCTTACTCTACTGCTAGCGTCCAAAATTTAGTCATCATAAGTTTTTGTCTGTAGTGATCTTCTAACTGGCCACCCGTCTCCCATGATTACCTCCCAAATCTTATTTTCAGTGCATACTGTTGAATGATCCTTTAAAATAATCTGAACAATCCTACAAAACAGTCAGGTTCCAATCATTCCTGTGTTTCAAACCATGCAGAGGATCCATATTTCAGAAAGAGACAAGCCAGAGTGTTTAAAATGTTATAGTATATGTTTCCCACATCCCTGACCATGTCTCCCACTATCCTTCCCGTGCCTAATCCACTCCATAGTCCCTGGCTTTCTGATGATTCCTCAGACCTCCAGCTCTCCAGTTATATTCCTCTCTTAAGAAGGCTTTCTCTCTGACTGGGCTGCCCTTCCTCCATATAACTGCTTGATCAGCTTTTTGACATCTTTCAGGTCTCTGCTCCACTTTTCATTCCCTTGTCAGTGTTTTTCTGAGCATTCTGTTTAAAATTGCAACCCCGTTCCATTCTTTTAAAATGTAATTCCCTTCACTCTTTTGTATTATGTTTCTATAACATTTATTTTTTTCTAACTAGTTTATGTTTAATGCTTAGCGGTCCTGCGTGAAAAATACAGAGACCTACCTACTGTAAACATAAATATTTTAAGTGTTTTAAATCAAGGCAAAAATTATAAATAAAATACATTTTATTCCTCCCCCTTGATAAGTTTAAGCATTCTTGAAGTCTGGTTTTGCACTTAAAGTAGTAGACTACTCTGTGTTCCAGCTCCTAGCTCAAATTTTGAACCCCGTATTGTCTCTGTTCAGGCCCCATTCCTCACCACGAGTACACCTATGTTCTTCCTAGACAATAAGTCAAAGCTTTGAGTTATACTTGCAGTACACAGGAACCCTTGGCTCCTTGGTCTCCAGGTACACACACAGGGAGGACTTTCTGGGTATGGGATCCTATTGAACTGGAGATTATAGGGTCTGAGTACAAGAATCATGATGGATGGAGGGAATGCTTGCCTTCCTGGTGGGCCAGTCCCTTAGACCTGTAAACTACTTGCCCCATAAGGAGGCTGTTTCCTGAGACATGCTAGAGTGGAGGCTTCTAATAGCACCCAGTGTTTTGGGGAGTCTAAGGGTGGCAGTGTACTGTAACCTCATTTACTCAGTTATTATCTATATCTCCCCTTGTGGAATGTGCAGTTGATTTATGTCAGCATCTTTTTATCTATTTTGTCACTGATTTATCTCTAGTGTCTAGGATAATGCTCATCACACTGTACATGTTCAACAAGTATCTATTGAGTGATGAGCAGTGTTTGACTCTGAAAAGGCCATCAATAGAAGTTAACTTCCTTTCTGCTTTTCTCCATGAGCTTCTGGCTTCTGTAAAGGTCCACTTCTAAGTATTGAGAATAGGCTAAAAGTATTTGATTTATTCTGCAGGTAATTGATGCTCTATTATTTCATTCTGAAATAGGAAAAAATGTACCATTGTAAATATTCATAACTGTTGAAAGAAAGTTTTTGATCAGAAGGTTCTACCAATTTCCAAGGTTTCTAAAAGGAAGAGAGAGACATACAGAAATGCTGAAGAAAGATCAACAGATACAAACTAAGATTTGACAACACACTTATTCTACTCTTTGGGTTATGGCATGTGATGCGTCTAGAGTGCACAATTTAAAGAAACCTCCAGCAGTTAGGTTTTGCAAGTACTGACTCTGTACTCTCACAGCTCTGAGAGCAAGCTCTCCTTTCAGTTTTGTTCCCTGGGCACTTTACTAGCCACACTCTTGTCCTGGCCCATGTGGTTTATCCATGTGTACCTGCATGCCCCTGCAAATTATAGAAATCCTTTTTTCAGGTTGTATTCAATCTCTTAATAATATCAGCATCTCTATTGATTATAATTGTGCACATGTAGCATTTCCAATTCAACTTAATTTTCTTCATCTGTAAAATGTGCATAATAAATCAACCTGACCAAGGATATTTTAATGATTTAAGGTAGGTAAAGGTCTTACACACTTAATATGTGTTGTTTCCTTATCTTGTGTTTATTTTTATTTTTTGAACTAGAACTTTAGAAATTTGTACTTTGACAAATTAGAGTAAGTCTGGAACCATTTATCTTTCATTACAGAATTAACTTTATTTATATTAAATAATTAAATGCTAATCCTCCCAAAGCAAAGTAACTGTTTTATTATAAAATTAAAGTATTACATGTGTATGAAATTATTCTTTTTATCTAAAATTATTATGTTTTCTAGAAAATTTATTTTATTTTCCCAATGGTCATATTTGAATGTATAGATAGTGAAAGTTTTATCTAAAAGGGTGATTTACTACAAAGAGAAACAAATAGACTCAATATAAAGTCAGCCTGAGTAGCTTTTATAAATGAAAATTGCCAAAATACTTATACATGCTCATGAAAATATGCACTTAATGTGAGAACACAGGAGTAAAGCTGCAGGTTTGAGGTTAATATTTTATTCCTATATTTTCCTTGTAAGATAAACATCTTTAATTCTTACCCCCTCTTTTGATAGCATTTGCTTATGTTAGCTCTGTCTCAATCTGAGTGGTAAATCCTTTCTATTTTAAGTATTTTGCTAAATTATTTATAGCAATTATATGGTTTAATCATGAATGAATCGAGCATATTATTGTTGGATTTGCCAAAATAGAATACAGAACACTAGAAATTCCCTTGAATAGCCTGAACAACTAGTACCTATTGAGAGACAAAAGAAATATAATTAGAAACATACCCTTATGAAAGTGTGTTATTATTATTACTGGTTTAAATAATTCAATGATTTTTCCAAGAATATCTTTTTCAAAAAAAAACACTCATAATAAGATTAATTATGGAAACCAGCTGTACTTTTAAAACTAATGTATTTCAAAGGAAAAAAGAAGAGTCAGTATCTTCCTCTGCTTTCTCTCTCCACTGAAAGACAGTTTTAAGAATCACTTGTGAAAGTAGAGGTGTTTTGTAGCAAGTTGTTCAGAAAGCTGGCTAACTAGCTCCCAGAGAGACTGCCATGTTATAGATATGAGAATTACAAGGTCATTTTCAGTTTGGAGATGAATCTCATGTCCACATCATTTCCATGATGCTGGAACACTAAATATGTGAGGGTAATGTAAGAACCATTGTTTCTTGTTATCTTAATTTAGCAACAACTGAAAGGTATACAAAGCTAATAGCCATAGAGAAGTAATTTATCAAATGTTCAAAAGGAAGTAGTAATGAGGAATAGTAAAAAAATATATATAAAAAACCTTAACACTCATAATACATTGCTTTGAAACAGATATTTTTTTCTAGGGGGAAGGTTTCTCCAGTGACTCAGCAGTAAAGAAACCGCCTGCAGTTCAGGAGCCACAGGGAACACAGATTTAATCCCTGGCAACCCACCCCAGGATTCTTTCCTGGAGAATCCTATGGACAGAGGAGCCTGGTGGGATACAGTCCATAGGATCACAGAGAGTCAGACAGGACTAAAGCTACTGAGCATGCATGTACACACTTATTTTTCAATCATAATATGCATAAAATTGTAAAGAAAAGCATATTATTATCATTAACATGTGCACAGGTTATGACTGGGACAAAATTCATAAAAGCTTCAACTTAGCTTTAACTTCCTAAAATGATCCCTAGTTAATGTTGCCAGCAAACAGTTCCTTAGCAGGTTCTTAGTTAACCTTATGAACCCCTGTATGAGCCTAACTGCTGATTAACTTTTAGTAAGTACTCGTATGCTAATACGGCTGGTTATGTGTAACTACTTATATACACTGTGATAAAGGGTTATATGTACTATGTAACACAGTTTCATTTTCTGAACAATTATATCTTCAGTTCAGTCACTCAGTCATGTCTGACTCTTTGTCACCCCATGGACTGCAGCATGCCAGGCTTCCCAGTCCATCATCAACTCCTGGAGCTTGCTCAAACTCATCATATTCATGGAGTCGGTGATGCTGTCCAACCATCTCATCCTCTGTCATTCCTTTCTCCTCCTGTCTTCAGTATTTCCCAGCATCAGGGTCTATTCCAATGAGTCAGTTCTTCACATCAGGTGGCTAAAGTATTGGAACTTCAGCTGCAGCATCAGTCCTTCCAATGAATATTCAGAACTGATTTCCTTTAGGATTGACTGGTTTGATCTCCTTGCAGTTCAATGGTTTCTAGTCTTATTATCCTTATTTTATAAAAGAAGTATGTACTTTTTCATGTTCAAGTTAAACTTCATCTAAGGGCACACAGTTAATGAGAGACAAAGTCAGAATTATAACTCACCTGCTCAACAATAGAAAGGTGTGCTAAATTGCTTCATACTTATCTCAATTGCCCTGTCACCTACCCCAATTTGACTATTTAAGAAAACTTTGTAAGATCCTGATCCTGAAACCTGGATCTTTATGTCCTTCATATCTCTGACCATTTGATACCTATGTAGGACTCATCCTGATCAGAAGTAGAAAGTTTTAAGGGCTTTAGACTGCCTCTTTGAATTTCAGCATCAAAGCTTTCCTTTTTTTGAACTCTAGACCTGACTGTGCACCTGATCTCTACTTTGTGGGATGTTGCCTTATTTTTAATCATGACCTTATGCTTCAGTTTTTCTTTCTGGATTCTAATCTTGGTATCTCTCCCACCCTTGGTACTAAGATACTAAGAAGTGTCCTTATTCTTTGACACCAAAGGGCTTGAAACTTGCTTCTGAGCTCTGATCCCTAGGATGGAGGGACTTCCCAAGTGGCTCAGTAAAAGAAACTGCTCGCCATGAAGGAGTCACAGGAGATGTGGGTTTGATCCCTGGGTCAGGAAGTTCCCTTGGAGAAGGGCATGACAACCCATTCAAATATTCTTGCCTAGAGAATCTCATGGACAGAGGAGCCTGGTGGACTACAGTCCATAGGGTCTCAGTCAGACATGACTGAGCATGCATTCACACACTGGGTGGAACCAGAATTTTTTTCCTGATGGATTTTTTTAGATGCCTTTCCCCTGCTTTACTTACTCTTGTGCCATCCATTTCTTTGTTGAGAACTTTCTCTCTTGCTGCTACACTCTAAGATGTGTATCTTAGAGAATACTACCTGCTGTCTGGGAAAGGCCCTTTAGCTTCCTTAACCTTAACAGCCTCTTCTTCCAAGTCTAATTCTTTCTTGGCCCTCTTTCCTCTGCTCCATTCCACTGTTTTTAATGAGACAGTGTCATTACTTTTCTTTAAATAAATAAATACAATAAAGCAGGGAAAGCTGCTGTTTTTTCATATTTTTAACGTGTTGGTTGACTATCATTTTTTTTTGTCTGCCATTTTTGTCTTTCAATTTTCACAATATGTTATTAATGCTCACTAGTTATTAGCCAGGTCATAACACAGTTTGTATAAATTGTATATTTAAAAATACAGCAGTCAAGTTTGTATATAAGTAGACCATACAGATTATGCATGCTTTTAGCCTAGCCCCCTACTGTGTGGTAATTTATGAAAAGACCAACAATTCACTCACCGACATTGATGCAATTAAGACATTTTAAATTAGGAAATGGTAATAATAAGAAAGGCCAAACCTAAATGAAGCAGTTCAAGTCCTTGTAAAGTATATATCTGCATATGCATGTAGTAATAAGGTGACATTTGTCCATTGCCCATTAAATGTCAGAGCAAGTATTTTTTTTAGTGTCATTATCCTTTGAGATTGTCTTTATATCAAAATGGGCTTTAGAACATACACAATAACTATTTTACATAAATAGAGTCATATGTTGCTGCTGTAATACTAAAATGTTCTTATTAATCATGAATGCAGTCTTAAGCAGGATGATTTTGTCTTTTTATGCAAAGAAAATCTCTGTGTATCTGTCCCAGCTAGTAAGTGAAGAAGTGAAGTGAAGTGGCTCAGTTGTGTTCGACTCTTTGCGACCCCATGGACTGTACTCCGCCAGGCTCCTCTGTCCATGGGATTCTCCAGGCAAGAATACTGGAGAGGGTAGCCATTTCCTTCTCCAGGAGATCTTCCCAACCCAGGGATCGAACCCTGCATTGCAGGCAGATGCTTTATCCCCTGAGCCACCAGTAAGGCTAGTCTCAACTCTTTGGAATGAGAAGCTTAATATAAGTAGAACCTACCATAGGCATTCATTTATTTTAAAAATTAGTTATTGGGCATCTATGATGTTCCATTTACGGGGGATAGAGTGATGGACAGATAAGATGCACATCACTGCTCTCTTAACGTTTATGCTAGTGGAATAGTTAAAAAAGGACTGGGACTACCTGTAGTTAGAACAAGTTCTTCTACTAAAGACTGTGTGACCATGGATAGAACACCTGTTTTGCCTCAGCAAAAACATGGAGGCAAAAACTTGAACTTTTGCCTGTCTGTTTCATTTTTACATTTTTAAAATCCTTAGCTTTATTCTACCACATTGCCTATTGGCTTAATTCACCTGGCAATAAAGATGGTCATATAGCAAGCTTAAGACTCACTGTAATTTATGGTTAGATGAGCCTATTTCTTATATAAGTGCAGAAATTCTAGGGAAGAGAATTTTGGGCCCAGGTCAAGTTAAATGCCTATCTCTGACCTGGTAAACACAACCAGGGGTAGGTACATGCAAGAGTATGTGATTTTTTTTTTTTTAATGGTGGCTATATGAATGGCAGTGAAGGAGGGTGGTTCTAGGAGACTGAGTTGACTCATGGACAGTCTGAAGAGATATCTACTATAAAGAATAATGGGATCAGATATTGGGTTGACCAAAAAGATCATTAAGGTTTTTCTTTAAGATGTTATGGAAAAACTCAAATGAACTTTTGGCCAAACAAATATACATATTGGAGAAGGAAATGGCAACCCACTCCAGTATTCTTGCTTGGAGAATCCCATGGACAGAGGAGCCTGGCAGACAGCAGTCCATGGCATCATAAGAGTCATACATGACTTAGCAACTAAACCACCAATATAAATATAAGCCCAGTTTACTGTCTTGCTCATCATTCTAACTATAAGAGGAAGAAATGTGATTTAAAATTATACAATGGAAATGAACTCATGTGAGTTTATTTATTTGTGTGCACTTGTTGAGAAGTACAAGAGTTGCGTTCTAGAGTAAAGACTAAGAGTGGGTATAATTCTTTGTATTGTAGCCTACCATAGCTTGCAGAGTATTATGAGAACCAGTGGAGCAGTGTCTGTTTTCATGCACTGGGTGTGATCAACTTCCGGTATTTCTCACATTCTAATTTAGAGGCAGCCTAGAAATAGGACAGTGGATATAATAGTAACTTCAGTTTCTGTTGGGGAAAAAAATGTTGCTAATATAGACATATTTTAAAGGTCATGCACTTTAGATACCAGCCCTGGTAGTTTTCTATGGCCTCATTCTCCAAAATATGTGTTTATCCTTGAAGGTAAAATCAATCAAATCTTTATGAATACTTTTATTGTATCCCAATAAAGAATATTACTGTCCTTACTTCTGTTATTGGTTATTATAATCAGTTTATCACAGACATTCAGTTCTACCATCAGAAAATAGTTACTATTTTCCTCTCATATTTGCCTAAAAGTTGTTTATAAGTTATGAAACATAAGCTGAACTTCAGCTAAGATCAGTTGCAGATCTTATGGAAGTGCTATACCAAATACTCTTAGAAGTCAGTGCTTCAAATAATAGAGTTTTCAAGATCCTGATTTCAATTCTTTCAGATAAATGCCTAAAATTGAGATTGCTGGATCATGTGGTAGTTCCATTTTAAAAATACGGTATATATATATATAGATAGATAGATAGATAGATATAGATAGATATATGAAACATATACATGCATAGAATAGAATATTTTTAACTTTAAAAAAGAAGAAAATGCTTTCATATGTGACAACATTTATAAGACATTATGTTAACTGAAATAAGCCACAGTTTCTACTCATATGAAATATCTAAAGAAAACAAAGTCATAGAAGCAGGAAGCAGAATGGTGGTTGCCAGGAAGCAGTTGAAGAGGGGAAGGCAGCATTGCTACTGAGTGAGTATAAAGTTTCAGTTATGCAAGACAAGTAAGTTTTAGAATCCACTAAACAACATTGTGTGTTTAGTTCACAATACTTTACACTTAAAAATTCCAAAGGCTTGCTCTCATGGTATACATGTTTTACTATAATAAAAATGCAAAAGACAAAAAAAACTAAAAATGAATTGTAACTCCAAAAAGTCTTGGCACAGGGTTCTGAACAGACATTGCTCAGACAACTTTCAACAATACCAAGGTCTAGAATAGGCTTTCCAGAATGTGTTTTAGATCAGAATCAGATAAACTTCTTGAAAGCAAACTACTGACATAAGATCCAGAGGAAAGATAATTATTTACACAGATTTGAATAGACAGATTAAGGAAATTTGATTGTGGTTATTAACTTGAAATGGTTGATGATATTTTTAATGTTTTCTTTTCTGATGGACACATGAGTAAGCTCTTTCTTTTCCCTCTTAAATCACTGCTTTGTATAAATTCAGTAAGAATATTGATAGCATTAGAGCAGCTGATTGTGTGATCAAGTCCAAATCTCTTGTGCCATGTTTGAGAACAAATTCTGTTTCACTTAATCAAGCATTATAAGCCGTCATTTGAGAACAAGGATATAACCTCATACGGAGCCAATGTCTCCATGCCCTTACTGGATTCTTGAATAATGGCTAAATTTGGCTTGCAAAGAGAGACTTCTGGCTACCTGGAGGACCAATATATATATCCTAGAAATGCAGAGGTATTTGGCCACTGGGAGATGAGAATTTGGAGAAATCCAGTGGAGAAATAATTTACCTTTCCTCCAAAGATACATTGTATTGAGATGTGGTCCCATATGATTCCTCTAAAGATGACAAATAGTTTGAACCATCAACTGTATTTGTTATAAATTTATGGTCATCACAGTAATGAAGTAATAAATTCACTTGTATTTATTTCTAGTGAATACATATAAACATATATTTAAAATATATTGTTTAAACCCAAATAATGAAGGAAGGTCAAATATTTGAAGTGGATATGTTACCAAGAGAAAAAAAAATGGGGCTTCTCTGGTGGCTCAGATGGTAAAGAATCTGCCTGCAATGCAGGAGACCCAGGTTCAATCCCCAGGTCAGAAAGATCCCCTGAGAAGGGAATGGCAACCCACTCCAGTATTCTTGCCTGGAGAATCCCATGGATGGAGGAGCCTGACAGGCTACAGTTCATGGGGTCACAAAGAGTCGGACACGACTGAGTGACTAACACAATTACTATTACTATGGTTAAAAAATAAAACTTCAGATTATATGCAAACTTGTCTTCTTCCTTCTTTTTTATTTTAAGGTAATTGATTTATATAGTAATGATGTATTTTAGAATAATTTTTGGCTTTAATCAAGCATTTCCCGAAATGGATATTCTAGAGACTCCTTCCTCTAAAAATTCTAAAATAGAATGGCATCATGGAATACAGTGCAGTAAGGAAATAGAACAGCTCCATTTATAGTCTGGCAGACTGCAATGAAAATCACTTAAGAAATCAAACAACAATCTAAGCTTAATCAGCTGTTTCTAAATAAAAGGGGCAATTTCACAGAAATATATCCTTCTGGAATTGGCTAGACACTACATTGTTCTTCAGAACTTCAGTATTCCCTTGAGCAATATAGGAAAGCTTTTGATTTAATTTGAAAAATTGAAGAAGCAAACTTTGGGAAACATTGACAGGAAAGGGGAGCAATCCAATCAAGTAAACAGAAAGGTTTTTAGAGTGTATGGTATTTGAAGATGGACTCTCTTTTGACATTAAGCGGCTGAAAAAAGGGACCTCGGTTTAGGAACTGGAGGATAAACTCATGACTCAAAGTATCATCCTTTACAAAGAGTGAACCTCTGATTTTGTACTTTGAATCCTAAAAATTTATTTTAAGCAGAAAACTTTATCTCCTTCCATATCCAAAAAAACATTTGTAACTTGTCACACTATATTAAGGCAGTGTATTTGGTATCAGCAGAGCCTGGTGCTATGGTCATGGAGAAAATCAAATGACGGAGGACCTTTCATAGACCTTGTCCATGTCAGCATGGGTAGATCTGAAGCTCGAGCATCATTCTATCAAGCACATGTCCTTTAGGAGATAAAGCAATTTTGGCATCACACTTTATGGTGGCAGGAGCAGCAAGTGTTAAGCCAGGCCGGAGCTCCAAACACAAGGAAACAGTGTGAGCTCAAAGAAACCTCTCCTAAGCAGATATCTCAAAAATTTGATAAGATCCAATTTTCTGCATATCCCATTTAAGCGGCTGAAAAAAGGGACCTTGATTTAGGAACTGGAGGATAAACTCATGACTCAAAGTATCATCCTTTACAAAGAGTGAACCTCTGATTTTGTACTTTGAATCCTAAAAATTTATTTTAAGCAGAAAACTTTATCTCCTTCCATATCCAAAAAAACATTTGTAACTTGTCACACTATATTAAGGCAGTGTATTTGGTATCAGCAGAGCCTGGTGCTATGGTCATGGAGAAAATCAAACAACGGAGGACCTTTCATAGACCTTGTCCATGTCAGCATGGGTAGATCTGAAGCTCGAGCATCATTCTATCAAGCACATGTCCTTTAGGGGGTAAAGCAATTTCGGCATCACACTTTATGGTGGCAGGAGCAGCAAGTGTTAAGCCAGGCCGAAGAAACCTCTCCTAAGCAGATATCTCAAAAATTTGATAAGATCCGATTTTCTGCATATCCCACTAAGTCAGAGGAAATAGACCTTCAAGAAAAGGAAAAGAAGTAAATGTCTGTATCTCACTGAGATATATTTACTTTTAAATGTGAAACTTTTCCAGCCAAAAAAGAGAGGAATCTAGCCATATAAATATTAAATCTGGCATTTTCACTAACTTTTATGTAGGAAACATAAATGTTTATGACCTCTGTTTGTAACCTTAGCATTAAAAAGCCACCATGACTGGGGAAAGCATTACCAAAAGACAATCCATTTTGTGCTACAAATCCTTAAGCTATATTTCAAAACCTAAGTCTGTTTCTTTGCTACCTGTCCTACTGTAATCATCTAATTTTACAAGCAATTAAATCCACACAACATCCGACCCACTTGACCTCTTAATTATATTTAGATTACACAACATGTTATTAATATGGGGTCTTTTCATATCTGCATGCCCCTGCAACTCCTTAGCATGCTATATTTCAAAACCTAAGTCTGTTTCTTTGCTACCTGTCCTACTGTAATCATCTAATTTTACAAGCAATTAAATCCACACAACATCCGACCCACTTGACCTCTTAATTATATTTAGATTACACAACATGTTATTAATATGGGGTCTTTTCGTATCTGCATGCCCATGCAACTCCTTAGCACAATTATTTGCTTGAGTTTCCTCATAAGTAACCATGATTACAGGCCCATGCCCTCTACCTTAGTTTTTTCCCAAATTCCCCTAAGGGTAAAAATTACCTGAAATACTTATTCGACAAATTCCCAAGCTTCATCTCACACTAACAAGCATAAAATATCTTTGATCCATGACAGATCCATGGAAAGATATGTGTTTAATAAGAATTCCAAACAAATTTTACATTAGGCAAATCTGAGGAGAGAGTGTGCCTCCACTCCAGTCTCTTTGTGTTGATCCTCTCTTACATGATTGCAGTAGTCAATGAATGTTGTTGATTTTTATTTTCCTCTCTCCTCCATTGTTTATACTGTGCACTACATAATCAGAATTTTCTTTTTATAGTTGAAGAGTTGATAAAAGCTCTTACAATTTTAGATGTTTTGTTGCTGTATAATTACCAAGATATTAAAAGAAACATATTTTTATATTTTGTGATAAATTGTGATAAAATCCTCCAAAATCTGATCCCAAGTTGCCTGTATTTCCTCTTCCACCAAGTTCCTGTGTACATCACATTTCTGCCACTTTAGACCTTGTATTAGTTTCAGATTATGGTTTGCCCTGTTCGTATTTTTGCTATGGCTTTTGCCTCTGATTGGACTGTCTTCTCCACAGATCCCCTCCACTAACATACTACTTCACATCTCTCCCTAAATTCATCTTCAATAATCCCCTACCCCAGTCTCCCATTTCTTTAGTCAGTACAAATAATTCAGAGTCTATCTACCTATGATTTTTCAATCTACCAGCCATGTTTTCTATCCCCTTCATAAGATTATAGGAACCTTGGCGGTAAGGAGATTATATTTCTTTTTTATGTTTTTCCCTCAATATGAGGACAGTGTCTACACATAATAAGAGATTCATAATTAAGATACATAATTGAATGGATGGGTTAAAGGAAACACTTTAAGGATAACTTTCATCTTTCATTAATCCAGCTTGATTGGACGTAGTCTCTTTGAAATAATTAAACACGTGTTCTCCCTTCCCTTTACTCCTACTCTCCTAGTCTCTTGAACACTACCTTCTACCTCTCTCTCCTTGTTTTCCTCACTTCCTGCCTGCAATTTTAATACCTTGGCATCAGCTTAATTGTTTACTAAATTAAGTCCTTTTACAAGATTGTCGGCATAATTCATTTACATGGAAAGAGAGGCTTCAGGGCTGATATACCTTTTGAGAGGCCATAGTGCCCACTCCAGTACTCTTGCCTGGAAAATCCCATGGGTGGAGGAGCCTGGTAGGCTGCAGCCCATGGGGTCGCAAAGAGTCAGACACAACTGAGCGACTTCACTTTCATGCACTGGAAAAGGAAATGGCAACCCACTCCAGTGTTCTTGCCTGGAGAATCCCAGGGACGGGGAAGCCTGGTGGGCTGCCATCTTTGGGGTCGCACAGAGTTAGGCACAACTGAAGCGACCTAGCAGCAGCAGCAGCAGCAGTGCATACTAGATGGTGTGAAGGGGAAAGCTGATTTGGTGGCTTTTGACGTTTGTTCAGTGGCAGGATGCTTTGACTTAACACTGTGGCCCTGTCCTCAAGAATGCATTGCTTCTGGGTTCTCTGCACGTTCGGCTGCCTCATTCTCTCAGCACTCCAGAAATTCTGGGGCTGCCCTCGGGTTATTTGTAATGTACAAATTTATATTTTTTGAATGATGAACTGTATTTAAATTCTTTTTAAACAAAGTTGACTTTTAAACAGCTAAATTCTTTGAAACTGCAAGTTGATTTTGCTGAGCGCCTTTCAGATTTTTAGTAGCCAACAGGCAGGGGAAGCCAAGAAAGATTGTTTGAAAAGATACTGAAACTTTAAAGATGCCCTGCTTCCCCTGAAGTGCTGTCAACTACTATATCAAATAGAAAGAAGCTTACAGACAGGGGAGCTCTCGGTCTAATGCCATTCTAAGGAAAGAACTGAACAGGGAATTGTGGCTACAAGAGGGGAATTACATGATTACTCTTCTTAAAGGTATAATAGCTTGTAAGTTCCTAGGCAAGCAGCAATGCATTATTAATATTGGCGCTCAGTACTGTAGTTGGCCAATTGGGATTCCTTACTCTGATTTCCCTCAAGAGAAAAGTTTATATAGCAGGTGGGTCAATGTTATGATATGTCAAGACACCCGTTTCAGATTTTACCTGAAAGCCAAAACTTTAGCCAACTCTGTCAAATTTCCTCTGCTACTGCTAAGTCACTTCAGTTGTGTCCGACTCTGCGACCCCATAGACGGCAGCCCACCAGGCTCCACCGTCCCTGGGATTCTCCAGGCAAGAACACTGGAGTGGATTGTCATTTCCTTCTCCAATGCAGGAAAGTGAAAAGTGAAAGTGAAGTCACTCAGTCGTGTCCGACTCTTAGCGACCCCATGGACTGCAGCCTACCAGGCTCCTCCATCCATGGGATTTTCCAGGCAAGAGTACTGGAGTGGGGTGCCATTGCTAGACTAATCCCCCGATACGTATTTTCTTAAGGAAATAGGTGATAGTGAAGGACTAGAGTCAAAGATGACGATGATGGTGATTTTGCTTCAGCCTTGAAGAAACATTTTCAAATATTAATACTAATGCAAGTGACAGGAGAGCCTGAGAAACATGTTTCAATATCTGAGTCAGATTCAGCTTAATCTTATTTTACTCTCTTAAAAAGGAGTTAATGAAACTGAGAATTAAGAGTCTAATATTTTTTAGTTGAATTACCATGGGAAACCTTAGTCTATCTAAAATCCTGTGTAGTGAGAAAGGATTGGAGAAGTACAATTGGACCCACATGAGCATTTTCCCCTCTACTCTCCTGTTCTGTTTAAGTTTACTTTCGTGATTTTGTGTCTCAAGCATGAAAATTTATCTGCATGGCTGGTTCCATATTGGATTTAGGTGATATAAGCTAGATCATTTTGTCTATTAAATAATCACATGATCTAATTGACTGATCACATATTTCAATTTTTCCCCACTGGAAAAAATTAGTACAATTCCTGGAGATTCAATAGAAAGAGAGTAAGTGAAAATTTCTATTAATTAAAATGCATGCTTCTTTGAATGTAGCTCAAGTATCATCAGAGAGTTCTGGAGGTGAAGTCTGGGAAAGGAAGTGCATCTATTCTTACTTGCCCTTTAGGGCTTAATGAAGTTTTCTTGTCATTTTTCTCAGCTTTATAGAAGTGGACTAATGGTAAAGAGATCCATGGTCCCGCTCTGCAGCCTCCAGGCTAAATAAAGCTAATGAAGTAGAAAAATGATATTGATAAAACTATCCTGCATTTTATACGTATGCCCATCAGAAGGAAACTGTTCAGGGTTTGTGTTTAATCTGACCTGACTGCATTCATCTTTTTTTGACTTTCAGGTACTAAATTGGTAATTTGTTATTTAGACTCAGTAAGCTTAAAAATAATCCCATTCTAAGTCCCTCACAATGCTTCAGTGCAGCGTATAAAGACAGAACCAACAGTATACATTTGCTTTTAATCTTAGATGGTAAAAGGATTACATAGAGGTTTCAAGACTGCTGAAAAAGTCTTAGAAATAACTATTTTATATGATAGTTTCATTATTGCAAATGCTTTGACTCCTGTTTCTTCAGATACAACAACAAACTAAAAAAGGTCTTTTGCAAAATTGTTTGCATTGGTGTATTAAGATGAAAAGTTTATCCCAATTCCATGGGATTCTTGAGCTAAATGGAAACTTCTTGGCAGCAGAGGCTTTATTTCATTTTCCACCATATCTCCAAGAGTTTAGAGAAGTTCTTAACACATGGTAGGCGCACAAAAATACCTAATAGATTTCAAGAACTAAGATACTTTACTGCACTGCCCACTTGTTGATTTCTTAATTTCACCACTATCTGTTCAGAGAATGATTTATTTTGCTCTTACATTTTATTTTAAAAACGAGTGTTACTTTACAAACCAGAAAAGTTATCTTTAATTTGAGAAAGAATCAAATTATGGGAAAAGTGAGTAGGATACGGTAAATCATTTTCAAGGGCAATTCGACATACTTGCCTTTAAGTTTCAATGGAGAATTTATTGAACAACTCTCAAAAATGCCTAAGAGTTACCTTATAACTCACCCAGAGAATTATAAGACTTCATCACTTAAACCTTGGCATTCCTGTCTAGTGATATGCCAAATAGGACTACAAAAAATAACTGTGCAAAGTTAGCCTAATATTTATATCAAAAATATTGGGTAAGAATATCTGAAAAGTGGTGAAATCCTTCCAGAGAATTGTATTGAAAATCTAGCTACAAGGTTGGTTATAAGAAGGCGAGGCTTATAAACATATTAGCTTCAAGGAATTACAAAGGGATGACAGATGCAGCAATGCACTTTTGTTGAAATTTACCCAGAGTATTTAAAGTTTCCCTAGCTCACTGACTATTAACAGTAATTCAGATTTTTATTTTTAGGCATTTAATGCTGCTGCTACTGCTAAGTCACTTCAGTTGTGTCCGACCCTGTGCGACCCCAGAGATGGTAGCCCACCAGGCTATGCCATCCCTGGGATTCTCCAGGCAAGAACACTGGAGTGGGTTGCCATTTCCTTCTCCAGTGCAGGAAAGTGAAAAGTGAAAGAAGTCCCTCAGTCATGTCTGACTCTTTGCAACCCCATGGACTGCAGCCTACCAGGCACCTCTGTCCATGGGATTTTCCAGGCAAGAGTACTGGAGTGGGGTGCCATTGCCTTCTCCAAGGCATTTAATAGGGAGTGACAAAAATATGTCATGTTAAATAAGAATCAGTAAAAACATTTGAATTTATAAATCAATAGGTGACAGTTTTCATCAGAAGCTTTTCTTTTCAGTAAAAATAAGATGCTTCTCTTGCTGTTGGGTTTTTTAACTGACTTTTGAGAAGAAACAAATACAGTTCATTTAAAACAATGTTAGATATTTTGAGGGGCTTCCCTGATGGCTCACTGGCAAAGAAATGTCTGCTAATATAGGAGACATGGATTTGATCCCTGGTCTGGGAAGATCCCTTGAAGAAGCAAATGGGAACCCATTCCAACATTCTTGCCTGGAAAATCCCGGATAGAACAGCCTGGTGTGCTATAGTCCATGGGGCACAAAGAGTCAGACATGACTTAGCAACTGAACAACAGCAGATGTTTTTCAGAGACATCTTTGTTAAGGCTTGGCTCATCTACCCTGAGGTATCGGGGTTGAGCTGAAGTTTTCAAATTAGTTCTGTTGTGGCACTTTATACTGTAATTACTGGCTTCTTTGTTTAGGTAACTTCTCTTAATATATTAATTCAGTAAGACATTGGTCCTGAAATCTTACTTTGTGGTAGGAACTCATTTGATATTTTAAAAAAACAAACATTTTGAGCTGTGAGATTTAGCATTGGCATGTTGGAAGGGAGTAGATATGCACATGGTAGAGTATAGAATATTTCCATTGTTGTATGTTTAGAATTTTTGATATTAAATATGTCAAATGGACTGAAACTGAAAGTGTGTTGTTTTTGCTGATAGGTGTCAGGGTGGTCAGTAATAATGAGGACACTATTTACTTAGCTTCTACTATGTATCCCAAATGCTGTATGTGCTAAGATTACCATTTTACAGATGCGGGACATAAAACTCAAGGTGATTGATATTTGCTCAAGCTCCTGAAGTTACAGAGTGAATGATCTCAAATCACAAGCATGATCTGCCTTAGTCCATAGCTTATTATTTTAGCGTGTGTTAGAAATAGGAATGGCAGACTAATGTGAGGGTGCTGAGGAAGAAAACTATTTACATTGTCACTGGAAATAAGATAAAAATTGTGAAAGAAAAATTGCCATCGTTCCTTCTCCAAGCTGCATTTCTTACTAATGTAAATGAGATGTGTGAGAATGTTCCAAAGTGATAGCAGTAGAGATTTTTCAGTAATTCATTATTTCAGTGATTCATCAGATAGTCTATTTCCTCACCTTTTTTTCGTATTTAAAGAAATGAGCTACATTTTCCTCACATTATGTCTATGTACATTTCTTCTTTGCCTTTTTGGCTGGTTTTGTGTATATATTTTCATGCCAGGTTTTAACTATTTGATAAAAACAGATTTCTGGCATTTTAATGTTCTCTAAACCTTAAACTCTTTCAATTAAGGAGTTTAAAAAATAGTATATCAAAGTTTCATTTTCTCTTCATCCTAGCCTACAGTTATTATAGTCATATTTTAATTTTAGCCACTCTGATGAGTGAGTAGCAGTATCTCATTATGATTTTAATGTGCATTTCCCTGATAAATAATAATGTTAATTATCTTTTCATGTGTTCATTTGCCATGAATATATGTTTTTAGTTGTCTATTCACTGTTCAATTTTAAGTCAATTTATTTCCTTCTCTTAATTAAGTTTTAAGAATCATTTGTTCTTAATCATATTTCTCCAGGTGGCTCAGACAGTAAAGAATCCACCTGCAAGGCCAGAGACCCAGGTTCGATCCCTTGGCTGGGAAGATCCTCTGGAGAAGGGAATAGAAGCCCACTCCAGTATTCTTGCCCAGGAGCCTAGTGGGCTACAGACCATGAAGTTACAGAGAGTTGGACACAACTGACTAACACACACACACACACGTTTTCTTTCTGCATTTTTAAAATGTTTCTCTACTGTCTTCTAGCATTTGTAGTTTCAAAAGAGAAGCCCATTGTAATTTAAAATAAATGTTGCCCTGTATGTCATATGCTTCTTAAGATTTGTTCTTGCCTTTCATTTTAACCAATTTTCCTATGATATACCTGTGCCTTGTTCTCTGAATTTATCAGTGCATGGGGTTCTCTCTGATTCCTGAAACTTAAATTTATACAGTTTCATTAAATATGAGAACTTTGGGGCCATTAGTTTTTTAAGTAGTTTTTTCTACTTATCCTAACTTTCCTTTCCTCAACAAACTCTTGTGACTTGCATGTCAGACATTTGATGCTATCCTATAGGCCACTGAAGCTCTCTTCATGTTGTGAAAATTTTTGCATTTCTCTCCAGTTGGATAATTTCTATTGATCTGTCTTAAAGTTCACTGACTCTTTTGTCATCTATATTTTGCTACTAAGCCAGTGAGTGAATCTTTTACTTAATATATTACATTAAATATTCTTGTTAATATCTATTTTTTAATTATAAAATTTTATTTTGGTCCTTCTTATGTTTTTTATTATTCTATTCTGATTTTATATTTTCATTTACTCTGTCTTTCTTTACTTCACTGAGCTGAGTTCTAATAGCTACTTTTTAGTCATTGTCTGATAAAATCATCATGGGGTTACCATGTATTAAGTTTCTTTTCTCTTGAAAATGGGTCACATTTTCTTTACTCTTCTTAAGTTTAGTGATTTTTGCTCTATCCTGCACAATGTGAATATTAATATTGTATACACTCATGATTCAACTACTGCATTCTTCTTACATGTGTTGATTTTTGTTTGGTTTTGATTCAATTCAAACTTAGCCTTGGCCAAGCCTTTACTGGAAGGTATCCTCAGTTTAGTCCTTTAAGGCTTCATTGTAAACTGTTTTCAGTTTTAGCTTGTGCTGGCATGCTTCAGGATTTAACCTAAAATTTGGCCTTAATTTATATAAAAGTTAGGTTCCTCTTCTGATGCCTGTCTTTTCTGGAGTTCCTCATTCATATTTTAGTGTCTCTGGTTGCTGTGAAATTCATTGCTCTGGTTTTAGAAAGACAGTGGGGTGTAATTGCTATGGGAGATTTAGTCTCCCTGGGCCATCACCACTGAAACTGCTATCACCTTCAGGTTTAGCCTCAAATTATGGATAAGACAATACTGCAGATTTTTTCCAACCAATTCTGACTGCCTTCCAAAAAACAGTCTGATTTTTAAAAATTTTTTATTATGTTTAGTTTTATTTTGTCCATCAGTTCAGTTCCGTTCAGTTGCTCAGTCATGTCCAACTCTTTGCGACCCCATGAATTGCAGCACGCCAGGCCTCCCTGTCCATCACCAACTCCCGGAGTTCACTCAGACTCACGTCCATCGAGTCCGTGATGACATCCAGCCATCTCATCCTC
>SJYT01027330.1:95004-146738 GCA_006410635.1 Cephalophus harveyi | reverse complement strand
TTTTTTTTTTTTTTTTGTTTATTTTTGCTAAGCGTTTTAAAGTTCTTGTTCATCATTTACTTTTCAACTTTTATGAATCTCTGTATTGTAGAGGCATCTAAGTTTATGGTTTGCTCTAATTCCCTTAACATACTTAATAGAATGTTGGCTTCCCTGGTGGCTCACTTGGTAAGGAATCTGCAGTGCAAGAGACCCAGGTTCGATCAATGGGTTTGGAAGATCCTCCAGAGAAGGAAATGACAAACTACTCCAGTATCTTTGCCTGGAAAATCCCACGGACAGAGGAGCATGATGGGCTGCAGCCCATGGGGTTGCAAAGGGTCAGACACGACTAAGCAACTAAACACACACACAGCTACCCTGGTGGCTCAGACCATAAAGAATCTGCATGTAATATGGGAAACCCAGGTTTGATTCATGGGTCAGGAAGATGCCCTGGAGAAGGGAATGGTCGCATACTCCAGTATTCTTGCTTGGAGAATTCCATGAACAGAGCAGTCTGGCAAGCTATAATCCATGGGATTGCAAAGAGTCAGACACAACTAAGCGACTAATGCTTTCACTTTCACTTAATGGAGTAGAGTAATGTCTAAAATTTGGAATATTTGGAAATAGATAAATGTTTAATTTACACTTATCTGAATAAACACTTGAACAATTACACACAAACAAGGCCTTTAAAATTGAGGCAAATACATATATGCACAACTTAAAGAAGATAATCCAATTCATGTCAAACATGAGGAGACAAGATAAACAGAATACAATGATACAATATCAGAATACAATGATACAATATCAGAATACAAGGATAGTATTATGTTTTCTGTAGAGCCTTCACCAATTTACATTCCCACCAACGGTATAGGAATGTTCCCTTTTCTCCACATGTTATACAACATTTATTGTTTGTAGACATTTTGATGATAGCCATTCTGAATACCCCTCGTCCAAGGTAAGGAGCAATGGCTGTGCTTTGCTGTAGCAGCCGTGAAGAGATACCCCACACCCAAGGTAAGAGATCAAATTGCCAACATCCGCTGGATCATGGAAAAAGCAAGAGAGTTCCAGAAAAACATCTGCTTTATTGACTATGCCAAAGCCTTTGACTGTGTGGATCACAATAAACTGTCTCTTATACACATCTAGATGTGTATAAGAGACATGCTCCAACTACCGCACAATTGCACTCATCTCACATGCTAGTAAAGTAATGCTCAAAATCCTCCAAGCCAGGCTTCAGCAATACGTGAACTGTGAACACCCTGATGTTCAAGCTGGCTTTAGAAAAGGCAGAGGAACCAGAGATCAAATTGCCAACATCTGCTGGATCATGGAAAAAGCAAGAGAGTTCCAGAAAAACATCTGCTTTATTGACTATGCCAAAGCCTTTGACTGTGTGGATCACAATAAACTGTGGAAAATTCTGAAAGAGATGGGAATACCAGACCACCTGACCTGCCTCTTGAGAAATCTGTATGCAGGTCAGGAAGCAACAGTTAGAACTGGACATGGAACAACAGACTGGTTCCAAATAGGAAAAGGAGTACGTCAAGGCTGTTTATTGTCACCAAGAATTAGGGGATGAGGAAATAGGGAGAGAATGTTCATAGGGTACTAGCCCCCACTTATAACACTAACAAATTTTGGGATCCAAGGTACAGCAGGATGCTTATAGCTCACAGTTCTTTGTCAAATACTTGACTGTTGCAAAGGGAGTAGAACTTCTACATTCTCACCACAAAAAAGAAATGTGATAGGATGGAGGTGGTAGCTAATACTATGTCAGTGATCATTTTACCATTTATAAATGTATCATATCAACATGGCAAGATTTTTGCTTGAACTCCATCCCTCCTTGCTAGTGAGGCTTCTTTCCTAGTGGAGTAAACCTCGCTGCAATTGTAGTGTCATTCACCCATGTGATGCTTCCAGATTTCAGGAGGAAACAGTTTTCAGTGTGAGTGAAATTTTAAATGTCCCGTAGGCAATACGGTCTCTTCTGGCTCAGATACAGCATCCACATGACACTCTGGAAACCATTCTGCAGATCAGAATCCTTTTCGGCTTGTTTCCGTTTTTTAAAGTTGGATTCATGTTGATGTATGGCAAAACCAATACGATATTATAAAGCAATTAGCCTCCAATTAAAATAAATTAAAAAATATAAAGGTGGCATCTATACATTGTCATAGTTTTCTAATTTCAAATTCCCTTGCTTTCCCTGACTGAAAAGTAGGAACACCGTCAGGTTAAGAATTCTTTCCTGGTTCGATGATTTATTACTCACAAAGCGTCACCTCTCCCCCCACATGCAGAGAACAATGTGAGTCCATTTCCCAGCTTTGACAATAACCACCACACAGGCAAGTTTAGTAAACCCCACGCATTTACTATGGGTGCAGCTGCCCTCCATCCAGCATCTGTGCTGGGACTGCGGCCTTCTCTCAAGGGACAAGGGGGCCCCCTCCTGAGTGAGGACGACAGCCCGGAACAGAGGGTCCTATAGAATGCAACTCCAGCATTACTGGGGACCCCGGGCCGGGCTGTCAGTCTAAGAACCCCTCCACCATGCCCACTCTTCCTCAGTGAACTCAGGGAGCCAGAGGTTTGGTCTGTGGGGTGCAGTCTCAGATGGGCAGAGGGAGGGCCCCACGTCCTGCGGAGACTCGAGGTGAGGACCAGAGGAGACTGAGGGTCCCCAGGGGATGCATGTGTGGCCCTCCTGACAGCCCTGGGGGACCACGGGGCCTGGCGTCCGGATGTGACGTCACTGATCCCACTGGGAGGCGGGGAAGTGAGGGCCTGGGTCAGGTGTCCGGGTTCAGGTCAACAGAGTGAAGGAGCCCAGCCATGCTAGGATTCGAGGTGGAACCCTGAGTGGGGCTCTGGGGCCCCAGGACATCCAGGTCATCACTGCTCTCAGCCTTGGGAGACCCTGGCGGGGTTGTGGGAATGAGTTCCCCACTCCGGTTTCCCACTCCGGTGTGCTGGCTGAACAGGGCCTGGGTCTCTACGGGAAGCAAAATCAGGTGGGTAGAGGGCGGTGCCCAGACTAGCTGAGAGTCAAGGCAAAGAGCATGGGGAAGGCTGAGTGACCCCTGGGACATCACCTCAGCCCATGGCGTCCTCAGCCACTAAGAAGCCCTGGGCTTGGAGCCTTGCTGCAATGTCCACAGCCTCCTCCTGGGGCCTCAGGGCAGTGAGGCCCTTGGTGTGAGGGTCTGCCCTCTGCCGAGGACTTTGGCATCCCAGGACCCGCCGGGGCTCAGGATGAGG
Organism: Cephalophus harveyi; assembly: GCA_006410635.1. NCBI lineage: Eukaryota > Metazoa > Chordata > Mammalia > Artiodactyla > Bovidae > Cephalophus > Cephalophus harveyi. The sequence continues at coordinate 143,459 of SJYT01027330.1, read as the reverse complement.
ACCCAGAGGGAGGACACAGGTGACCCCACAGTTCCATGCCTCTGCTTCCAGCCCTGGGCATCCCTGGTGGTGGGATGAGCACTTGACAGCGTGTCCTGACTTCCACATCAGGGTCTCAGAGAGACCGGGGACCGAGAATAAGGGGTGGGGTCTCATGTGGGCAGAGGGAAGGGTCCAGGTCCTCACGGGACTCAAAGGGCATGCACTAACGTACTAGGGGGATCCTGGACCCCAATCTGAGGGGACCCCACAGACCCCCACTCCCTACATTCGGGTGGCCCTGGAGGTCTCGGTGTGGAATTAGTGTTCTAGACTGGTCCTGACTTTCGGAATTCGGGTCTCAGAGAGACTGTGGACCTGGTTAAGAGGAACGGGGCCTCGTTTGGGGAGAGGAGAGAGTCCCAGGTCTTACCCAGAGGCAAAGTGAGCTGCCTGAGGGAAGACTGAGGGGACCCTGGACCCCAGTGAGAAGAGACCTCAGAAAAGCCCATCCCTGCTGTCGGTCCTGAGGCACCCTGGGATATGAGGACTGCAACAGGCGTGGTCTGACTTCCTGACACCCGGGTCTCAGACTGGGGTCCTAGAACAGTGTTCAGACTTGCTGACATCTGGGTCTCTGAGAGACTGGGGCCCTGGTGTGAGGAGCAGGGCCTCAGTTGGGGAGAGGACGGAGCCCAGGTCCTAGCGGGAGTAAAGGTGAGGATCCTGAGGGAGGGGTGAGTGGAGCTGGACCCCAGAACAGAGGGGACCCGGGTTGTCCCCAGGAGGGAAGACCACGTGCAGCATATCCTGACATCCGGGCCTCAGAGTGACTCGGGACCTTGTGAGAGTAGCAGGGCCTCAAAGTGGTGGAAGGGAAAATTCCTGGTCCTGCCTGGAGTCCAGGCTCCACACGAAAAAAGACTGAGGCGATTGGACCCCAAGGCGGGGAGATTTGCTAGCACTTGGGGAGGGGGGGGTCTCGGAGGCCCCAGAGCAGGGTGAGCCGGGTGAGTAGTTTATTCACCTATAGTGTTGGGGCCTCGGGAGGCGAGGTTTTCAGGTGGACAGCAGAGGCTTCAGGTCGGCAGGGGCTGCGCTCCCCGGCCCGAGCAGAACCCGCCCCTGTGGTCAGTGCTGGGAGGCCAGGCAGGATGTGAGGAGGAGCTGAGGACTGAGCATCCGCCCAGCCTAGGACCCGCAGGAGGCCTGGGCAGGGGCAGCCACAGGTGGGGCCCCTCAATGCCTTCTATCCAGACTTGGGTCTTATTCTGAGTTTCCCTGCAGGCCCCCAAAGGGGAGGGTCCAGGCCGTGCCAGGGAAAAGGGGAGCACTACAAGGGAACCGCTAGGGAGCCTCTCACCCCACAGCTGGGGGACTTCAGAGTCTACCCCTCCAACTAGCACAGAAGCCCCAGGGCTTTGCCACAGTGTGCACCCGAGGTGACCGCTCCATTTCTCTCTTAGAAGCTCCAGGAACCAGGAGGCAAAGGTGGAGTTCTGAGGCCCTTGTCTTGAGGTCAGAGAGCAGAGGAGGTCCAGGCAGTGCCAGGAGTCAAGGTGAGAAGGGTGCCATGGTCATGCACCAGGGTTACCCCATCCCAGAACAGAGGGGACCCACAAGGCCCAAATCCGTCCACTGTGTCAGCCCCGGAACTCGGGGCTCTGCTGACTGCACCCTGGGGAGCCACCACCCTTCCTCCTTGGGGTAGCCAGGGGACAGCCTGCTCAGGAGGAGCACCCCTGTGAGGCCCAAGAGCACCCCTCAAGAGGAGACCTGTATCAGAGAGCCTAGGGTGAGTTTCTCAGTTGAGGCCATTCACACCCACTCTCTCTTGCAGGCCCGTGGTCCCCATCTGTCCCCCTGCCTCACTCCTCTCTGTGGTTTGATCCCAGTCATCATGCCTGGGATGCACGAGCTCTGCCAGCCTGAGAGAGTCTTTCAGGATCCAAGAGAGAAGGAGGACCTGATGGAGGCACAATTATTTTGGGGTGAGGAGGAAGAGGAGGTGGAGGAGGAGGAGTAAGCGGAGGAGGAAGGGGAGGTGGAGGAGGTGGAGGTGGAGGTGGAGGAGGAGGTGGAGGTGGAGAAGGAGGTGGAGGAGGAGGTGGAGGTGGAGGAGGAGGTGGAGGTGGAGGCAGTAGAGGTGGAAGTGGAGGCGGTGGAGGAGGTGGAGGTGGACGTGGAGGAGGAAGTGGAGGAGGAGGAGGTGGAGGTGGAGGAGGTGGAGGAGGAGGTGGAGGTGGACGTGGAGAAGGAGGTGGAGGAGGTGGAGAAGGAGGTGGAGGTGGAGGTGGAGGAGGTGGAGGTGGAGGAGGTGGAGGTGGAGGTGGAGGAGGTGCAGGTAGAGAAAGCAGATTCAGCTTCCTCCTCCTCTCTCCTGGTCTGGGGCATCCTAGGGGAGGTGGCTGCTGCTGCAACAGCGAGTCTCCCCCAGAGCCCTCTGGGTGTCTGCCCGTCTCCCATGCCTTGGCTGCCACTCTGGAGAGCCAATCTGAAGAGCACGGTCTCAGCAGGCAAGATGAAGTGCCAGGCACCTTGCGTGACCAAGAAGGTGCCAGGTTCTCACTCCGAGATACACTACGGGTGAAGATGAATGAGCTGGTGTGATTCCTGCTCCGCAGATATATCACCAAGGAGCTGATTGCAAAGGCAGAAGTGCTGAATAGTGTCCTTAAAGATAACCAGGACCACTTCCCTGTGGTCCTCTTTCAAGCTGAGCAGAGCCTGCAGGTGGTCTTTGGCTTGGTGGTGAAGGAGGTGGACCCCAGTGAACACAGATATGTCCTGGTCCCCACCCTGGGTCTCACCCTCAATGAGATGCTGAGGGATGGGCAGAGGTTGCCCAAGGCCGGCTTCCTGGTGATGATCCTGTGCCTGATCGTCATGTATGAAGACTGTGCCCCTGAGGAGGAGGTCTGGGCAGAACTCTGCAGGATGGGGCTGTGTCCTGGGAGGGAGCACTACATCTGTGGGGAGCCCACGGAGCTGCTGACCCATGTGTGGGTGCCGGGGGCTGTACCTGGAGTACCAGCAGGTGCCTGACAGCGACCCTGCCCACTATGAGTTCCTGTAGGGTCCCCGGGCCTATGTGGAGACCAGCAAGTGTAAGGTATTGGAGTATCCGGACAGAATGGGTTGAAGGGATCCCAGCTCCTTCCACCCCCTCCACAGAGGCTCGAGGGTGGAGGAAGAGGGACTCTGAGCCAGAGCATCACCCAGGCTCCTTCCAGGCCCATGTCCAGCAGCTTGTCCTGGGGGACAAGAAAGGAGGTTTATCCTTCCCTTCATGATTGAAGACGGACAAGCCAGTCTTCTCAGCAGTGAGAGCCCAGGCCTGTTGGGGGAACTCGGTGTGTGGTTTCTTTGTGTTCCTGTTCTCTACAATGACATGGAGACTCATCTCTCTTTGCTTTAGGAAGTTTTCAAATGTTATTGCTTTTAATAGAAGACAGTGTGTTCCAGTATCTAACAATTCAGTGGCGTTGATCGCAGTGTATTTGAACTTAGCCAGTTCAAGAGCAAGAGTTTGCTGTTTTATAAAAGAGATTGGGGAATCTTCCATTTTATTTCATGGTCCTGCACAGCATAGTATGTAATAGAATTAGAACAGTTTTGGAAATGTGAACTTACTTAGCACACTGGTTGTTGGAAGAATTAGAAAATAAAAAGGGATAGTTGGAATTCTTGCTTCTTAGACTTTTTGGGTGTCATGTTGTAAAGCTAAGGGATCTCTGTTTATTTGCATTGGCCTGGAATATCTAAGGAAAGAGCAGACAATTAATTTGAGTCAAATAGCCCCTGTTCCTTGGCTCCTTAATTCCCAAGACCTTCATGGAACTTCTGCTCCGTGAAAGGCCTTGTGTTAGCAGTCGGGACACTAGGAGAATCAGGAGACCCCCACACCTAGAGTGATGTTGGTCTAGGAGCTCACATCACAGGAAGTGTGTCTTAGGGGTGAGGAGAAACCGAAACGGGACACTGCTGTGTGGCATCCTTTTGCACCTTGAATAAACCCCAGAGGGATCTCCTTCTGGGGGAGGAAGGGGTCCTGGCTCTTGTTGCATAGCTATTGATCACAGGGGCAAAGTAGGAGTTTTCTCTACCCCCTATTTGCTGGGAAACCTGCAGAACTCCGGTCACATTCCCTTGAAGTGATGCCCAGGATTCCATAGACTGACCCTCTCTTGCTTGCTTCCAGTGGAGGAGCGTCTGGGGGCAACAGTGTGAGAGACTCCTGCCCACCATCACAGTGTCTACGGCCTTCGGGCCCTGTGAGCTCAGTCTCATGCCTCGGGCACACCCTGCAGCCGAACACACAGGGCTCCTCACACCTCCAAGATGAAGAACTGAGGCCGTGGGGCTTGGGCTTCTTTGCGGTACCACGTGCTAGTGATGGCTGGAGTGGGCTCAGAGCTAAGATCATGGCATCTGGTTCCATCACTTCATGGGAAATAGATGGGGAAACAGTGGAAACAGTGTCAGACTTTATTTTTGTGGGCTCCAAAATCACTGCAGATGGTGATTACAGCCATGAAATTAAAAGACGCTTACTCCTTGGAAAAAAAGCTATGACCAACCTAGAACATATATTCAAAAGCAGAGACAGTACTTTGCCGGCTAAGGTCCATCTAGTCAAGGCTATGGTTTTTCCTGTGGTCATGTATGGATGTGAGAGTTGGACTGTGAAGAAGACTGAGCGCTGAAGAATTGATGCTTTTGAACTGTGGTGTTGGAGAAGACTCTTGAGAGTCCCTTGCACTGCAAGGAGATCCAACCAGTCCATTCTGAAGGAGATGAACCCTGGGATTTCTTTGGAAGGAATGATGCTAAAGCTGAAACTCCAGTATACTTTGGCCACCTCATGCGAAGAGTTGACTCATTGGAAAAGACTGTGATGCTGGGAGGGATTGGGGGCAGGTGGAGAAGGGGACGACAGAGGATGAGATGGTTGGATGTCATCACGGACTCGATGGGCATAAGTCTGAGTGAACTCTGGGTGTTGGTGATGGACAGGGAGGCCTGGCGTGCTGCGATTCATGGGATCGCAAAGAATCGGACATGACTGAACGACTGAACTGAACTGAACTGAACTGTGACACCAAGGAATCCAGACTTATGCCCATTTTTTGATTGAGTTGTTTATATTTTTTTAATATTGAGTTGTATGAGTTTTTTGTATATTTTGGAAACTAGCTCCTTGTTGTTCCCATAGTTTGCAAATATTTTCTTCCATTCTGTAGGTTGCCTTTTCATTTTATTGATACTTTCCTTTGCTATGCAGAACCTTGTAAGTTTGATTAGGTCCCATTTGTTTGTTTTTGTTTTTATTTTTTTCACTTTGGGAGACAGATCTAGGAAAATAGTGGTAAAATTTATGTCAAAAATATGTTTAATTAATTTATTTTAATTGAAGGTTAATTACTTTACAATACATAGTGGTTTTTGCCAAACATCGACATGAATCAGCCATGGGCACACATGTGTTCCCCATCCAGAACCCACCTCCTACCTCTCTCCCCATCCCATTCCCCAAAGTCATCCTAGTGCACCAGCCCTGAGCACCCTGTCTTATGCATCAAACTGAACTGGCAATCTGCTTCACATATGAAAATATACGTGTTTCAAAGCTACCCTCTCAAATCATCCCACCCTCACCTTCTCCCAGAGTCCAAAAGACTGTTCTTTACATCTGCGTGTCTTTTGCTATCTTGTATATAGACTCATCATTACCTTCTTTCTAAATTCCATATATATGCATTAGTATACTGTATTGGTGTTTTTCTTTCTGACTTACTTCACTCTGTATAATAGGTTCCATTTTCATCCACCTCTTTAGAACTGATTCAAATGCATTCTTTTAATAGCTAAGTAATATTTCATTGTGTATATATACCACAGCTTTCTTATCCATTCATCTGCTGATGAACATCTAGGTTGCTTCCATGTCCTGGCTATTATAAACAGTGCTGTGATGAACATTGGGGTACACGTGTCTTTCAATTCTGGTTTCCTCAGTGTGTATGTCCAGCAGTGGGATTGCTGGTTTGTATGGCAATTTTATTTCCAGTTTTCTAAGGAATCTCCACACTGTTCTCTAGAGTGGATATACTAGTTTGCATTCCCACCAACAGTGTAAAAGTGCTCCTTTGTCTCCACATCCTCTCCAGCATTTATTGTTTGTAGACTTTTTGATAGCAGCCATTCTGACCAGCGGGAGATGGTACCTCATTTTGGTTTTGATTTGCATTTCTCTGATAATGAGTGATATTGAGAATCTTTTCATGTGTTTCTTAGCCATCTATATGTCTTTTTTGGAGAAATGTCTGTTTTGATCTTTGGCCCATTTTTTGATTGGGTCATTTATTTTTTCTGGAATTGAGCTACAGAAGCTGCTTGTATATTTTTGAGATTAATTTTTTGTCAGTTGCTTCATTTGCTATTATTTTCTCCCATTCTGAAGGCTGTCTTTTCACCTTGCTTAGAGTTTCCTTCATTACGCAAAAGTTTTTAAGTTTAATTAGGTCCCATTTGTTTATTTTCAATTGTATTTCCAATATTCTGTGAGGTGGGTCATAGAGGACCTGCTGTGATTTATGTCAGTGTTTTGCCTATGTTTTTCTCTAGAAGTTTTATAGTTTCTGGTCTTATGTTTAGATCTATAATCCATTTTGAGTTTATTTCTGTGTATGGTGTTAGAAAGTGTTCTAGTTTCATTCTTTTACAGGTGGTTGACCAGTTTTCCCTGGACCACTTGTAAAGCGATTATCTTTTCTCCATTGTATATTTTTGCCTCCTTTGTCAAAGATAAGCTTTCCATGAAGGTGAAGGTGAAGGTGAAGTCACTCAGTCGTGTCCGACTCTTTGCGACCCCATGAACTGTAGCCTACCAGGCTCCTCCGTCCATGGGATTCTCCAGGCAAGAATACTGGAGTGGGTTGCCATTTCCTTCTCCAGGGATCTTCCTGACCCAGGGATCGAACCCAGGTCTCCCGCATTGGAGGCAGACGCTTTAACCTCTGAGCCACCAGGGAATTCCAAGCTTTCCATAGGTGCATGGATTTATCTCTGGGCTTTCTATTTTGTTCCATTGATCTATATTTCTGTCTTTGTGCCAGTACCATACTGTCTTGATGACTGTGGCTTTGTAGTAGAGCCTGAAGTCAGGCAGGTTGATTCCTCCAGTTCCATTCTTCTTTCTCAAGATTGTTGAATCTATAGATTGCTTTGAGTAATATACTCATTTTCACTATAGTGATTCTTCTGATCCATGAACATGGTATATTTCTCCATCTATTTGTGTCATCTTTGATTTCTTTCATCAGTGTTTTATAGTTTTCTGTATACAGGCTTTTTTCTTTCTTTAGGTAGATTTATTCCTCAGTATTTTATTCTTTTCATTGCAATGGTAAATGGGATTGTTTCCTTATTTCTCTTTCTGTTTTCTCATTGTTGGTGTATAGGAATGCAAGGGATTTCTCTGTGTTAATTTTATATCCTGAAACTTTACTATATTCATTGATTAGCTCTAGTAATTTTCTGGTGGAGTCTTTAGGTTTTCTATGTAGAGGATCATGTCATCTGCAAACAGAGTTTTATTTCTTCTTTTCCAATCTGGGTTCCTTTTATTTCTTTTTCTTCTCTGATTGCTGTGGCTAAAACTTCCAAAACTATGTTGAATAGTAGTGGTGAGAGTGGGCACCCTTGTCTTTTTCTGACTTTAGGGGAAAGCTTTCAGTTTTTCACCATTGAGGATAACATTTGCTGTCAGTTTATCATATATGGCTTTTATTATCTTGAGCTATGTTCCTTCTATTCCTGCTTTCTTCAGGGTTTTTATCATAAATGGTTGTTGAGTTTTGTCAGAGGCTTTCTCTGCATCTATTGAGATAATCGTATGGTTTTTATCTTTCAATTTGTTAATGTGGTGTATCACATTGTTTGATTTGTGGATATTAAAGAATCCTTGCATCCCTGGGATAGAGCCCACTTGGTCATGATGTATGATCTTTTTAATATGTTGTTGGATTCTGTTTGCTAGAATTTTGTTAAGGATTTTGCATCTATGTTCATCAGTGATATCGGCCTGTAGTTTTCTTTTTTTGTGGCATCTTTGTCTGGTTTTGGTATTAAGGTGATGGTGCCCTCATAGAATGAGTGTGGAAGTTTACCTTTTCTGGAAGAGTTTGAGTAGGATAGGTGTTAGCTCTTCTTTAAATTTTTCATAGAACTCAGCTGTGAACCCATCGGGTCCTGGGCTTTTGTTGACTGGAAGATTTCTGATTATAGTTTTGATTTCCATGCTTGTGAAGGATCTGTTAAGATTTTCTATTTCTTCCTGGTTCAGTTTTGGCAAGTTATACTTTTCTAAGAATTTATCCATTTCTTCCAAGTTGTATATTTTATTGGCATATAGTTGCTGATAGTAGTCTCTTATGATCCTTTGTATTTCTGTATTGTCTGTTGTGGTTTCTCCATTTTCATTTCTAATTTTGTTGATTTTATTCTTCTTTCTTTTTTCCTTGATGAGTCTGGCTAATGGTTTGTCTATTTTATTTATCTTCTCAAAGAACCAGGTTTTAGCTTTATGATTTTTGATATGGTCTCCTTTGTTTCTTTTTCATTTATTTCTGCCCTAATATTTATGATTTCTTTCCTTCTACTAACCCTGGGGTTCTTCATTTCTTCTTTTCTAGTTGTTTTAGGTGTAGAATTCAGTTATTTATTTGACTTTTCTCTTGTTTCTTGAGGTAAGTTTGTATTGCTATGAACTTTCCCCTTAGCACTGCTTTTACTGAATCCCATAGGTTTTGAATTGTTGTGTTTTCATTTTCATTCATTTCTGTGTATATTTTGATTTCTTCTGTGATTCGTTGGTTATTCAGAAGCGTGTTGTTTAGCCTCCATATGTCTGTGTTTTTAATTGTTTTTTTTTTTTTTTCCTGTAGTTGACATCTAGTCTTACCATATTGTGATCAGAAAAGATACTTGGAATGATTTCAGGTTTTTTGAGTTTACCAAGGGTAGATTTATGGCCCAGGATGTGATCTATCCTGGAGAAAGTTCCGTGTACACTTGAGAAAAAGGTGAAATTCATTGCTTTGGGGTGAAATGTCCTATAAATATCAGTTAGGTCTAACTGGTCCATTGTATCATTTAAAGTTTGTGTTTCTTTGCTAATTTTCTGTTTAGTTGATCTATCCATAGGTGTAGGTGGGGTATTAAAGTCTCCAGCTATTATTGTGCTACTGTTAATTTCCCCTTTCATACTTGTTAACATTTGCCTTACATACTGTGGTGCTCCTATGTTGGGTGCATATTTATTTATAATTGTTATATCTTCTTCTTGGATTGACTCTTTGATCATTATGTAGTGTCCTTCTTTGTCTCTTTTCATGGCTTTTATTTCAAAGTCTATTTTATCTGATATGAGTATTGCTACTCCTGCTTTCTTTTGGTCTCCATTTGTATGAAATATCTTTTTCCAGCTCTTCACTTTAAGTCTGTATGTGTCCCTTGTTTTGAGGTGGGTCTCTTATAGACACCATATATAGGGGTCTTGTTTTGTATCCATTCAGCCAGTCTTTGTCTTTTGGTTGGTGTATTCAACCCATTTACATTTAAGGTAATTATCAACAAGTATGATCCCATTGCCATTTACTTTGTTGTTTTGGGTTCGAGTTTATACACCTTTTCTGTGTTTCCTGTCTAGAGAAGATCCTTTAGCATTTGTTGGAGAGCTGGTTTGGTGGTGGTGAATCCTCTTAGCTTTTGCTTGTCTATTTTTCCTTCATATTTGAATGAGATCCTTGCTGGGTACAGTAATCTGGGTTGTCAGTTTTTCTCTTTCATCACTTTAAGTATGTCCTGCCATTCCCTCCTGGCCTGAAGAGTTTCTATTGAAAGATCAGCTGTTATCTTTATGGGAATCCCTTTGTGTGTTATTTGTTGATTTTCCCTTGCTGCTTTTAATATTTTTTCTTTGTGTTTGATCTTCATTAATTTGATTAATATGTGTCTTAGGGTGTTTAGCCTTGGTTTTATTCTTCTTGGGACTCTCTGGGTTTCTTGGACTTGGGTGGCTATTTCCTTCCCCATTTTAGGGAAGTTTTCAAATATTATCTCCTCAAGTATTTTCTCATGGCCTTTCTTTTTGTCTTCTTCTTCTGGGACTTCTATGATTCAAAAGTTGGGGCGTTTGACATTGTCCCAGAGATCACTAAGGTTGTCGAAAGTGAGAAAGAAAATCCTCATTTCTTTAATTTCTTTTTTCCTCTCTGCTTCATTTATTTCCACCATTCTGTCTTCTGCTTCACTTATCCTATCTTCTGCCTCAGTTATTCTACTGTTGGTTCCCTCCAGAATGTTTTTGATCTCAGTTATTGCATTATTCATTATTGACCCTTTTTTATTTCTTCTAAGTCCTTGTTAAACATTTCTTGCATTGTCTCAATCCTTGTCTCCAGATTATTTATCTGTAACTCCATTTTGTTTTCAAGGTTTTGGAGCATTATTCTGAATTCTTTTTCAGGTAGAGTCCCTATCTCCTCCTCTTTTGTTTGGTTTGGTGGGCATTTATCATGTTCCTTTAACTGCTGAATATTTCTCTGCCTCTTCATCTTGTTTAGATTGTTGTGTTTGGTGTGGCCTTTCTGTATGCTGGAAGTTTGTGGTTCCTCTTTATTGTGGAGGTTCCTCCCTGTGGGTGGGGTTGGACAAGTGGCTTGTCAAGGTTTCCTGATTAGGGAAGCTTGTTTCAGTGTTCTGGTGGGTGGAGCTGGATCTCTTCTCTCTGGAGGGCAATGAAGTGTCCAGTAGTGAGTTTTGAGGTGTCTATGGGTTTGGTGTTACTTTGGGCAGCCTATATATTAATGCTCAGAGCTATGTTCCTGCATTGCTGAAGAATTAGCATGGTATGTCTTGCTCTGGAACTTGTTGGTTCTTGGATGGAGTTTGGTTTCATTGTATGTATGGAGGCTTTTGGATGAGTTCTTGTCTCTTAATGTTCCCTGGAGTCAGGAGTTTTCTGGTGTTCTCAAGTTTTATATTTAAACCTCCTGCCTCTGGTTTTCAGTCTTATTCTTAAAGTAGCCTCAAAACTTCTCCATTCATATCACACTGATGATAAAACATCTAGGTTAATGGAGAAAACATTCTTCACAGTGAGGGACACCCAGAGAGGTTCACAGAGTTACATGGAGAAGAGAAGAGCAAGGAGGGAGATAGAGGTGATGAGGAGGAGAAGAGAGGGAATCAAAAGGGGAGAGAACAATCTAGCCAGTAATCAGTTCCCTATGTGCTCTCCACAGCGTGGAACACCCAGAGAGGTTCATGGAGTTACATAGAGAAGAGAAGAGGGAGGAAGGAGATAGAGGTGACCAGGAGGAGAAGAGGGGGAGTCAAAAGGAGAGAGACAGATCTAACCAGTAATCAGTTCCCTAAGTGTTCTTCACAGCCTGGAATACCCAAAAAGATTCACAGAGTTGAGTAGAGAAGAGAAGGGGGAGGGAGGAGATAGAAGTGACCTGGGGGAGAAAAAGGAGAGTCAAAAGGGGGAGAGGGCAATCAAGCCAGTAATCACACTCCTAAGTATAAATGGGTACTGAGGATTGGACTCTTAAAGGTACCAAGTTGATAACAAATAGCAAAAAAAAACAAAGATTAAAAATCTAGAGTAGAGGTTAGTCTCTCAAAAATATAATATTAAAAAAAATTATTTTAAAAATATAGGAAATTAGCTATAAAAATCAAGCAGATCCCTTTTTTGCAAGGTAATAGTAGGTCATAAAAATGAAAATTAAAGGAGTAATAAAGGACTTAAAATTTAAAAAAATTTAAATTAAAAAAATGATAATAGTAAAATATATCTAGGAATTTCTCTGGAGCTGTTGTCGGCAGTGTGGGGTCAGCTCAGTTTCACATAGTTCCTTGTTCCAGCTTATACTTCTTCTTGGGGTCTGTAGGCCCCTTCCAATGTAGTTGGTGCTAACTACAGGGTTTTAATCTGTTGCACCTGTCACTCCCAAAGCAGTTCCCTCTGTTTATTTTGGCTTCTTCTCTTTGCAAGTCTCTTCAGTGTCTAATTTCCACCCTGACACAAGGGGGAGGAGGTGGTCACTTATTTAGGCTCACTTTTTCAGTTGTGCTGTGGAAAGGAAGGAACACTGCAAACAAATATCACTGGTGTGTGTGGGGAGTGCTCACAGTTTCTGGGCCACATTGGGTTTGCCCCCGTTCATGGCATGTGTGATTTCCCAGTCTACACTGCTCAGACTCCAAGTTGCTCTGCAGGGGAACTGTCTAAAACAGGCCCTGGGTTGTGTGCACTTCTCAGGTCTAAGCCGTTCAGGTTCTTAGGTACTCCACAAAGGCACAGACTCAGTTGGGCCTGTGTTTTGTGCCCTTCCCAGGTCTGAGCAGCTCAGGCAACCAGGTGCTTGGTAAGCACACTCTCCCCAGGTGGGGCGATATGTCTTATTGCCTCCCCTGTCCCAGCTGCTCAGATTCCTGGATGCACAGTGGGAGCGCTGTCTCAGGTGTGCCCTGTATCTCTTCTGGGGAGCTGATCTCTGGCTGCGGCCCTCCTGGTAGATGTCAGCCTTCCAGGATCCCAGGAAGACTTGGTTAGCAACTGGGGGCGTGCTCACAGTTTGGTAGAGGAGGCCATCTCTGGAGCCAAGATTGCCCCTTGCCTTCCTGCTCTGGCTGTCGCCCGCCTGCCTCCCTGCCTCTGGTGGGGGATGGGCCAGTCCACAGCCCGCTAACTCTCCTCTGGTATTCGCTCAGTCCTTTGTTCTGTGTGCGGACCCAGCAGTGCCTTCGGTTAGAGCTTTTTGCAGGAAAGTCTCTCTCTCTCTCTCTCTCTCTTTTTTGTTCCTCTCTGGCTATCCCACAGTTTGGGTTGCTATGTCACATTAGCTTCCTCAGGTTGTCCTCAGGGCATTCAGGCCTGCTCCTTACCCTAAGCAATGCAGCCTGTGCCTCCCTGTTCAACCCCCGCTTGCTGGTGGTGGACGTGAGCATCTGGGCTACTTCTCCACTGGGAGTTGCAGTTAGGCACATAATCTGTGGGTTTTATTTATTTATTTATTTATTTTTAATTTTATTTTTACTTTATTTTACTTTACAATACCGTATTGGTTTTGCCATACTGACATGAATCCACCATGGGTGTATATTAGCTCCCAATCCCGAATCCCCCTCCCACCTCCCACCCCACATCATCTCTCTGGCTCATCCCTGTGCACCAGCTCCAAGCATCCTGTATCCTGTATCGAACATAGGCTTGTGCTTCGTTCTTACATGTTAGTTTACATGTTTCAATGCCATTCTCCCAAATCATCCCACCCTCTTCCTCTCCCATAGAGTCCAAAAGTCCTTTCTATACATTTGTGTCTCTTTTGCTGTCTCACATACAGGGTCATCCCTGCCATCTTTCTATATTCCATATATATGTGTCAGTATACTGTATTGGTGTTTTTCTTTCTGGCTTACTTCACTCTGTATAATAGGTTCCAATTTCATCCATCTCATTAGAACTGATTCAAATGAATTCTTTTTAATGGCTGAGTAATACTCCATTGTGTATATGTACCACAGCTTTCTTATCCATTCATCGGCTGATGGACATCTAGGTTGTTTCCATGTTCTGGCTACTAGTACAGCCACTATGGAGAACTGTGTGGAGATTCCTTATTTATTTATTTTTTCCTTCTGGCTATGTTGGTGTTGGAGAAGACTCTTGAGAGTCCCTTGGACTGCAAGGAGATACAACCAGTCCATTCTGAAGGAGATCAACCCTGGGATTTCTTTGGAAGGAATGATGCTAAAGCTGAAACTCCAGTACTTTGGCCACCTCATGCAAAGAGTTGACTCATTGGAAAAGACTCTGATGCTGGGAGGGATTGGGGGGAGGAGGAGAAGGGGACGACAGAGGATGAGATGGCTGGATGACATCAGTGACTCGATCGACGTGAGTCTGAGTGAACTCTGAGAGATGGTGATGAACAGAGAGGCCTGGCGTGCTGCGATTCATGGGGTCGCAAAGAGTCGGACACGACTGAGCGACTGAACTGAACTGAACTGATGTTGCCCTCTGAGATTCTAAAATTCCCCATAGACCCACTGGTCGGAGAGTTTCCTGGTGTTTGGAGACTTCTCTTTCACGACTTCCTTCATGGAACAGGTCTCCATCCTTAACTCTTTTATCTCTCTTTTTATCTTTTATATCTTGTCCTACCTCCTTTTGAAGACAATGGGCTGCCTTTCTGGGTGCCTGTGGCCTCTGCCAGCATTCAGAAGTTGTTTTGTGGAATTTTCTGTGTTCAAATGATCTTTCAATGAATATGTGGGGAGAAAGTGGTCTCCCCATCCTATTCCTCCACCATCTTAGGACTGCCCCTGTGTAAAAAATATTTTGCCTATGTTTTCTTCTAGAAGTATTATGGTACTATGTTTTATTTTTAAACCATTTTGAATTTATTTTTGTACATGATGTGAGGAAGTGTTCTAATTTCATTGATATACATGCAGCTATCCAACTTTCCCGACACTGGCTGCTGAAGAGACTGTCTTTTCTCCATTGTACATTCTCACCCCCTTTGTTGAAGGATAATTCACCATACGTGTGTGGATTTATTTGAATTCTCTGTTTTGTTCTGTTGATTAATGTCTGTTTTTGTACCAATATCATGCTGTTTTGGTTACTGTAGCTTTATAGTATTGTCAAAACTCTGGGAAGGTTATGCCTCCAGCTTTGGATTTTGTTCCCCCCCACCCCCCCCTCAGGATTGCTTTAGTAATTCTGAGTCTTTTGTGATTCCTTATAAACTTTAGGATTATTTTACTCAATGGACATGGGTTTGAGTAGACTCTGGCAGTTGGTGATGGACAAGTTCATGCAGTTGCAAAGAGTCAGACACAGCTGAGCAACTGAACTGAACTAAACTAGTTCTATTAAAAATATCATGGATAATTTAATAGGGATTGCACTAAATCTGTAGAGCTTTGGTTAGTATGGCCATCTTAGCAATATTAATGCTTCCACTCCAAAAGCATGAAGTATAATTCCATTTCTTTGAATTTTCTCCAGCTTCCTTTGTCATTGTTTTATATTTCTTAGTATACAGGCCTTTATCGGGCACAATGACTTTATAAAATGACTTTGGGGGAATGTCCATCTTTTTCATCCTTCTGGAAGCGTTTGAGAATGAAATTCTACCAATTATTTTTTTGTAGAATTCCCCAGTGAAGCCGTCATGTCCTAGATATTTGTTTGCAGTATTTTCTTTGCTTTTAAATTACACATTTTGTTTCATTTCCAGTGATCAGTCCATTTAAATTATCTGTTTTTTATTGACTCAGTTTATGCAGACTGTGTTTCTAGACACTTGTCCATTTCTTCTTGGCTGTGTAATTTGTTGGCATATAGTTCATAGTATTTTCTTATGATTTTTTTTTTTTTTTTTTGTATTTCCACAGTGTTATTGCTTATTTTGTTTATTTGGGCCCTCTCTTTTTTGTGTGTGAACCTAGCTAGAGGTTTGTTTATTTTGTTTATCCTTTCAAGTAACCAGCTCATAAATTCATTGATCTTTTATTGTTGTTTTTTTTTGTTTGTTTGTTTGTTTGTTTTTATCTCTATGCTTTTGTTTCCTCTCTGGTCTTTATTATTTCTTTCCTTCTGCTAACTTTAAATTTTGAATGTTCTTCTTTTCTAATTATTTTAGGTAGTAAGTTAGATTGTTTATTTGAGATTTTTCTTATATCTTGAGTGTGACTTGTATTACTATGAACTACCCTCTTAGAACTGCTTTTTCTGCATCCTATTGAAAATATAAGGTTGTGTTTTCACTGTTATTTGTCTTGAGATATTTTCTGATTTCCTCTCTGATTTCACTGTTGGAGTAATTTCTGTCTTCTTAAATTTGCTGAGGCTTATTTTGTATGTTTATATATGGTCTATCCTAGAGAATGTCCCATGTGTGCTTAGAAAGAACTTGTATCTATTTTTTTAGGTGTAGTGTCCTACAGATATCAATTAAGTCCAACTGTTCTGTTGTGTCATTTAGGATCTCTGTTGCCTTATTGATTTTTGTCTTGAAGATATTTCCATTGATGTCAGTGGGTGTTAAGGTCTGTTGTTCTTATTATAGTCCTGTCAATTCCTTCCTTTATGTCTGTTAGTATTTGTTTATATATTTAGGTATATCTATATTGGGTACATTGGAGAAGGAAATGGCAACCCACTCCAGTATTCTTGCCTGGAGAGTCCCAGGGATGGGGAAGCCTGGTGGGCTGCCGTCTATGGGGTCACACAGAGTCGGACATGACTGAAGTGACTTAGCAGCAGCAGCATATTGGGTACATACATGTTAATGAGTGTAATATCCTCATCATGTATTTATCCCTTTATCATTATATAGTGTCCTTCTTTCTCTTTTATTATTTTAAAGTTTATTTTGTCTGATATGAGTGTTGCTACCCTGGCTTTCTTGTGTTTCGGTTTGTATGAAATACCTTTTTCGAATCCCTCACTTTAAATATTTATTTATCTTTCACCCTAAAGTGAGTCTCTTGAAGGTAAAACTTTGTAGGTTCTTGTTTGTTTGTTTCCCAATCTAATCCACCCCTCTATATCTTTTAGTTGGAGCTTTTAGTCCATTGACATTTAAGATAATTATTGCTAAGTATGTATTTGTTGCCATTTTAAACCGTTCCCAGTTGATTTTAGAATTATTCTTTGTTCTTCTCTTCTTTTTTATTTTTCCTTCTGTGGTTTGATAGTTTTCTTTTGTATTTTAGTTGAATTTCTCCGTTTCTTTCTTTTTAATTATAGTGAATCCGTTGTATGTTTTTGGAGAAGGCAATGGCACCCCACTCCAGTATTCTTGCCTGGAAAATCCCACGGATGGAGGAGCTTGGTGGGCTGCAGTCCATGGGGTTGCTAAGAGTCGGACACTACTGAGCGAGTTCACTTTCACTTTCACTGCAGTCTAGTAGTTAAGACTCAGCACTGTCACTGGTGTGACTTGGTTTAGTCCCTGGTCAGGGAACTTCCTGCAAGCCATGCAGCACAGCCAGAAAGTGGCGGGGGCGGGGGGGGGGGTTTTTTTTTTTTTTTCCAGGATAGGTTTAGTATTGCTATATTCTTTTAGCTTTTGCTTATCTGAGAAGTTTTTAGTTTCTCCTTCTATTCTGATGATAATCTTTCTGGGTAGCGTACCCTAGGTTTCAGGTTATTCCCTTTCAGAACTTTATGAATAAATGTAGAGCCTATTAAACAGAGTGAAGTAAGTAAGAAAGAGAAAAACAAATAACTTACATTAATGCATATGAAAAATGGTATTGATAAACCTGTTTGCAAAGAGAAGGAATGGAGATGCAGATGTAGATAAAGGACTTGTGAATATATCATAACATGCCCTTCTGGCCTGTAAAGTTTCTGTAAGAAAATCAACTGATATGAGTGTTGATTGCCTAATGAAGGTTCCCCTGTAACTGATTTTTTTTTTTTTTTTCTTACTGCCTTTAGAATCCTCTCTTTGTCTTTAATTTTTGCCATTTTAATTATGTTATATCTTGGAATGTGTCTATGTAGTTTCACCTCATTTAGGATCCTCTGTACTTTCTGTAACTGGATATCTTTTTCCTTCTTTAGTTGGGAGATTTTTCAGCCATAATTTCTTTAAATATATTTTTGATCCCCTTTATCTTTCTTCTTCTGGAACCTCTATTACACACAAGGTGGCAAACTTTATAGTATCCCATAGATCTTGTATGTTGCTTTTATTTTCCCTTCATTTGTCTTTCTGTCTGCTGTTCTGATTAGATGATTTACATTATTCTGTCTTCCAGATTACTTATTCATTCCTTTGCATATTTAGTCTGCTATTCATTGCCTTTAGCTCAGTTTTGATCCCCACAATTGAATTGTCTAATTTGATATAGTTTCTTGCTCCTTGTTTTAGTAGTCTGCATTTCTATCAGTATTCTTCTTTAATTCCTTTCAGTTCAGTTCAGTCACTCAGTCGTGTCTGACTCTTTGTGACCTGATAGACTGCAGCATGCCAGGCCTCCCCGTCTGTCACCAACTCCCAGAGTTTACTCAAACTCATGTCCATTGAGTTGGTGATGCCATCCAACCATCTCATCCTCTGTCGTCTCCTTCTTCTCCCTCCCTCAAACTTTCCCAGCATTAGGGTCTTTTCCTTTAGCATTATCACCATGTTTTTTGAACCAGGGATCTGCTAGACAGACAGGTGAGATCTGTTAAATTGTTTTTTCAAGGAATTTCTCTTATTCTTTGAATTGGGAATATTTCCTCTGCTTTTTCATTTTATTTAAATTTTTCTGACTCTGTGAATTAGGAGAAACACTTATCTACTGTGATTTTGAAGGACTGCTTATATGTGAGAGCCTGCCTGTGTAGATTGTCCAACATTTTTGGTGTGAGGGCTGTTTTTGATATGGATTCCTGCCACATCTTCTTCAGAGTGTGCTGGACATTGTCCCCTTGATAGGGGGTGTATTTGGTATTGTGGTTACCAAAGCCGGCACTAGATGTTGGGTGAGGCCTTCTCTTTATTCTGTAGCTATTAGCTCTGTTGAAGGGCAATATCTGCTCCCTAGCTGTTGAAATAGAAGACCCTGGATCTCATTCTATGCTGCAGTGAATGTAGGCAGGACTTGAGTGCTCCACTGAGAAAAAAGCAGCTGTGTATTATTCTCCAGGGACTGTCTCCTGGGGCCCTGCAATTTTGTGACACCACCAGACACCAGTGTGCACTCTGGTGCTGCCAGAAGAGCTGACCCTGGACCTGCCCCTCACTGAGGGAGCACTGATAACTGGCTCAGATGTTGGCTCTGCCCTTGGCATGTGCAAGCTAACCATGGAGCCCCAGGCCACGCTTCAGTTCCATTAGGCTTCCTCTGTGCAGCTAAACTGAGTCCTGTCCTTGGGTCCATCCACTAAAGCCTGAGTTTCAGTACCTAGGCACTGCATGCACTAGCAGGCATTTGTTTTGAGTCAAGACGTGTGATGACATGGCAACTGTCAATGCTGGTCTCTTTCTGCCCTGTTTGTTAGCAAGCCAGTACTGTGCACACTCTTCTTAAGCAGAGTCCAGTTCAGTCTAGCTGTCTGTCCTAGTGCACCACCTAGCCAGTGGGTTCCTAGGGCAACCAAATCATTCCTCTCTCTCACAGCTCCCTCTGAAGAGCATGAGTCCTTTCCTGATTTCTTATTTTTGGTTGTTTATTTGTTTTCTTCTCTTTTTGTCCTACTAGGTTATATGGGGTTCTTTCTTGCAGCTTTGGTTTTATAAGAAATCTGACAGCCTTCACTGGTTTTATGTGTGAATTATTCCACGTGTAGATACATTTTTATGTGTTTGTGGGGGAGGTGAACACATTTTTGTACTCTGCCATCTTGATCTCCACTTTTTTTTTTAATGATTTCAAAAATTGTAGTTGTGTTATAAACACAAATTTATTATTTTTATGTGCCAGGCACTACCTAAGATTTCTACAAGCATCATTTATTTTAATCCTCACTATAACTCTGAGTTGCTGCTGCTGCTAAGTCACTTCAGTTGTGTCTGACTCTGTGCGACTCCATAGACAGCAGCCCACCAGGCTCCCCCGTCCCTGGGATTCTCCAGGCAAGAACACTGGAATGGGTTGCCATTTCCTTCTCCAATGCATGAAAGTGAAAAGTGAAAGTGAAGTCGCTCAGTCGTATCCGACTCTTAGTGACCCCATGGACTGCAGCCTACCAGGCTTCTCCGTCCATAGGATTTTCCAGGCAAGAGTACTGGAGTGGGGAACCATTGCCTTCTGAGTTAGGTGCATCTAATCTCTACAATTATAATTGAAGATATTGATTTACAGAGATGTTAAGTATCTTGCTTGAAATCACAACTAATAGACTGAAGCCACATATTCTTGCTCCAGTGTCAGTGTTTTTAACCACTGCTACATCACCTGTAAAACAATTTGTTACAAGTGAATACAGTTGCTAACACTAGTCTGTGCATCAAGACCAATGTTGGCTGTGTCCCTTTGCCTTACAGCATATTTAGTGTTACCTTTCCTTTTTTAAAAAAATTATAGACCAGACTGGCCTGTTAGATGTTAATATTTCTCCACTTTCTATGAAACTTCCCTTGCTTATTAGAACAGTTTGTTCCAAGTAACCTTGAGTAGCTTCTTGGATGGGCTAGTCTTGTTATTCTCTCCTGGGGCAGAACAATTAATGTCCACTGAATATCCATGCATTCTCCCACATTCCTCCACATTCTTCTGATCAAGCAGGACCACTGGACTAGTTCTGACAAGCAAATTTTGAGAGAAAGTGATACGTACCTCTTCTTGGCAGTATAAACATCCCAGGCAATTCTCTAGCATTTTTGCCTTGCCCTGCTTTCCCTCACCTTTCTTTTCTTTTCCTTTCCTTTCTGATTAAATTTCTGATTTTTGGAAGAACAATGAGAAAACTGCTTGTTGTCAGTATGTAGAGTTAATAAGCTTTTGCAATCACATTTATTGGGTTATCTAATTGCTAAGTATATGATGATTTTGCATTTTATCATTTATAACCTGAAATAGATTTGAATTAACAATTTAGTGACTTGTTCAACCAAAATGATTGAGACTCTACTTGATGCCAAGCACTCTTGGTTAGTACCAAACTTGTAAAACAGTGTGTGACTCATAGGACTCACATTTATATATATACACACAGACATATCATATATATATGTATACATATATATGATATAAAAATAATGTATTAAGCACCATAAGAGGAACATAAAGTATAGTGGAAGAGTAGAGGAAAGAATTTGAAAAGGAGTGGATGCAACTGAAACTCTGTGTTGTACACCTGAAGCTATCACAACACTGCTAGTCAACTATATTCCAATATAAAGTAATAAGTCAAATAATTTTTCAAAAAAGGACAATTGGCTATTCACAACTGGCTCAATAAATGAATTAATATTTGAAATATATTGAATTTTCTAAAATCTTGATTTTAGCTTTTTATTTGTCTCAATTATAAAAAGTGGGCTTTTTATGGATTTTTAAAAAAAATGAATGGTACATGTTTAAGGAGTTGTTTCATACTGCTATTTTTAAGAGATAGTGCTGGTGAATAGAATTAGACAAATAGAATTTTTAAAGTATATGCTATTATTTGTTTTTTTTTTTTTTTTTACTTGCTTTCCTTGTCCATTTTTTTTTTTTTTTCCTCTCCAGTATAGACCATACTTTGGTTCCCCCTAAGAAGTGGACACTTACAAAGAAATTTTGACATACATGATCTGCTTTTAAGATTTAAGGTAAGAAAACATGTACTCTACTTTTTATTTTATATCAGGAAAATCAAAGCAAGAGAAACTCAGTGAATTATCTTGGGCATCACAAGTGATCCTCCTCTACATCACTCTACTAAGAGAAAATACAACTATATTAGGTATAGATACAGGATGTAACACAGGTGAAAGCAAAGCACGAGCTTGAACCATAAAGGGCTATGGAATAAATAACAGAAGATAGTGTAAATATAATCTAATCTAAATGAAATAGATGAAAACTATGTTTGTTTCATCTGACTAATTCAAAACTCACAAGCTGAGGGAAAAAAAATGGCAAAATTTTCTAGGTTTACATACTGTGAGTCAAACATGAATCTTTGTATCTTTTATGATGATAGTTCTAAAATTATATATTTACTTACTTTTCTCTCTCTGTTTGCCCTTCCTTCAGAACCATCCAGTTGAGTTGCTGATGTAAAAGTCTGGGTACATTTTAATGTAATAAAAAATGTAATACAAAGCCCACAAAGCCAGTAAATACCCTCTTTGTCTCTGATGCATGTCAGGAAATTGAAGTAAATAGATTTAAAACTCTAACATTACAGACTATGAGATTAGAAAACCATTAGCAGTCATAAGCCCATTAGAACTCTGAGCACCCAAAGACTGTTTCAGAGAAATTTCTTGACCAGATTAAAATATATATATATCGATATCATCCTTTCATTATTCAATGAAAGGTTTTATTGGATGCCTTGTCGTTAGTATTCTGTTCCTTTCTGTAATGGATGCTTTTAAACAGAAAAAGTTTCGTGAGTGTCCTCTTTAAAGAAAAAAATAAAAGAACAACAATAGTGACCACTTGTTTCTTTGACATCGTAAGTGAGATGATGTCATTTAACAATCTGAGTAGAGGGAAAGGCTTGACTATTTTCAATTTCTGTCTGTTTTCTTAGTCTTTTCTCTTGCTGCTCTGTTATTTATCCATATTGTTCACCATACAGAGACCTGTGATAACTGGATCAATGAACATCTTCTCCAGTCTCCT
Organism: Cephalophus harveyi; assembly: GCA_006410635.1. NCBI lineage: Eukaryota > Metazoa > Chordata > Mammalia > Artiodactyla > Bovidae > Cephalophus > Cephalophus harveyi. Next base: position 121,115 of record SJYT01027330.1, on the reverse strand, counting down.
AATAGTAGTGCTGTGTACTCCAGAAGATGATAGGGAAGAGAGCGTGTCCATTCTTACTGCTTCCTCTCAGAGTTTTCGTTCAAAAAATGGTTTCAAATTGAAATGAAATAGCGTTAAGTCTACTGTTTAAGTACAGGATCAGAATGGGCAATGATGGGGAAAAGGAGATTAAGGAAAAAAAAAAAAAACTGGTCAATAGGTGTGATCATCTAAGGCACTGATGGACTGAGATAATGAATAAACTGCAATGATTTAAAACAGTAATTCATTCTTATTTGTGAAAGTTACCATTTGACATACTTACTAAAATTTCAAATCTTTCTCTAAAAGAGGAGTACATGAATTTTACTATACTGAATTAAACAAAACCTTTACAAATGAGTGCTTGCATTGTATCATGTACTATTTGCCACTCCCATCCCTACAGTCCTGGAAAAAAAAAAAAAAACTGGACAACAGTTAACACTGAAGGGAAATCGTGCCATAAGATGACTGATAATTATTGCACTTGGCACCGTTCTCTTTATTGATATTGCACTTACATCACTGCAGTTTCCAGTTCTTTCCCATCATTTTATTTTATTAATTTTTCAGTTTGCTCCATTTACAGTTATTTCTCCATCATTTAAAACCTCCATCATTTTCACTCTGGATTACAAGCATTGCCATATTAAATACAGAGGCTAGGGCGTATTAACAATTACAGAAGCAACCTTGCAATTCCACAAGAAGCTTTACTTTTATTACATTAAAAAGGCACTGACTGAAAACTGAAACTCTATTCTTCCTTTCAACAACCTCAGTCAAAATTATTGTTTAATAATTCATATCAGAGTTCAGTCAACATATTTCTTTGATTAGCACACAACTGTATACTGGTAACACAATAGGATTTAAAAAAAATGACTACTTCATTACATACCTAGTTGTAGTATGATTATTTACCAAGTTGACTGATTGTTGGATGAAGCTAGTAGATGCCATTTTGTGTAAATGGGAATGCATTAAGTATACAGTTTAAGAATTTGACTTGAAATTTTCAGGGGAAAAAAATTTGTTGCCAATTGTCTTATAGTTCGGACAGCACTCTTAGAGGTGATCTAATCAAAATGCTTTTTGGATATCTTCCAAGTAGAGGATGGCTGGGGATGATGTTCCAGTCTTTGGTAAGCAACTAATGAGCTACCTAAGTGCTTTTATCTACTCCTGGCTTAATATGAGGCCCAGAAACTATAGAACCAGCAATTGGTAGCACAGGGGCCTGAGCCTCTTGGTTTTATCACACTATACAGCCAATCCATTACAAATGTGCTAGCCACACACATGGGGTGTTAATTGGAGCTTGGCACCCCCTGGAGCATGACAAATTAATTCTCCACCAGTTAGAAATAAACAAACCCTCAAAGGGCTTTTATTAACTACTATGAATTTGGGACTTTTTAACCCTTTTTGAACTACTCCATTTATTTAATACAAGTTTAAATGAAATTAAGTCCCAAAAATGTACCTTTATTCTGAAGATGCAAAAATGCACTAAAGTAACTTTATGGTTAATATGTGAATTGTCTGATATGCTTTATTGATGTATGGTTTGATTTTTTTCCTTATTAATTGAAAAGTCATTCCGAAGTTGTTTTCTTTCTTTAAATGTGCTGTAGGGTAATCTCACTGTAATGCAATACTGCATAATGATTAAGAGAGTATTTAAAAAGACAAGCAAATTTAAAAAGGACTCAGATTTTACAAGTCTGAAAACTGTCTCTACTAATTATTTCATTTGTGGCCTTGAGAAGCATCTATTCACTTTGTCCACACATGTAAAATGAGAAATCATAGTATTTTAGGATTGTTGTGAAAATTAAATGTGAATAGCACACATATTGCTGAATATAAAGTCTTTGTATATGGATCATAGCAATTCAAATGTGCAAGTCATGGATTATATTTGGAAAAAATTCACACATCTTTCCCCAGAATATTGCACTAGGGGAACATGTATTTTTAAATATCCTTTCAACATCTGGCAAAACTGAAAAACTTCCTTTTAGTCAGGTTAACCCATTATCAAAGTTTGCATACCTGCCTTTGCATACATGCCAAAATATATTACTTCTCTGTACAAGACTCTTTCCAAAAGCCTTTCATCCCAACCAAAGTTAGAGCCATATATTTTTAGTAGCCTATGCATGTTTATATTCTCTATGTACCTCTTTTTCTACTCCTGTTATACTGGCCTACTTCTTGATATTCTAACTTTCCAGGGGAAATAAGCTCCTACCTAAGAATTTAAATTTTTGTGTTCCCTAGATTTCTACATAATTTACTTCTGTATTTCCTTAAGGTTTTTGCTCAAATGTCACCTTATCATAGAACTTTACTGGCCTCCTTATATAAAAGAGAAAGTCCTTCATCTTGGATCATCCATCCTTTAAGGCATTTTTTATTAGCCTACACCAGAATACAAGTTCTGAAAAAGAAGGGAATTTTTTTTTCCTCTGTTGCTTGCAACAGTTCCTGATATATAGAAAGAACTTGAAATAGCTTGACTAACAATTACAAAATCCAAAGTACCAGTGAATTAAACAAAACAGTAACCTGTTTTGCTCTCACAGAAGTCCCCCATACATATCCAGGCATGGTAGGACATCCCCATGTCAGACTATGGGTTTCTTGTTTTCAGAGTCTTAAGCTGCAGGGTAGATGCTTTAACTCTAACTCCAGCTCTCCACCTGCCATGTCTGTATCCTAGTAAGCAGAAAGGAGGAAAGAGAAGGCCATACCTCCTTCATTTTAAGAGCACTTTGCAGAAGTTTCAAATACCACTTCTAATATATATCATTGGTGATTAGTCATATAACCAAACTTGATTACAAGAGATGTTGTAAAATAAAGTGTTTGGGGGCAGTCAGACATACAGCTAAAATTCTATAGTTCTGTTATTATAGGAGATGGGAAGAATAGATTTTGATGGAAAGCTAGTGGACTCTGGGACATTTCTAAGTGAATATTTGTAGGAAAACTTTATTCAGTTCAGTACAGTTGCTCAGTTGTGTCCGACTCTTTGCTACCCCATGAATTGCAGCACGCCAGGCCTCCCTGTCCATCACCAACTCCCGGAGTTTGCTCAAACTCATGTCTATCTAGTTGGTGATGCCATCCAGCCATCTCATCCTCTGTTGTCCCCTTCTCCTCCTGCCTCCAATCCCTCCCAGCATCAGAGTCTTTTCTAATGAGTCAACTCTTTGCATGAGGTGGCCAAAGTATTGGAGTTTCAGCTTCAGCATCAGTCCTTCCAGTGAACACCCAGGACTGATCTCCTTTAGAATGGACTGGTTGGATCTCCTTGCAGTCCAAGGGACTCTCAAGAGTCTTCTCCAACACCACAGTTAAAAAGCATCAGTACTTCGGCACTCAGCTTTCTTTATAGTCCAACTCTCACATCCATACATCACCACTGGAAAAACCATAGCCTGACTAGACGGACGTTTGTTGGCAAAGTAATGTCTCTGCTTTTGAATATGCTATCTAGGTTGGTCATAACTTTCCTTCCAAGGAGTAAGCATCTTTTAATTTCATGGCTAGAAAGGACTAATTTTTAAATTTTATTTTGATTCCATAAATTGCAAAACCAGTTAATTCTAAACTAAAATATCATGAGTTATAAGGAGTTATAATGACTTTGTTATTGTTCAGTCACAAAGCCATGTCCAACTCTTTGTGACCTCATGGACTGCAGCACACCAGGATCCCCTGTCCTTCACTATCTCCCAGAATTTGCTCAGATTCATGTCCATTGAATTGGTGATGCTGTCAAACCATCTTATCCTGTACCACCCACTTCTCCTTTGCCTTCAATCTTTCCGAGCATCAGGAATTTTTCCAGTGAGTCAGTTCTTTGCATCAGGTGGCCAAAGTATTGGAGCTTCAGTTTCATCACGAAACAGTTATGATGATAGTGAAATGTTGTTTTACATTCTTAACAAACCATTGCAAGAATGAATGCTGAGTATTCATTGAAATATTTCATTTTGATATTGGAGAAAAATGCTGTCTACAAAATCTAAACACATGAGTTGAACTCTTAGTTTTCATGTAGATTCAGAGAATAATATTCCCTAACTCTGTCTTTCATTCTTCTTTTTGATCCATGCAATAAAGAATAGTGGTTGATTAGCTCAATCAGGTTACCTAGAGTTCAATAAATCCTATTCTGTTCCATTATATTGTACATCTTGAAGTTATTAAAGTCTGCTTTGAAACAAACAACAACAACAAAAAAGACTACTTAAAAACAATCTTACTTTCTTTAAAAAAAAAGAAAAAAAAGCTTCAGTGAATCTCCCCTGTCAATTGCATTTTCTGCCTCTGAGCCTTCTCTGAGCTATTTCCCTGATCTGTGAGGCAGGGGATTCTGCCTGCCAGCTTCCTGAGCAGATCTAGGGGAAAATTAACACATCCACAACTGAGCTCAAGCATTGCTGACATCTGGTTTACTCATTTTCACAGCACACTTGCACTGTACCCTATTGCCTTCTTCTTATGCACTGTTGTATCATGTGGCTCATTTCAAGAAAATGCATTTAACTTTTAGGTACTACTCTGTGGTATGAAGTGTGGCAAATAGGAAATAAAATAACCTTGAAAGAGCATTTCCACCTATATGCAGCTATAATAATCACTGAGTCTCAAACCTCAGTGCTTATGATATGCTCTGTTTGGTAAAAGCTTATGAAGCCAGGGTCAATGTTGATACCTAAAGAAACCAATCTCACTTTTGAAGAGAAAACAACAAAATATCAACAACAAATCATCTCTTTACATGGACTGGAATTTATTGCTTCCCAGAATGATAGTAAGCAGCCACTTTACAGTCATTTATTTAATGGGTCTGTTTTAATAGTAGGAAAATGAAACCAAAGTTAAAGGCTTTGGGTTTAATTTTGAGTTCTACCTTTGAAAAGAATTCTGTGTGTTTTCTGTGCTTTACTTTATTTTGGTTGTTCCATTTACATATAATTTAAAATTGAGAAGCCTCTTTAATGTAGATCCCATTTAATTTAGAATATATGATAAAGCAAATTGTACAAAAGACTGCTTTGATTCTATGGATACAGGCTTTGCTAAGAAGATGTATATTGTAAACAAGATTTTTATTATAGCATAACATCTACAGTGAAAGACATAATGAATGAATTATTAGTGCTTCATCACTAATAGCAAATTGACAGAGAAGGTCTGCCAAAAATAGCTTAATCTGAATTGTTCCAAACAGTATTATTGAAAATATACTTTAAAATGTCTCTCAAACTTTAATAATTGTGATTTGTTCTTCTGTTCATTAGATGTGTATAAGAGACAGTAGTTATGCAGTTAATAAAACTACATTTGTAAGAGGAAATCTTTCTTTTTTATTAATAAAATGTTAGAATATCTAAATTTAAATTATAGTGAATAACAACTTCAAAGGAATAATAATAGTATTTGAAAAATAAGACTAGTACATAAAGTCAAATTATCTAAGAAATAAAATTTTTTCTATATCATTTTGCCATCTTGAGTCTCACTGATATGTACATTTGTATCCATGAAAGATGTTGTCATGTTTTGTCTCCTGAAGAGACCACCAGAAAAACCTTTTGATCAAAAAGTTAAGTTTATTAGATCTACCCCCTTAAGGAAAAGCCCACCTTGCTTCCTATGTGGCTCAGATGGTAAGGAATCTATTTGTAATGCAAGAGACCCAGTTTGGATTCCTGGGTTGAGAAGACCCCCTGGAGAAGGAGATGGTTACACACTCCAATGTTCTTGCCTGGAAAATTCCAGGGACAGGGCAGCTCCAGGACAGTGGGCTACAGTTCATGGGATCACATCAGATTACTTTTTTTTTTTTCCCCACTTAAGGGAGAACCCATTTTGAGTCTTAATAGTGCCTTAGAGGGAGGCATCAAAGGAAAACATGTATAGAGTTTTAGGGCCTAGAGTTGATTATTTTAAGGTAGATCCTGCAAGGAAGGGTACTGGTTAGGGTTGGTCAACATTTTTGACATGATAGTTTAGGATTGGCCAGCACAGCAAATCAAGGATTTTGAAGCATGTCATGATGAACAAGCTCTTAGTCTTGAAAAGTACAAGAGCTCTTTTTAATGGGCTGTTTTAATTGGTTCGCAGTCCTATTTTCCAGGGGCCAGTATTTCCTGGAGCAAGCAGCTCAGTTATTTTCACTTATCCTCATATTGTCTAACATATGAAACTATACCTGTTACTGCTGTTATTTAACATAGGAGCAGGTAATTTTCTCAATTTAAAGTACCTGTTTTGTATGAGCACAAACAAAAATTATTAATTAATGCTAGATACTGTTTACACCTTGGTGTATCTCTAGATACAATCATTATATCTAAAACCTATTTAGATATACTTTTTCTTCTTTGTGCTATCTCTTTACTTCTTTGTCAGTTCACAACACAAGGGCTTCCTGATTTATAATACTCTTATTATCAAAACTGATCAAAACCTAAAAATAAATGAAATTTTAATTTTGAAAATTAATTATCATGAAAAGTATAAAATTCATAACAGTGATACTTTATGTGGCTTATGTTATTTGTCATATCCTGTTCTCCTATTATTATCACCATTTAATATGCACTGATACTAAGGCAGATACAAGTTAAGTAGCTTGGAGATAGAATATGTGTTAATTTCTTTAACCTCTATGGTTTAAGAAAATTTTCTAGGTAAAATGAATATAATCAATAATGAATGAATTAAAGAGATGGATAATAAAAGTTTTGAGTAGACAAAAGTCTAAAGGTTTTCTTCTAAAGAAATGGAACTAATTACTTAGAATACCTAAAATATTTAAATATGTGGAAGAATAAGAGATTTGGTTGGAATGTGAGCTTTCCAAATCCTGGATTCAGTTGACCCAGATTTTTGGACAAATATATCCCTCTTATATTCCATCATACATACAGTATGCAGCTTTTCTTGTACCCTACAAAACATTTTGGATCCCCAATTAGAAATAGCTTTGGATCCCTAATCTAGGCTATGGCTTTCTTCTTCATGCATCTGTATACACCACTCCTTAAGTTGCTTTTCTTATTATCAAATGTATTGACAGTTTTCATGGGTTATCTATGTTCTACATTGCTCTATCTCCAATATTCTTGCAGTTGTTATTTCTGGGGGCTTATAACTAGTAATTCTACTATATGATCATATTTTTTGAACAAATCTGGCTCTTAAGGAATAGGAATTAAAAGATGGAGTGATTGTTCTTGCTGCTTCTTTATCCCTTAGTGCCATCCTCTCTAAATCATCATGTTTCATGCCATGTATCTGACTTAAAATAGTTTGTTTTTTTTCTAGTAGGAAAAATCATTGGAAAATATAAGATGAGCTCAGTGCATAGAACTTGCCAATAGAGTGTTCTGGAGAAAGGTAATACTACGGAGTTGGAAATTTCACTTGTTAGATATTTAGTTATCCTGGGCCTTTAACAACTAATACTTCTGCATGTGTTCTTAAGTCTCCCCCACCAGAATAAACTTGTTGTCTCTAAATTTGCATATAGCAATTAGAGGGCAAAGAATTGAGAATGCTTTGCTGTAAACATTAATATAAACTTCTACTTTCAAATGGAAGTAGGAAAAACTCCATAGCAAAACTATTGATAAAACTGGTAAAAATTACTCTAAAAAAAGCATTTACTGTCTGGGGAAAGTGTCCTAAGGGTACACAGCTAATGAAGAAACATTTATCCAGAACTGAAATGAGAAGTAGATAATTCAACAATAGTTGGAGAATTCAGTGTTCTACTTCCTCTAATGGATAGAATTGCTAAGCAAAAGATCAGCAAGGGCGTAGCTGATTTAAATAATAGTATAAAGCAATTAGATTCAATAGATACACATAGAACATTCCATTTAACAACAATGGAATAAATATTCTTCTCAAGAGCACATGAAATACCATCTATGAAAGACAATATATGAGGCCATGAAACATGACTGAATAAATGTAAGGGGCTGAGATCATAGAAACCATGTTTTCTAATAACAATAAAATTAAATTGAAAATTGGGGAATTAATACATATGTAGGCATCAAATACCACTTTCCTAAGCAACAAATGGGATAAGGAAGAAATCACAAGGGGAATTAGAAAATACTTTATGATAATTAAAAATGAAGACTTATTAATATCTTTCAGTAAATGCTGAGAAACATTAGTTCACTTTGGTGAAATAGACAAATCCCAAGAAGGTCAAAAAGTACTGAAAATCACTTGAAGAAATAGAAAATCTGAATAAACCTATAGTAGTGAAGGCATTGATTTAAAAAACAAACAAAATACCCCTAAAATGCCCAGAGTCAAATGGCCTTACTGGTGAACTCTGCCACCTATTTAAAAAGTGATTAATATCATTTTCTCACAAGTTATTCCAAAATATAGAAGAGGAAGGAGTACTTCCCAACTTATTATATTAAGCCTATATTTCCTTGTATGGAAAACATTCTGGCAGTTGTTTAAAAGGTAAAAACATAGAAACATCACCTGACCCAGCACCTCTACTACATAAACTGCAAAGAAATAAAAACATACATCCACACATAAACATATAGAGAAGTATTCCTAGCAGTCTTACTCAAAAAGCCAAAAAGTGGAAACAACACAGATGTCCATGAACTAATAGATGGATTAATGAAGAATGGCATATCCATTAAAAGGAATATTATTTAGTAAAGGAATGAAGAACTGTTGTTGTTGTTTTAGTTGCTAAATTGTGTCCAACTCTTTTGGGACCCCCATGGATTATACCAGCTCCTCTGTCCATGGGGTTCTCCAGGCAAGAATACTGGAGTGGGTTGCCATTTCCTACTCCAGGGGATCTTCCTGACCCAGGATGGAACCTGCATCTCCTGATTATGCTAGAATTTATGGTGGTAATAACTGCACAACTCTGTGAATATATTAAAAAAAAAAACCTTAAGGGATTTCTCTGGTGGCCCAGCAGTTAAGACTGCACTTCCACCACAGGTGTGGGTTTGATCCCTGGTCAGGGAACTAAGATCCTGCATGCTGTGTGGTGTAGCCAAAGAATAAAAAATTGAATAGTACACTTTAAATAGGGAATTGTATATATGTATGTGAATTATATAAAGCTATTATAAAAAATGTCAAACTTTATTTTTTGGGGCTCCAAAATCACTGCAGATGGTGATTGCAGCCATGAAGTTAACAGATGCTTACTTCTTGGAAGGAAAGTTATGACCAACCTACATAGCATATTCAAAAGCAGAGATATTACTTTGCCAACAAAGGTCCGTCTAGTCAAGGCTATGATTTTTCCAGTAGTCATGTATGGACGTGAGAGTTGGACTGTGAAGAAAGCTGAGCGCAAAAGAATTGATGCTTTTGAACTGCAGTATTGAAGAAGACTCTTGAGAGTCCATTGGACTGCAAGGAGATCCAACCAGTCCATCCTAAAGGAGATCAGTCCTGGGTGTTCATTGGAAGGGCTGATGCTGAAGCTGAAACTCCAATACTTTGGCCACCTCGTGCAAAGAGTTGACTCATTGGAAAAGACCTTGAAGCTGGGAGGGATTAGGGGCAGGAGGAGAAGGAGACGACAGAGGATAAGATGGCTGGATGGCATCACTGACTTGATGGACATGAGTTTGGGTAAACTCTGGGAGTTGGTGATGGACAGGGAGGCCTGGTGTGCTGCGATTCATGGGGTTGCAAACAGTCGGACACGACTGAGCAACTGAGCTGAACTGAATTATAAAAATAATACCTATTTCACTCATTTTTGTGATTTATTTAAAAACATGCCATGCTCAGTCACTTCAGTCATGTTCAACACTTTGCAAGCCTATGGACTGTAGCCTGGCAGGCTCCTCTGTCCATAGGATTCTCCAGGCAAGAATACTGGAGTAGCTTCCCATGCCCTCCTCCAGGGGATCTTCCCAACCCAGGGATCGAACCCTAGTCTCTTATGTCTCCTTCACTGGCAAGTAGATTGTTTACCACTAGTGCCGCTAAGCAGGGATCTATATTTACATATACTTAGTAATAAATTTTTGGAGAAGGAAATGGCAACCCACTCCAGTGTTCTTGCCTGGAGAATCCCAGGGATGACGGAGCCCAGTGGGCTGCCATCTGTGGGGTCGCACAGAGTCGGACACGACTGAAGCGACTTAGCAGTAGCAGCAGTAATAAATTTATGTGTGGGAGCAAAAGTTAACAAATACATATATATATGAAGGAAAGTCCAATGCACACTGTGTACATCTCCATGTGATATTTGGGATCTGAAAGAATTGTTAACCTTCATATAAATGAACACTAAATTTCCTGAGTAAGAGTTATTCATTCCAACTTATAGAATCAATTCCTGCTAAGTGAATATGTTCACCCTCCAGGAGACTTCTTTATTTTAGCCATGAAAATCCCTACTATTGAGTTTTTATCATTATGACTAGCAAACCTTTGTGGAAGACAATAAAAAATAAGAGCAAAATTCCATGATATTTTAGGATTTCCTTATAGAGATATTAATTTTGAATAAAACATGAACATTTTGGTCCCCTGGTTTTTATTTTATTTTTTTTGGTCCCCTGGTTTTTAAACAAATGGTTACTTAATTGAAAATATGTCCAAAAGCACTATAGTAATCATCTCACTTCCATAATATTATTGCTTCAAGCATATGAATTTTGATACATACTCTGACATTGCACAATATGTACATACTGCGCAATCAAATGGCATAAAATATTCAGATAAAGCATAAGACATCCAGACAATGTCTTGAAAAATAAGGTTATGACAAGTGTGTTATTAGGAGATTATATAATATATATATGTAAGAAAAAACTGAGTTTGTTATATTATTAGTATTTTACAGGATTTATGCTTTTTTTCCAGTAGGAATATTATATGTATGTATTTTTCTTTTCGTTTACTGCAGCTGAGTTGATAATTGTTTTTCCAAATGTCACAGCTGCAAGAACACATTTCAAAAATGTTATAACCACAGGTATTAAATTCACCTCCTACTTCTTGGGAGTTTATACTTCTTAGCATATGGAGAAGGCAATGGCACCCCACTCCAGTACTTTTGCCTGGAAAGTCCCATGGATGGAGGAGCCTGGAAGGCTGCAGTCCATGGAGTCGCTAGGAGTCAGACATGACTGAGCGACTTCACTTTCACTTTTCACTTTCATGCATTGGAGAAGGAAATGGCAACCCACTCCAGTGTTCTTGCCTGGAGAATCCCAGGGATGGGGGAGCCTGGTGGGCTGCCGTCTATGGGGTCGCACAGGGTCGGACACGACTGAAGTGACTTAGCAGCAGCAGCAGCAGCCTATAATTGTAGAATCTGGTCTTTTAGCCTCCTTTTCACTTTTTGAGTTAGCAGCGGGTACCAGCGGTAGCTCATCTAATTTTGACAACCTTGAACATGTTTGAATATCTAAGGAAACATTGTGATCTTTGCTCAGAATCTTCTCTGAGATTGTCTTCTTTTCTAGCTTGCGTGTGTGTGTGCGTGTGGATTTTTCCTAAAGCAAGAAAGCCGAAGTCAGAAATAATGTGCAGTGAAAGAAAATCAATCTGGGCTTTTTGATACAACTTCTTCTTTTATGTAAATATGCTTTTTCCAATTTTATTTATTTTTTAAGATTTTTATTGAAGTAGAGTTGATGTACAATGTTGTATTGGTTTCAAGTGTATGTAGATGTTTTATTTTTATTTTTAAGCTGACAAATTACTAGGAGAATGATAATAAACACAGTAGTTGCAGTGTTCTGATTTGGTCCCACCCAAAACAATTGTGGTTCCCTTGGTGGCTAAGATGGTAAAGAATCTGTCTGAAATGCAGAAGACCCAGGCTCAGTCCCTGGGTTGGGAAGATTCCCTGGAGAAGGAAATGGTCATCCACTCCAGTAGTATTGCCTGAGAAATCCCATGGACAGAGGAACTTGACAGGCTACAGTACATGGGGTTACAAAGAATCGGACATGTCTGAGTGACTAACACACACACGAAACAACTGTATATTTTATCTTCCAAGAAGGCTGAACTGTAATGACTAGCAGTAAGGCCTAAAACTGCTGAAGTAATCTAGTTCCAGTGAACTCTTCAAGGCTCCTTTCTTACTGAGGATGGTGTTAAAATTAAACAGGAGAAGGAGCACAGGAAAGCAGGCAAGAATAAGTCCAAATAGAAGTGGCTGCTGCTGCTGCTAAGTCGCTTCAGTCGCGTCTCTGTGCGACCCCACAGACGGCAGCCCACCAGGCTCCCCTGTCCCTGAGATTCTCCAGGCAAGAACACTGGAGTGGGTTGCCATTTCCTTCTCCAATGCACGTAAGTGAAAAGTGAAAGTGAAGTCGCTCAGTCGTGTCCGACTCTTTGCGACTCCAAGGACTGCAGCCTACCAGGCTCCTCCGCCCATGGGATTTTCCAGGCAAGAGTACTGGAGTTGGGTGCCATCGCCTTCTCCAAAATAGAAGAGGAGGAGGGGAACAAAAGAGGGAAAATCTCAGAAAGTTTACCATAGTTTATAGCACTACCCTAACATAACAGAAGGGGGAGCTCTGGGAAGTTAAAAGCACTCTTAGTTTATCCCCTTTTTTCTGGGTTTGGGAAAATTAAATTCAAATATGAATGTATAAAAGTATCAAGGTTAAATTTCATAGAAAATTATTTGAAGAAAAAAGAATGTAGAGTCTTATACTGAGAGTACTGAAGTACAAAGTAAAAACAAGAACAAAATTTAAATATAAAGTAACAAGTGAAAGTGAAGTCACTCAGTCGTGTCTGACTCTTTGTGACCCCATGGACTGTAGCCTGCCAGGATTCCCTGTCAATGGGATTTTCCAGGCTAGAATACTGGAGTGGGTTGCCATTTCCTTCTCCAGGGGATCTTCCCGACCCAGGGATAGAACCCAGGTCTCTCGCATTGGAGGCAGACGCTTTACCCTCTGAGCCACCAGGGAAGCCCATAAAGTAACAAAGGAAGTGATAAAAAGATTGCAGAGAAGGTGATAAGTACTGAAGATCAATAAAGAGGATTAGACATACAGATACTAGAGTTTCTAAAGGACCTAAGAAAAGCATCAGAGAAAATTATGAAAATGTGCGTTTCAAGGAAACTTTCCTTTAAATAAACGTTTAAACTTTACAGTAAAAGACAAACTGTGAACCTGAGAATATTGACTATGATAACCAGCAAGAGTTAGTCTAGTAAAATTATTGTCCTTAAAATGATGAAAAAATTGAGAATGTGACTTGAAATGGAAATAAAACTAGATCATCACCTGACATTTCTGTAACTGTTTTTATGCAAAATAATTGAGTAAGTACTCAACTTATTCAAGGAAAGAACATACGAACCATGGATTTTGTATCCAGGAAAACTGACCTCTATGTATAAAGGACTTTGTAAAGGATACTGCAAAATTAATATCAAATGACAAAATCTCAGAGAATACGGTTCTTATAAGACTCTTCTAAATATTTTACTTAAGAATAAACTTCAAGAAAACAAAATGACTAGAGAGACATATAATGGAAAAGAGATTAGCATTAAATAGGTAATTCTTATACTAAATGAGGATTAAAAGGGGAGTAAATAGCACACAGTTTCCATCTGTCGTGATGATTTAGAGGACAATGATTGAAAATGAGGAGGAGGAGGATAGCATATATCAACTATCAGTAAAAAAAAAAAAGTAATAGTAATTGGTGATACAAAAGTATTATTAACATTGTTAGTCTAAAACTGTTGTATATGAGAAGACACTGAAAACACGTAATTATAGTTCATTTGAATTCCATCATCCCTATTGTTCCAGAAAACTAGAATTCTCATTGTGGAACTAAGGAGATTCAGATGTAACATAGAAAAGGTTAAGTAGAAAACCCTGAATGCCACATATGTAATAGGAATATCAATATAAAACATGAAGTATTTTGCCTTTATATATTTATACATGACTTATATACACATATATGTGTTACATATGTATGTCTATGTAAATACACACACACACAAGATTTCAGCTAGTTTATATTCCTAATAGATATCCTTTAGCTCTGTCCTTCAAAAACATGATAGAAATAATGACCAGCTCAGCAGTAGTTTGCTTCCCAAGCCCTAATAATGATCCTGATTTATCATTCCCCATTAGAAGAAAATAGGGTCTTGTAGAGAAACAAATGATTCTTGTTCTGGGGCAGAAAATATACAAGATGAGCCTGGGACATCTTGATATACTAGTTGTCAAGAAAGTTTTCCAAGAAAATAAAAGGACTTAAGAACCCTCTCCCTCTTGGAGGCGGGAGTGTGTGAAAAAAGCATTACTGAATACAGATATTAGATACTGAGTATTTTAGCCATGTATTGAGTTAAAAAGATACAGTGTATGCACCGAGGAAACCAGAATTGAAAGAGACACATGTACCCCAATGTTCATTGCAGCACTGTTTATAATAGCCAGAACATGGAAACAACCTAGATGTCCATCAGCCGATGAATGGATAAGAAAGCTGTGGTACATATACACAATGGAGTATTACTCAGCCATTAAAAAGAATTCATTTGAATCAGTTCTAATGAGATGGATGAAATTGGAACCTATTATACAGAGTGAAGTAAGCCAGAAAGAAAAACACCAATATAGTATACTGACACATATATATGGAATATAGAAAGATGGCAGTGATGACCCTGTATGTGAGACAGCAAAAGAGACACAAATGTATAGAAAGGACTTTTGGACTCTATGGGAGAGGAAGAGGGTAGGATGATTTGGGAGAATGGCATTGAAACATGTAAACTAACATGTAAGAACGAAGCACAAGCCTATGTTCGGTACAGGATACAGGATGCTTGGAGCTGGTGCACAGGGATGAGTCAGAGAGATGATGTGGGGTGGGAGGTGGGAGGGGGATTCGGGATTGGGAGCTAATATACACCCATGGTGGATTCATGTCAATGTATGGCAAAACCAATACGGTATTGTAAAGTAAAATAAAGTAAAATAAAATTAAAAAAAAAAAAAAAAGATACAGTGTATGAAGTAAGAAGACCTTCCTGGTGGTTCAGTGGTAAAGAACTCTCCTGCCAATGCAAGAGACACAAGTTCAATCCCTGGGTAGGGAAGATCCCATGGAGAAGGAAATGGCAACCCACTCTAATGTTCTTGCCTGGGAAATCCCATGGACAGAGCTTGGTGGGCTGCAGTCCATGGGGTTGCAAAAGAATCAGACACCACTTAGCGACTAAGCAGCAACAACAAAGTAAGAACTTGAATTGAGACAAAATTTCCAATATGTCCTTGTTGGTAATTTCTTTGAGATTCAACCTCTGTGATAAAAAGCTGGCTGATCTCCCAAAATATGAAAGATTTGTTTCGTGGGCCAACTCTTAAAAATAATACTTAAATATTTAAGAGATAGTGTCATAGCTTGTTCACTGCATACTCTATAAACACAAATTGATTTTTATACCATCTCCAACTGATTAAATCATTCTGAAAAGGTCAGTGTTTTTAGTTTATTTTGAATTTGGGTTATGTATCAAAGAAGTTGCAGTTCCCTAGTACAGGTCATAAAAATTTGATACCTTGTAAGAGAGATTTAAGAAAAATTCTCCAATGAAGTATGAATAAAATAACAGATAGATGTTTGTAATTTAAAGGATTCTACTAAAAACCTGTGACTTCCCTACTGAATACCTATCATATCCAAATTGTAGTGAATAATTGATATCAATAACATAAAATAGCTTTAGTCATAAAGGAAAACATATACATTTGATTATATGTCTATATTATGGGACATCAGTAAGCCATCTCCCATTTATTACCTTGACTAGCACTCAATACAATGTAAAATTTTAAATGGACACAGCCAATGAATAACTGTGACTCCTGCATCTCACATACCAACTCATCCAGCTGCTGAAACACGGATATTCTTGTTATTTTAGTTTTGTAGTTAGAGTAAAAAGATACATTTTTTAAATTGTTACATGCTTACTATCTTAGATCTAAACTTTAATGGACCCATTAAAGAAAAAAAAATTGTTGTAGCATGACTAGGAATCAGGCTTTAATTAAAATAGTTCTGAAATTGTGAATACTTTAGCTAACTAATTAACATATAAATATTAATTTTTGATTATTAGAATAATCTGGAAAGAAGCACACATCTAGCTTATTATGATTGCATTGTCAACTCCCGATTACTCTAGAAAAATCATCTCCCATCTTCTTGGCTATATCACTGCTCCACAGATTTGATGTCTCCTGTAGCAAGCAATGTTTGCTTGGAGAACTCCATCGACAGAGGAGCTTGAGAGGTTACAGTCCATGGAGTCACAAAGACTTGGACATGACTGAGCAGTAAACACTTTTAGCAACCTTACCAGTAACTATCTCAACACTTGCTTATTTATAACTACACTTGTCTGGTTTACTTTTTATGCACAGAAGTCCCTTAAAATGTTCACACTTAAAGCTTCTTCTGTTCTACATTTTAAAAAAGAAAATACTCTATAAAAATGGTGTCATATAAGTCCACAATTAGAGAAGTAGGTCAACTTGCTGACATTGTCTTCAAGTAATAGTTTTATTTATTTTGAAGAAAGAAGTGGTTCATTATTTGTCTTGAAGCAAAGCTTAAAGATATTCGCCATACCCATTTAAATGTCAATACAAGACATATCAAAAAGATAAAATACGTTATTGCAAACCAAACCTATCATAATATAGCATCTTCTGAATTATGTATTTGATTTTGAAAAATACAGTCTCATTTACTTAATACAAATCCTCCTGTGTTTTCTCCATTGAACACAGGGATTGATGACAAGAAATCCTTTGTATCTGAAGTGATTTCAGTTCTTGTAAGCCAGAACTGGTCATATTCATCTCCAGCTGTGGATTAGAAACAAAACTTGGATTTAAGAAGATAAAAATGACAGATTCATGAGATTAGAACTCCTAAAGTGATATCCAGTGAGTAGTCTGGAGCAGAAAGGGAAAATACCCTACTAATGCAGGTAATACTCATCAGCTTGTCTGAAGGTTGAATTTCGGTAGAGCGGTATTTCTCCTGAAAAATCTTAGTCTAAACCAGATCTTCCACTATATTGTCAAATTTTTATGGTCTGTAGTGTTAAAACCAACAGAAAAAATTATATAAAAATTACTTCCAGCTCTGTTTTATATGTATACCATCTAGTTCTTATTTTAACCTGGTTCTCTGTCTGCCATGGAACAGATCATATACATGACGAGAAGATGATTTAAATTTTATTTTTACACTCTGAGATGAATCAGGATGTTGAGTTCTTTGGTTTGGCTTTATTTGTATGTAGAAATGTTGTTGTTCAGTTGCTAAATTGTGTCCGATTCTTTGTGGCCTCATGAACTATAGCACACCAGGCTTCTCTGTCCTTCATATCTACCTGAGTTTGCTCAAACTCGTGTCCATTGAGTCGGTGATGCCTTCCAGCCATCTCATGCTCTGATGCCCCTTTCCCCTCCTGCTGTCAATCTTTCACAGCGTCAGGGTCTTTTCCAATGAATTGGCTCTTCAATTCAGGTGACTGAAGAATTAGAGCTTCAATATCAGCCCTTCCAATGAATATTCAGGGTTGATTTTCTTTAGGATTGATTGGTTTGATCTCCTTGCACTCCAGGGGTTTCTCAAGGGTCTTTTCCACCACTGCAATTTAAAAGCATCCATTCTTTGGCATTCAACCTTCCTTAAGGTCCAACTCTCACATCCATACATGACTACTGGAAAAGCAATGTCTCTGCTTTTTAATACACTGTCTAGGTTTGTCATAACTTTTCTTCCAAGGAGTAAGACTTTTAATTTTGTGGCTGTAGTCACAATGCTTAGTGATTTTGAAACCAAGAAAATAAAATCAGTTACTGTTTCCATTTTTTCTCCATTTGCCATGAATTGATGTGACCAGATACCATGATCTTAGTTTTTTGAATATTGAGTTTTAAACCAGCTTTTCACTCTCCTCTTTCACCTTCATCAAGAGACTCTTTAGTTCTTCTTCACTTCCTGCCAAACAGTGGCATCATCTGCATATCAGAGGTTGTTAATATTTCTCCTGGCAATCTTGATTTCAGCTTGTGATCCATCCAGCCCTGCATTTTCCATGGTGTACTCTGTGTATAAGTTATGTAAGTGGGGTTACTATATACATCCTTGTCATACTCCTTTCCCAATTTTGAACCAGTCCATTGTGCCATGTCCGTTTCTAATTGTTGATTCTTGATCAGCATACAGATTTCTCAGGAGGCAGGTAGAGGGGTCTGGTATTCCCATCTCTAAGAATTTTCCAGTTTTTGTGATCCACACAGTCAAAGGCTTTAGTGTAGTCAATGAAGCAGAAGTAGATGTTTTCCTGGAATTCCCTTGCTTTTTCTATTGCCCAATGGATGCTGAAAATTTGATCTCTGATTCCTTTGCTTTTTTAAATTCAACTTGTACTTCTGAAATTTCTCAGTTCACATACTCTTGAAGCTTAGCTTGAAGGATTTTGAGCATCATTGTGCTAGCATGTGAAATGAATGCAATTGTGCTGTAGTTTGAACATTCTTTGGCATGGCCTTTCTTTGTGGTTGGAAATAAAACTGAACTTTTCTAGTCCTGTGGCCATCGTTGAGTTTTCCACATTTGCTGACATATTGAGTGCAACACTTTAACAGCATCATCTTTTAGGATTTGAGATAGCTCAGCTGGCATTTCATCACATCCATTAGCTTTTTTCATAGTAATGCTTCCTCAGGCCCACTTGACTTCACACTCAAGGATGTCTGACTTTAGGTGAGTGACCACAGCATTGTGGTGATCCAGGTCATTAAAACCTTTTTTGTATAGTCTTCTGTGTATTCTTGCCACCTCTTCTTAATATCTTCTGCTTCTGTTAGGTCCTTGCTGTTTCTGTTCTTTATTGTGCCCATCTTTGCATGAAATGTTCCCTTGGTATCTCAGATTTTCTTGAAGAGATCTCTCGTCTTTCCCATTCTATTGTTTTCCTCTGTTTCTTTGCTTTGACCACTTAAGAAGCCCTTCTTATCTCTCCTTGCTATTCTCTGGAACTCTGCATTCGGTTAGGTATATCTTTCCTTTTCTCCTTTGACTTTCACTTCTCTTCTTTTCACAGCTATTTGTAAGACCTCCTCAGACAGCCATTGTTTCCTTCTCATATTTCTTTTTCTCAGGATGGTTTTGGTCACTAAAACCACCCATAGTTGGGATATTATGAACCTCCATCCAAAATTCTTCAGGCCCTCTATCAGACCTAATCCCTTGAATGTATTCATCACCTCCACTCAGAAGGGATTTGATTAGGTCATAGTTGAATGGTCTAGTGGTTTCCCATACTTTTTTCAGTTTAAGCCTGAATTTTACATATGTGTGTATGTATTTTGTTGTTGTTGTCATTGTTTTGTTGTGTTTGTTTGATTGATTATTTAAAAACTTTAAATATTTTTTATCAACTTGGTATTTTGAGAATTAAAATTTCAGCCAGTTGTTTCTTCTGAAATTTGGCTACTTTGCATTATGATGTTTGGCAAAGAAAAGAAAAAAAATCTCTTTCAGAAATCATAAATGTCTATAATTTGACTTCTTTATATGAGTGTAGCTCTAATAACCCAGAATTTCAGGCTGGAGGCCACTTCTGGCTGGTTGACTCAGGAAGAGAAACTCTGAAGCCTTGCTGATAGTAAATGTAGCTATTGTACCTTTTTTAAAAATTTATATCTAAATATTTCATTTTTAGTGGTAATATAAATGGCATTTTATATTTAATTTCAAATTTGCATTGCTTTCTGTTAGAATATAGGAAAGCAATTGACTTTTGCATATTTAACTTGCGTCTGGTAACTGGGTTATTAGTTCTTATTAGTTCTGGTATAATTTTGTTGATTCTTTGTGTTTTCTTAGTGTACAATTATATCATCTGCAAACATAGACTGTTTTACTTCCTCCTTCCCAAAATGGGCTTTTTCTTTTCTTTATTTTGGTTTTTCTGTATTAACTATTACTTCCAATATACTGTTGAGTAGGAGCAGTAAAAACAGATGTCCTTGCCTTGTCCCTGATGTTAACAGAAAACCATCTAGTTCTTAACATTAGTTATGATGTTAGCTGTGAATTTTTTGTGGATGTTCTTTATCAAGTCAATGAAGTTCCCCTTTATTCCTAGCTTGCTGAGTTTTTTAAAAAATTATGAATGGGTAATGAATTTTGTTATATTTTTTGCACATGTTGATATATTATTTTCCTTAGTAACCTGTTGTTGTGATGATTGCATCAGTTGATTGTCAAATATCAAACCAGCATTGCACACCCAAGGTATAACTATTAATAAATTTTTAAATTAAAAATTTATAATATTTTTATAACTATTAATAAATTTTTAAATTAAAAATTTATAATATTTTTATAACTATTGATAAATTTTTAAATTAAATATTTGCTAATATATCATTGAGGATCTTTACTTCTATGTTTGTGAGGATTATTGGTCTGTAGTTTCCTTGTCTTGAAACATCTTTGTCTAGTTTTTATATTAGGTTGATGCTGGCCTCATGGGATGAGTTAGGATGTATTCACCCTGATTTCTAGGAGTCATAATTGAGAATTGGTGTAATTTCCTCATTATTTGTTTGGCAGAATTCACCAGTGAAAACATCTGGGCTAGTATTTTGTTATGTAAAGTTATTAATTATTGATACAATTTTGTTAGTAAATATATGGCTGTTAGGATTACATGTTTTTCCTTGTGTAGGGTTTGATAGGTTCTGTCTTTCAAGGAATTTATCTAAGTCATCTAAGCTTTCAAATATGTGGGCATAGCCTTGTTCATAATATTTATTTATTATCCTTTAATGTTGAAGGGACTAGCAGTGATCTCTTTTAATTTCCTGTATTAGCAATTTGTATCTTTTCTTTTTTTCCTAACTTGGCAAGAAGTTTATCAACTTTATTGAGTTTTCATAAAAAACAGTTTTTGGTTTTGTTGATTTTCTTTATTGATTTCCTGTTTCAAATTTCCTTGATTTCTGGTCTATTATTAGTTATTTCCTTCTGCTTGCTTTCCATTTTATGCAAGCTCATTTTAGAATTTCTCTCAATATTTCTTTACTATATTCTTCCATTCTGAAATACATTTCCAATACATTTACTGATATTTGGTTTGGAACTTATATCAGCATTTAAATGTGCTATTTCGTTGTTTTGCAACTTAATTTCTGATGAGATGTCACTGTCATTTTATTTTTTAATTTTTGAAAGTTAGATGTCTTATACCAGCTTTGAGATTTTCTTGTTTTTGCTTTCTGTAGTTTGACTGATATAAGCCTAGGTACATTTGGAAAAGGAAATGACAACCCACTCCAGTTTGCTTGACTGGAGAATCCTTTGGACAGTGAGCCTGGTGAACTATAGTCCTTAGGGTCACACAGAGTTGGACATGACTGAGTGACTAACACTTTACTTTTATGCTTCTTTATTCTCCTCTTAGGTATTTTCAACTTGTGAACTGGTAATTTTTTTTTTTTTCAGTTTTTAAATATTCTCAGGCATCATCTTAAATATTTATTCAATTATACATTCATAAGAACTTTCCAGTGTTTTTCATTTATTTATTGTGCAATTTTCTTCAACTTCCATTTTTCTTCTATTATTTTGCTTGAACATTTTTATTACTCTTCTTTCATCAATCCTGTCTTATGCTAATTCTATCTGATATTCTCATAAAACACTGTCACAATTTTCATTCACATGGCAAACTTGGTCCTAGCCAGATATTTAAGGCAAGTAAAATTATAAAGTTTAAGAAAAAACATGTGAAGTTGTCACTCTTCGGCAAAAATATGATTGTTTATATAGAAAACCTAATGACTCTATGGTTATACTTTTCTAATTGACACTGAGTACATCAAATTTATTGAAGACCAGGTCATTGTAGAAAACAAACAGAAAAGATTTCAAATGGTGTCATTTATTACAGCTGCAGAAAACATCAAATGCCTATGAGTAAATGTAATAAAATATGTGCAAAATTTCTACACTTCTGTAAAAGATAATTAAATATGAATTTTTAAAAATCTAAGTAAATTTCTTGAATTAGAAAATGTTTTAAGATTTGAAAACACTATTTTAGAACTGTTTTATAAATTCAATGAGATCATATTCAAATCATATAAAAGTTTTTATTTCCTGTCTCTTATACACATCTGTTTTATAAATTCAATGAGATCATATTCAAATCATATAAAAGTTTTTACACTTATGTAAATCCCAAATTTCATTCTAAATTGATAGTTAAAAGTCCTGAATAGTCAAGGAAAACTCAAAAAATTTAGATATTAAAAAGCCATTAAAAATATCTATATATTATGGTATTTGGCATAAGAAGAGACAAAAAGCAATGAAACATATATTAACATTCTTTTGATTAGTGACTATAGCAAGAGGAAAATTAAATGGTTTTAATTCAACTGAGCATTCACATTTTTAAGAAAGGAATGATAGCCCTTGATTAATATCATATGTGAGTCAGTTACAGCTATATCATAGATTAAAAGAAGAAAAGTAAAACAATAAAGCTTTTTGATGAAGCATATTTATTATCTTGGAGCCGGCTATTTCTTCAGCAGAATACAATGTGACATGATATTTGATAAATTAAATTCCATTAAGATTAAGTCCTGGTATTAATTAAAGTGCACCATTTAGAAGGCTAAATTTCAGCCAAATAGTGTGAGAAAAATGTATGCAATGCATAAATCTTGCAAAGACCTGTACCTAGATAATGTATAATGGTCACAACAAAATACTAAGAAAAAGGCAAATAAGCCAATAAATAATGGGTAAAATGCTTGTTCAGACTTTTCAAATGAGAATTTGCCAATTGTCAATATGCATAGTAAGAGATGTTCAAGTGCTTATTCATCAGAAGAATGAAAGTTAGATACAACTACACAGCCAGAAGAATGGGTAAAATAAAAATGACATACAATACCAATGTTTATTGAAGATGTAGATCAATGGAAATTTCTGTGCACTTCTGTTGGGAATGTAAATTGGTAAAATTACTTTGGAAAATTGTGCTGCAATACCTACTAACATAGAACATACATTTACTGAGCCAATTACCATAAAGTAATTCCTCTTTACTCCAGAAATGCATGCACATGCACATGTATAAGGATGGTCCTGGAAGCATTATTTATAATAACCAAACACTGGAAAAAATAAAAACATTCACAACAGTAGAATGCATAAATAGATCGTTGTATATTAAAGAACATTGAACAAACTTTACAACATATAGCAAAACGGAAGAAATTCTAAGCATAATTTGAATAAAGAAAGCTAGTGATAAAAGAGTATATATGATTCCATTTACATGAAGTTTAAAAAAATAGGGAAAACAAAAGATAATATTTCAAAATACCTACCAGTTGGTAAAACTATACAAAAAAAGTAAAGCATTTATTTTCCATTACCATCAAAATAGTGGTTGTATCCGGCTGGGAGGAAAGAAATTATTAATTGCAGAGTCATGCAAGGATCACCTGAAATGCTGACAATATTTTACCTTTTAACCTGGTATGCAGTATGCAAGAATTCATTCAGAATAATTTGTTGAACAGTACACACCTTTTTGTGCACATTATTTATCCATAAACATTTCATAGTAAGTTTAAAATGCTTTTTAAAAACTAAAATTATGTGTGATTCATTAAAAGATATTTCAGATTAAATGAGCATTCTGATTCTTAAAGGTAGACTGACAGTTGTGGTGAAAATAACACATTGTTTCATGGTAAGTAGATGAGGCTAGTTTTTGTTTTGAAAAGTTAATTTCTAAAATAGATGAGTGAAGGGGATATTAACAAGGAAAATAGTTAAATTTGAATGAGAACCACAAAATCTAAGTGACAGTCATAATAAGTAACTTTAAAATTGGAGTCAAAGACATCATTTCTACAAAAGACATCTCAGATCCATAGATCATGTGCTCTTCTTTACTCTCATTTGCTCATTATCTTTCTCAATAACTTTAAATTTCAAATATATCTTATACAGTATCACATTCTGCCTAATTATTACTTATTTATTACAGTTTAATCTTTTTACAAAGTTTTCTAATTAAAAGAAAGTTTATATTTTCTCTTACTGTGATGTTCAAAGGTCTGTAATATTTGAGAACCTTATGACAGTCAAACATTTAAGCCTATATTTTCTTTTTTGGGGGAGTTCAGTTCAGTTCAGTCGCTCAGTCGTGTCCGACTTGTTGCAACCCCATGAATTGCAGCACGCCAGGCCTCCCTGTCCATCACCAACTCCCGGAGGTCACTCAGACTTGCGTCCATCGAGTCCGTGATGCCATCCAGCCATCTCATCCTCAGTCATCCCCTTCTCCTCCTGCCCCCAATCCCTCCCAGCATCAGAGTCTTTTCCAATGAGTCAACTCTTCGCATGAGGTGGCCAAAGTACTGGAGTTTCAGCTTTAGCATCATTCCTTCCAAAGAAATCCCAGGGCTGATNGCCATCCAGCCATCTCATCCTCAGTCATCCCCTTCTCCTCCTGCCCCCAATCCCTCCCAGCATCAGAGTCTTTTCCAATGAGTCAACACTTCGCATGAGGTGGCCAAAGTACTGGAGTTTCAGCTTTAGCATCATTCCTTCCAAAAAAATCCCAGGGCTGATCTCCTTCAGAATGGACTGGTTTGGGAGGGGCCCTATTGTGAAACAAGGAATTAATCCATTCTTTTTTTTTATTTAACAGTTTTGATACATGTCCCCTTAAAAGGTCACAGCTTTAGCTAAAAGGAACATATTCACCCATAACTTCATAAATCAACCAGAAAAGCCCTGAAATGTTTATCACTATATTTCACCTATATCATATCTTCTAACTAAAATGCTCATGATTGAGACAGTCCAGGGAACACTGCAGTGTCTTTTGATTTCTAAAATAATCCTGTCTTCTAACAGAGTCTTTCTGTGTTCTACTTTGTTGATAGGTTAAAAAGCAGGATTGGGAGCTCGTATGCACCCGTGGTGGATTCATGTTAATGTATGGCAAAACCAATATGGTATTGTAAAGTAAAATAAAGTAAAAATAAAATTAAAAAAAAAGCTCAATGTGAATAAAAATTCTGTGCTTAAATACTATTTTTGACAAATTTAAATAGATTTCTTTACTGAAGGAGTTTTCATCCTGTTCTTTTTGATAGTATATATGTTGACTCTTGAAGAAAAAAAAAAATCAAATATATTTGACCATAGAGTTTTTTTGAGTAAGTTTTTATTGGCCAGGATTTGCAGACTGTGCCTTGGTAACACTGAACTTAATTCTGGATAACAATAGCAGCAATCATTTCTACTATATAATGTATGTTAGTCGCTCAATTGTGTCTAAATCTTTGCGACCCCATGGACTGTAGCCCACCAGGCTTCTCTGTCCATGGAATTTTCCAGGCAATAATACTGGAGTGGGTTGCCGTTTCCTGTTCCATATTCTATAATAGATGTTATAAAATAAAGACTATTTTATCTGTTACTTTTGGTGGCTTTCTTGATTTACTTTTTTTCTAATGCAATCATGTATATGTTACAAAGATCATGGCTTATCTGTTAGTATACTTCTCAAATGTTTTCTCTTATCTTGGTAACTGAGATGTGACGCATGAAAGAAATGAATCATTCAGTTCAGTTCAGTTCAGTCGCTCAGTCGTGTCCGACTCTTTGCGACCCCATGAATCACAGCACGCCAGGCCTCCCTGTTCATTACCATCTCTCGGAGTTCACTCAGACTCACGTCCATCGAGTCCGTGATGCCATCCAGCCATCTCATCCTCGGTCGTCCCCTTCTCCTCCTGCCCCCAATCCCTCCCAGCATCAGAGTCTTTTCCAATGAGTCAACTCTTTGCATGAGGTGGCCAAAGTACTGGAGTTTCAGCTTTAGCATCATTCCTTCCAAAGAAATCCCAGGGTTGATCTCCTTCAGAATGGACTGGTTGGATCTCCTTGCAGTCCAAGGG
>SJYT01027330.1:62593-94928 GCA_006410635.1 Cephalophus harveyi | reverse complement strand
ACTCTTTGCATGAGGTGGCCAAAGTACTGGAGTTTCAGCTTTAGCATCATTCCTTCCCAAGAAATCCCAGGGCTGATCTCCTTCAGAATGGACTGGTTGGATCTCCTTGCAGTCCAAGGGACTCTCAAGAGTCTTCTCCAACACCACAGTTCAAAAGCATCAATTCTTTGGTGCTCAACCTTCTTCACAGTCCAACTCTCACATCCATACATGACCACAGGAAAAACCATAGCCTTGACTAGACAGACCTTAGTTGGCAAAGTAATGTCTCTGCTTTTGAAAATGCTATCTAGGTTGGACATAACTTTTCTTCCAAGGAATAAGCGTCTTCTAATTTCATGGCTGCAGTCACCATCAGCAGTGATTTTGGAGCCCAAAAAAATAAAGTCTAACACTGTTTCCAGTGTTTCCCCATCTATTTCCCACATATGCCCAGACTATATAAAAATCACTGATAGCAATAAATAAGAACTCATAATTCAATTTTTAAATTACATGAAGAACTTGAAAAGAAACACTTCCTCCAAAAAGAAGATACACTCTTAGCAACCTTTTTAAAAATGCTCATCATCATTTGCCACCAGAATAACTAAAAAAAGTAATACAAAGTGGCCATAATGTTGAAAAATACTTGTAGTTTGATTTATGGCTCCCTTCTTATGCTTTAGATATCTTTCAAATGTTTATTTACTATTGCCTAGTGTTCAATGCTGACCACCATATAGATCCCAGAGATCAATTATCTTGATTCTATTAGACTTTCTGTTTACTTCCATTGCCCCCAGAAGAATGTGGGGAGAAATTTAAAAGGTTTTTATTTCAGGCACTTTGAAATGGCTTCCAATAATATTATGCCTTCACTGATCTAACTCTCAAGAAATCAGTACTAGGTTTTAAGAAAAGATTTAATATTTATAAGAAAATAGAAGTTCTTTTTCCAACATTAGTGCATATGTTATGTCACATGTTCCCATGCTGGAATTAAGCCATCTTTTCTATCCACATGCCAATAACTTTTCTTAGAAACCCAGGTTCAAACAGAGAAAGAGGACCTGCATATTTTGGTTGCAAGTGCAGGGAATATTGACTCTTTTCAACTGACTTATTTGAAAAGACTCTGATGCTGGGAAAGATTGGAGGTGGGAGGAGAAGGGGATGACAGAGGATGAGATGATTTGCTGGCATCACCGACTCAATGGACATGAGTTTGTGTAAACTCCGGGAGTTGGTGATGGAGAGGGAGACCTGGCATGCCACAGTCCATGGGGTCGCAGAGAGTCAGAAACGACTGAGCAACTGAACTGAACTGCAGGGAATACAATTCCCCACTGAAGAATGACTGTTTCTCAGGTCTGTCTCTCCAGAATACCCGCTTCCAAGGCAAAGCCTTTCTATCAAAAGAGATAATTAATTCCTTGGCAAGAAGACAGAATCTACAAGAAAAGTCCTTGGACTTTTGTGGAAACTACTTTAAATATCCTTGCATCACAGGTGAAAATGTCTTTTTTGTTATTTACATTCTCCACGTCAAGGTTCATCGGGGTTGGAGTGACCCTTTTGAATGTGTTTCCACCACGCATTCTGCCTTCTGCCTATGGGACCAGAGCCATCTACAGATGATCATTTCTCCAGAGTGTTCTGAGTGAATCCCAGGTTTTCTGTGAAATGTTTTTGAGGCTGTAGGCTAGAAGGAAAGATTTAAACCCATTAAAAGACTTATCAACTGTGAGACTGAATATTCTGTTTTGAATGCATCATACTTTTCATGTTGAAAGTTACTTAGCCCAAGAGGAGGTCGATTTGAAGACAGGGTTATTTATAAACACCCTCAAATATCATTAAATAATTTAAAACCAGAAGGTAAGCTTTTCAATAGAGCTGATGCTTATTAAAGATTGCTAATTACCATATACAATAA
This sequence comes from Cephalophus harveyi, assembly GCA_006410635.1. Lineage (NCBI taxonomy): Eukaryota > Metazoa > Chordata > Mammalia > Artiodactyla > Bovidae > Cephalophus > Cephalophus harveyi. The sequence continues at coordinate 93,010 of SJYT01027330.1, read as the reverse complement.
TCATCATATTTTAACTCTATTTAAATAGAATAATAGAGCATTTAATCGTCATCCCTTTCTTCAAGAGGTAATTAATTGGTAAATGTCATTAATCTAAATTGCAGATGAAAAAATTTGAGGCTCATAGAGATAAAGAAATTTATAAGATCCAGCTCACTAATACCAGATACTCTTCATTTGCTGTGAGATACTTATTTAATAATTAAGACTGATCATGACAAAGACTGACATGATCAAGGCAAACAAAATTTAAAATCATTGTACACACAAAAGATATAATGTGAATATTAAATCACAATCTGTTTATTTCAAACACAAACATGAATAGCTCTTCCTGAAATAAGCCACTGTGCCTAATATGGGTCTCTGTGGCATCTTTTAAAGTAAAGTTGAAGATGATTCTTCCTAAGTTTAAAGCATGTTTAAATATTTCTATGTATTATTGCTCAAAATGTTGATTTTTTTCCTATTTCTGGGTGCACAGGCAAAAAAAAAAAAAAGTCAAGGTCCTTTGTGTGTCCTGAACTGTGTGATGGATATGTTCATAAATGTTTCCTCAATCACTTCTCATAACAGCCTGTGAGGTGGTCGTTAATGTTCTCACTTGATTTTAGAGGGAACAAAATGTAAGGTGCCAAGAAATATACCCCAGATCATGATGTTGCAAGTGGGGAAAAATAAGATTCTTACCTTGTCTTTCTGATTCTCAAACCAATTTGTTTTACCACTGGGACTGTCACTATCCATACTTTTCAAGAGAGTCTGTGGGATTATGTTTTTGATTGGAATTGGAGAGAGAAGAGAATTAGAATTGAAGAGAAGAGGATAAAGTAGACCTTCAATGAAAGAAGTGCCACATGGCTATCAATATTAGAGGCTTACCTCATAGCTCAATCAGTAAAGAAGCTGCCTTCATTGCAGGAGACCCAGGTTGGATTCCTGGGTCGGGAAGATCCCCTGGAGAAGGAAATGGCAACCCACTCCAGTAATCTTGCCTGGAGAATCTCCTGGGCAGAGAAGCCTTGAAGGTTACGGTCTATGGGGTCACAAGATTTGGACACGACCTAGTACTTTGGCCACCTCATGTGATGAGTTGACTCATTGGAAAAGACTCTGGTGCTAGGAGGGATTGGGGGCAGGAGAAGGGGACGACAGAGGATGAAATGGCTGGATGGCATCACGGACTCGATGGACGTGAGTCTGAGTGAACTCCGGGAGTTGGTGATGAACAGGGAGGCTTGGCGTGCTGCGATTCATGGGGTCGCAAAGAGTTGGACATGACTGAGCGATTGAACTGAACTGAACTGAGTGAATAAACCACCACCATCAATAAGTTATATACTGTGTGTGTATCTAGTGTTTGTGTGTGTATGTGTTTCTGTGTCTGATGATCAACTTCCTTCATATATACTTACCTCTGATGTTGAATTGAAATAATTATAGTTGTTATGATCATATTAAAAGGAGTTTAGTAAGCATTGTTTATTATGACAATGTAGAGCATGGGTTAAGGATGTGGAGGAAAAAATCCAATCGTACTTCTGTTATTTATGATCTGGTTGATCTTAGACAGGATTCTTAAGTTCTCTATGCTTCATATTTCTTAATGTGTGAAATCAGCATAAAATGAGGGTAGCAATCATCTCATAAGTTTGTGATAAGAATTAAGAAACAAATGCCTACAAAATACCTGAGAGTAAGGTAACTGTTCAGGAAGTTTATGGTAATAAGATTTTTATTATTACTGTCATTATTATTATTATTAACATGATTTTCTGAGATTGTTTCTCATCTGCAAGACTAATGAAATAATAACATCCACACAGGTTGCTACCATGCCATGCATATAGAAATCAACTATTAAAAGTATGTAATTAGCTATTAAAAAGCTGCTGGATTTAAGTGATGCATGCTTGCTCAGTTGTGAATGAATTCAGACTCTTTGTGACCCTATAGACAGTAGTCCACCAAGCTCCTCTGTCCAAGGGACTCTCTAGGCAAGAATATTAGAGTGGGTTGTCATGCCCTGCTCCAGGGGAACTCCCTGACTCCGGGATTGAAGCTGAGTCTAAATGCATCTCCTGCAATTCAGGCAGAACAGGAGAAGCCCAGATTTGGGCGATATGCTTTATTAAATATATTGCAGTAGCTCCTGTATCCTTTCATTATGCCAACAATTACAACTAATCTGTTGCTAGGGGTTCTTTTCTCTGGCTTCTATCTCCAAACTGAACTTCAAGCCACTTCATTCAAGACATACCAACACCTTTACTAGAGTTATACCCAGGAATCCCTCTTTTTGAATCCCTCTCTATCTTACACTCATATTCTCAATTACTTGTGCTGGCTTCCCATTTCCTAACAATAAAAGCGAAATTCCTTAGCTTTGAATTCACAGGCTTTGCATGCATTTTCTAACCCTCTTTTCAGTCTTCATTGACACTGTACATGAAATCTACTGAATCATATTAGGTTGTGAGCTATCTCACATGGCCTAGACATCATCTGCTGCTTCTGTCTGCATAGGGGTTTGCATGTCTATATATTAAAAATCAGCTTCACCCAGGAGAGAATTTGAATAATCTTCAAAACATCAGAACTTTTTTTTCTATCTTAAAAAAACAATATTAAAATTCAGAAGTCAATAGAATCTGGACATTTATTATTTCTTACATTGACATTCTTAATTCAAGGTTGAGCTAATAAATTATTACTTTTTCCAGGTAACATAATTAATAATAACAAGATACATGGATAATGCAAACAACGTGATGGAGTGTATTCTAGTGGGACTCTCACAGAATCCAAAGATGCAGAAAATTCTATTTGCTATCTTTTTGGTTGTCTACATCATCTCTATGGTAGGAAATGTGCTCACAATGGTCACCATCATCACCAGCCCATTACTGGGGTACCCCATGTACTATTTCCTGGCTCATCTCTCATTCATTGATGCTTGCTATTCCTGTGTCAATACCCCTAAAGTGATCATAGATTCCTTCTATGAAAAGAAAACCAGCCCTTTCAAAGAAAGCATGACCCAAGTCTTCGGGGAGCATATATTTGCAGGTGCTGATGTCATCCTGCTCACTGTGTAGGCTTATGACCACTACGTGGCCATCTGTAAGCCCTTTCACTTTACGACCATAATGAATTGGCAGCTGTGTGGAGTGCTAGTGGGAGTGGCGTGGGTGGGGGGATTTATTCGTTCAACTATACAGATCCTCTTCATCATCAGTTTACCCTTCTGTGGCCCTAATGTCATAGAGCACTTTATGTGTGATCTGAACCCTTTGCTCAATCTTACCTGCACTGACACTCATATTCTAGGATTCTTTGTTCCTGCCAACACTGGTTTAATCTGTCTTTCAAACTTTCTCCTCTTGATTGGCTCTTATGTGATCATTCTGCACTCCCTAAGGGCCCATAGCTTAGAAGCTAGACGTAAGGCCCTCTCCACCTGTGTCTCCCACATCACAGCAGTTATCCTGTTCCTTGTGCCCTGCTTATTTGTGTACCTGAGATCAACAGTTACTTTACCTGTTGATAAAGCAGTTTCTGTATTCTACACTATGTTAACTCCCATGTTAAATCCTTTAATCTATACTTTGAGAAATGACCAGATGAAAAATGCCATTAGGAAACTGTGTAGTAGGAAAGTGATTTCAGGTGATGCATAAAATGTGCCTGGAACCCAGTATTCATTCAACTTACGTATAATCCAAAGGACATTATTGATGACATCAGCCAAGAATACTTATGAGATAAAAATAAAACTGCAAATGATCGATTCTGCAAGGAGAGGAGAAGAAATGGAGGCAACAAAAGAGAGGAAAGACATAGACTTGGGCTACTGTTTCCATATTTGAAAAGTGCTGCCAAATTAGAGTCTAGTTTTACTGGCTCCCTCATTGTATAAGGATTCATAAGCTTTCATCATAATAAAACAAAATAAAATAAATGTTAAGATAGCTTTTTAACAATACAGAAAGGTAGGCACTACTATCATCCCCATTTTGCATGTCAGAAAACAAGCAGTAAAGAGTTTGTTCCCAAACAGTAACATTGAAGAACCAGTAACTAGAAAATGACTGACCTCTTTAACCATGTTATTAATGGCTATGATATATATAGCCAGGAGATGATGATAGAAGTGTAGCAAAATTATACCAGTTACTATTTATTAATACAGGGGTTGTTCTGAATTATGTATGTACCTTTCTGTCCATATACATACAAATGTACATACATATATGTATATATATTATACATATGCAATATATATTAGCAATATTATATACTAAGTTAGTTATATATTAATATTAATATATACCCTACTTATGTGCATATATATTTAATTATATATCAGTAAATTCTAGTGATTTTCATTAAGGCTTCCCTGATAGCTCAGTTGGTAAAGAATCTACCTGCAATGGAGGAGACACCCATTCAATTCCTGGGTTGGGAGGATCCTCTGGAGAAGGGAATCGCTACCCACTCCAGTATGAAATCAGTTATATTAGTATTAATACATATGCTTCTTATGTGCATATATGTTTAATTATATATAATTAAATTCTAGTGATTTGAATTAATAACCTGCTAATTTTTATACATCACGTTTGCATGCATGCTCAATCACTTCAGTTGTGTCTGACTCTGCACCCTATGGACTGTAACCTCCTAGCCTCTTCCATCCATGGGATTCTCCAGGCAAGAATATATTGGAGAGGTTTGCTGTGCCCTCCTCCAGAGGACCTTCCAGACATAGGGACCAAACCCAAGTCTCATGTTTCCTGCATTGGCATGCAGGTTCTTTACAATAGTGCCACCTGGAAAGACTTTTATGCATCATAAGTTCAGTTCAGTTCAGTCGCTCAGTCGTGTCCGACTCTTTGCGACCCCGTGGACTGTAACCTACTAGGCTTCTCCGTCCGTGGGATTCTCCAGGCAAGAATACTGGAGTGGATTGCCATTTCCTTCTCCAGGGGATCTTCCCGACCCAGGGATCGAACCCGGGTCTCCCGCATTAGAGGCAGACGCTTTAACCTCTGAGCCACCAGGGAAGCCCGTAGACACTGAGAATATGTTGACTGTAATACTGTATATGTAATTACTATAGGAATATAAAAATACTGAACTATTTAACCACTAAGGAGTAAATAACAAATGTAATACAATTTATAAACTTCCTTCAGCATCAAAAATTATTCTGTAAAGGTCACATCACCAACTTAGGCTCATAAACCAACAGAAAGAGTGATGTTTCAAATAAAATAATGTTTTAATGTCAGGTAGGACGTTCTTTGTATTAAGTACATGGTCATATTCCATTAAGCACTTGCCTACATGATAATAAATTCTGTAAATAGCACAAGGTCTGGTTCATGATAAATATAAGCACAAATGAAAATGAAAACATTCACTAAAATACAGAAAAAACTATGAGTGGGGACTGAGAAATTTTTTGTAACTTATCTTTTACAGAATCAAAGACAATTTTTTTTTTTTTTGGAAACCACAATTTGTTTTACTCTTGCTTATCCTAGAAATAAAAAAAAAAATAAAATAAACTTATTATTTCATCATATGAGCAAATATTTTACCTTGATAGTTTCCCTGCTTTTAGGAAGACTTCATCATCTTATGAACACTTTTTTTCTTTTTTCTCTTTAGGAAGTTTATTTTTGAAAGGTTGCAGCCGAGCCATGAAAGACACCAGGATTCTTGGCCTCAGGAGAGAGAAATTCAATCCAGGGCCAGTGACAAGGCTTGATTGCTCAGAACATTTCTGTAAAAGATTTATTAAGATATGACAGAAATAAAGTTTCTGACTTAGACATAAGAAGTGGAGAAAAGTGTGCCCCTCTGCCAACCATTCAGTTCAGTCTCCCCCCTCCCTCCTCCCTCCCCATACCATCCCTCTGGGTCACCCCAGTGCATCAGCCCCAAGCATCCAGTATCATGCATCGAACCGGGACTGGCGACTCATTTCATATATGATATTATACATGTTTCAATGCCATTCTCCCAAATCATCCCACCCTTTCCCTCTCCCACAGGTTAAAACCATGTCATTAGTACCAACTATATAGGAAGGGGCCTGTAGATCTTGAGAAATATAAGCCAGACCAAGGAGCTATCTGAAAATGAACTGACCCCACAATACTCACAACAACACTAAATTATATATATTTTATATATAGAATAACCTTATAAAATTCAACTATCCTCATTATAAGGAAACTGATTTAGAGATTACATTACTTTCCTGATATAATTCCACATTACTGTTGCTTACATACATACTGAGCTTTGTCACTCTTTAGCCCCTTATATTTTCAGCCCTAACTTCCTATCAACTCTAAGTTTCCAATCTAGGCACATTGTTACAACCCTTTTTACCTCTATCTACAGTAAATAATTAGACATATGAAGAAAAATACATAGTCATTGGTTCTTCAAAAAAGTCTGATTATATCAGCTTTTCACCACTGTGGTCAAGCCTGGTGTTGAATAGGTCATGACTTACTCATCTGTGAATTCCTAGTTGAGAGTTGAGGCTCTATCACAGAATATGATCCAAAAGTATATTGAATTAAAAACTTGTGTAAGTTTTTGTTTTTTAGGTCCATTACTTCTTTCTCCTGGCAGTTCTCATAGAGCATCATCTCTCCTCAATGTTCAGATTTTTTTCTTTTTGTCTAAACCCCCCATTTCTATTCTTGATCATCTCTATTTGCATCTTGTTTTTATAGCCAACCACAGATTTCATAAAATGGTCAAGTAAAAAGCTTATACCATTAATTAATAATACCACTTGCATGTCAGAATCACTGAAGTGAAACCTCACTAATATTTATTTTATATTTATAGAAATATTTATAATATAATAATAGACACATTTGGATTGCATGTTTAAAGTAATTGCTTATTCTAAAATAAGGTAAGTATAACTCAACACCATGGAGACATTAATATGTAGTATTAGTCTTTTCCAACATATTGCATCATGATTTAATAGGAAAAAAATGTTGGGTATTATGACATCTACAGTCCAAACTGTGCACTGGAAAATGTGGTAAATGGATGAGAAAGCTTTTGTGGCCTTTTCTAATTCTATGTTAAATATTAAAATATTTGTTCTTCTACTGTATATAATATATTGATTAGATTGTTAAATAAGCAACAACCACTTCTTCCATATTCTCATTCTTGATTTTATAAAAATGATGTTTTATTCATGTTTATGTAAATTTTATCATTCTTGCATCACATGAAAAAATCTTTGTATTATTTTGATGAAAGAGACCACATTTTATAGTAATCAGTGCAGTGTCTTCGACTCTGCCTGCTGTCTATTTTTCTTCTTAATTTGACGTCATCCTACTTATTATATACTTTCACAGTTCTCTTCAGTATGTAATTAGAGTTATTTCATTCTAACTCCATAACTTGCAAATCTACAGCTTTCACAAAAAGATCCTATCTACTAATCTCTGAATATTCAGATGGTTCTCATTTTTAAAGAACCATCAAAGTCTTCTATTTTATCATCTTTATGCTGAGAGGGATTAGGGGCAGGAGGAGAAGGGGACAACAGAAGATGAGATGGCTGGATGGCATCACTGACTAGATGGACATGAGTTTGGGTAAACTCCAGGAGTTGGTGATGGACAGGGAGGCCTGGCGTGCTCTGATTCATGGGGTCGCAAAGAGTCGGACACGACTGAGCAACTGAACTGAACTGAACTGAACTGATGACACATTATCAAAAACTTGGGTCTGCAGTGATCTCCTTCAATACTAACACCCCTCAGTAAATACTGTTTACTTAATTGATTGCTGCTTTATACATACTTGCCTTGTGCATTTTTAATTTTCCCAAACTGCATCATTGGCCCCTTCAGATTAATGACCAGGACTCTTGTTTCTGTTTTATCTCTAACAGTCCCCAGCATTGTATTATCCACATAACAGGCAATAGGCATTGTTCAATTTAATTATTGTTTGAATCATGTACCAGGGCAGCATTTTTTATTCTGTGTTCTTCAATGAAAGACCATTAATTACCTAGAAGTTTGTTGAAATATGGATTTCTCTGGTGTTTCTGGACCTGAGAATCATGGAGTGAGGGGCAGTAATTTTTAAAAGGAAGCACACTAAATCTTGTACATGATATCAACTAGGGGCGTATAGAACTATAGAATGAGTTTGGATCTAGATTTCTAATAAATAAGGATTACTTCTCATCTTATTTTATTGTTGCTTATTTTTGTTGCTTACTATTGTTGCTGATGAGCAACAACATGAAAAGGATCCTTCAATTCATCATATATTTTTAGAATCTTTAGCTAACAATGTATTTTTAGAGTAAGTGTATGTACTTCCATTTCCATCCATGCATTCTCCATGGATAACGTTTACAATATCACACACAAAAAATATGTAACACCAGTGAACCTAGACAGCATATTAAAAAGCAGAGACATTACTTTGACAACAAAGGTCTGTCTAGTCAAGGCTATGGTTTTTCCAGTGGCCATGTATGGATGTGAGAGTTGGACTATAAAGAAAGGTGAACACCAAAGAACTGATGCTTTTGAACTGTGATGTTGGAGAAGACTCTTGAGAGTCCCTTGAACTGTAAGGAGATCCAACCAGTCCATCCTAAAGGAGATCAGTCCTGAGTGTTCATTGGAAAGACTGATGTTGAAGCTGAAACTGCAGTACTTTGGCCACCTGATATGAAGAGCTGACTCATTTGCAAAGACCTGGATGCTGGGAAAGATTGAAGGCAGGAGGAGAAGGGGATGACAGAGGATGAGATGGTTGGATGGCATCACCAGCTCAATGGACATGTGTTTTGGTAGACTCCAGAAGTTGGTGATGGACAGGGAGGCCTAGTGTGCTGCAGTCCATGGGGTCACAAAGAGTCGGACATGACTGAGCGACTGAACTGAACTGAATGAAAGATCTTTGGATAATCTCATCGTTCATGTTCTTTGAAATATAGTCTCTATAATGAAAGAAACACTGTCCATGTTGAATAGCAAATTCATTTTAAATAATTAAGCTAGATCTACTTCAAAAAAGACATTAAAGAAAATTCAGTGTATATCACTTTGTTCTTTTTTTTATGACTTTCTAAATAGAGAAAGAAATTTATACAAAATATAATTGAAAGGAAAAATTGAATTATCCTGTTTGTCTTTATTTTGCTTTCCTGTGGGTAAGAGTCCACAGACCAGTCTGTGAATTTTGTCAAGGAAAAAAATGTGTCTTAATCAACTGCCTAGGTAAAGCTCCATTAAATTTCATGAGAAACCAATTTCTCCAAAGCTTTTCAGCTTAAAATGATTTTTAAATATCCCTAATCATTACCTTTGGTTTAATCCAAGCATCAATCCAGAGTTTCATGAGCATTCTTTACAGAGGAAGTTGGTCTATAAACTTGTTTTTTTATTTTTGGGTGTATAGAGATAATGTGTTTTCCAGATATATGTTTAATTTGTAATTTATATTTGTGCCATTTTGAAACCCATTGGTTGCCTCATCTTGGTACAGAGCTCCCGTGGTGGTGGTGGTGGTGTAGTTGCCAAGTCATGTTCCACTCTTGAGACCCCATTGACTATAGCCTGCCAGGCTCCTCTGTCCATGGGATTCTCTAGGCAAGAATACTAGAGTGGGTTGCCATTTCCTTCTCCAAAAGTTCCCATAGGACTGGACATTTATACATTGTAAATGAACAGTTGCAGAGTGTACTGGTTTCCAAGGCTCACATTAGTATAATGCTAATCCATGTATATTTGCAAATTGTTATGATCATTGCTCAGAAATGGCTTCAGTTGCAGCTGCAGCATTCTGAAAATATTTCAGACTTGTGATAGCTAGAACAACAACACAGAAATTATAATCATCTGACATCCATCACCACTGCTTTCACTTGATTACACCAGCCAACAAATTCTGGGCAGGAAGACAGGGAAATAAGGAAGAGTACAAGCCTTATCTACTAAAGAAATTGTCATCCTTTTTTTCAGATTCTTACTATTCCATATTTCTACCAATTTCCTTCTTCCAATTCAAACAGTATCTAATACACAAACAGAACAGGAACTATGATTTTTCAAAATGTCCATTAAAGTGCTACTTCTTAAGAACCAAGACACCAAAGAGCTTCTAAGAAAACAAGAATCTGCCTGCAATGCAGAAGGCCTGGGTTCAGTTCCTGGCTGGGGAAGATCACCTGGAGAAGGAAATGGCAATCCACTCCAGTATTCTTGCCTGAAGAATTCCATGCAGAGGAGCCCATCAGGCTATACTCCATGGAGTTTCAAGAGTTGGATAGGATTTAGCCACCAAACGACCAGGCAACATGAAGTTGTTAAAAATATTAGTCTGAATAAGATTTTGGTGGATGTGACTGGTGATAGAAGCAAGGCCCAATGCTGTAAGAGCAATATTGCATGGGAACCTGGAATGTTAGGTCCATGAATCAAGACAAATTGGAAGTAGTCAAACAGGAGATGGCAAGGGTGAATGTCAACATTCTAGGAANTATTAGTCTGAATAAGATTTTGGTGGATGTGACTGGTGATAGAAGCAAGGCCCAATGCTGTAAGAGCAATATTGCATGGGAACCTGGAATGTTAGGTCCATGAATCAAGACAAATTGGAAGTAGTCAAACAGGAGATGGCAAGGGTGAATGTCAACATTCTAGGAATCTGTGAACTAAAATGGATTGGAATGGGTGAATTTAACTCAGATGACCATTATATCTACTACTGCGGGCACAGGAGGGCCAAGAGGAGCTACTCCACGTTCAAGGTCAGGAGGGGCAGCTGTGAGGAGATACCCCTCGTCCAAGGTAAGGAACAGCAGCTGCGCTTTGCTGGAGCAGCCATGAAGAGATAGCCCACATCCAAGGTAAGAGAAACCCAAGTAAAATGGTAGGTGTTGCGAGAGGCATCAGAGGGCAGATACACAAACCATAATCACAGAAAATTAGTCAATCTAATCACACAGACCACAGCCTTGCCTAAGTCAATGAAAATAAGCCATGCCGTGTGGGGCCAGCCAAGATGGGCGGGTCATGGTGGAGAGGTCTGACAGAATGTGATCCACTGGAGAAGGGAATGGCAAACCACTTTAGTATTCTTGCCTTGAGAACCCCATGAACAGTATGAAAAGGCAAAATGATAGGATACTGAAAGAGGAACTCCCCAGGTCGTTAGATGCCCAATATGCTACTGGAGATCAGTGGAGAAATAACTCCAGAAAGAATGAAGGGATGGAGCCAAAGCAAAAACAATGCCCAGTTGTGGATAAGACTGGTGATAGAAGCAAGGTCTGATGATGTAAAGAGCAATATTGCATAGGAACCTGGAATGTTAGTCCATGAATCAAGGCAATTGGAAGTAGTCAAACAGAAGATGGCAAGAGTGAATGTCGACAGTCTAGGAATCAGTGAACTAAAATGGACTGGAATGGGTGAATTTAACTCCAATGACCATTATATCTACTACTGTGGGCAGGGATCCCTCAGAAGAAATGGAGTAGCCAACATGGTCAACAAAAGAGTCTGAAATGCAGTACTTGGATACAATCTCAAAAACAACAGAATGATCTCTGTTTGTTTCCAAGGGAAACCATTCCATATCACAGTAATCCAAGTCTATGCCCCAAACAGTAATGCTGAGGAAGCTAAAGTTGAACGGTTCTATGAAGACCTCCAAGACCTTTTAGAACTAACACCCAAAAAAGATGTCCTTTTCTATAGATCACTGGAATGCAACAGTAGGAAGTCAAGAAACACCTGGGATAACAGGCAAATTTGGCCTTAGTCATTCAGGTATGACCTAAATCAAATCCCTTATGATTATAGAGTGGAAATGAGAAAGATTTAAGGGACTAGATCTGATAGATAGAGTGTCTGATGAATATGGACGGAGGTTCGTGACATTGTACAGGAGATAGGGATCAAGGCCATCCCCATGGAAAAGAAATGCCAAAAAGCAAAATGGCTGTCTGGGGAGGCCTTACAAATAGCTGTGAAAAGAGAAGTGAAAAGCAAAGGAAAAAAGGAAAGAAATAAGCATCTGAATGCAGAGTTCCAAAGAATAGCAAGGAGAGATTAGAAAGCTTTCCTCAGTGATCAATGCAAAGAAATAGAGGAAAACAACAGAATGGGAAAGACTAGATATCTCTTCAAGAAAGTTAGAGATACCAAGGGAACATTTCATGCAAAGATGGGTTCGATAAAGGACAGAAATGGTATGGACCTAACAGAATCAGAAGATATTAAGAAGAAGTGGCAAGAATACACAGAGAAACTGTACAAAAAAGATCTTCATGACCCACATAATCACGATGGTGTGATCACTCACCTAGAGCCAGGCATCCTGGAATGTGAAGGCAAGGTGGGCCTTAGAAAGCATCACTACAAACAAAGCTAGTGGAGGTGATGGAATTCCAGTTGAGCTGTTTCAAATCCTGGAAGATGATGCTGTGAAAGTGCTACAGTCAATATACCAGCAAATTTGGAAAACTCAGCAGTGGCCACTGGACTGGAAAAGGTCAGTTTTCATTCCAGTCCCAAAGAAAGGCAATGCCAAAAAATATTCAAACTACTGCACAATTACACTCATCTCACACGCTAGTAAAGTAATGCTCAAAATTCTGCAAGCCAGGCTTCAGCAATACATGAACCGTGAATTTCCAGATGTTCAAGCTGGTTTTAAAAAAGCAGAGGAACCAGAGATCAAATTGCCAACATCTGCTGGATCATGGAAAAAGCGAGAGTTCCAGAAAAACATCTATTTCTGCTTTATTGACTATGCCAAAGCCTTTGACTGTGTGGATCACAATAAACCGTGGAAAATTCTGAAAGAGATGAGAGTGCCAGACCACCTGACCTGCTTCTTGAGAAACCTGTATGCAGGTCAGGAAGCAACAGTTAGAACTGGATATGGAACAACAGACTGGTTCCAAATAGGAAAAGGAGTCCATCAAGACTGTCTATTGTCACCCTGTTTATTTAACTTCTATGCAGAGTACATCATGAGAAACGCTGGGCTGGAAGAAGCACAAGCTGGAATCAAGATTGCCAGGAAAAATATCGATAACCTCAGATATGCCTATGACACCACCCTTATGGCAGAAAGTGAAGAGGAACTAAAAAGCCTCTTGATGAAAGTGAAAGAGGAGAGTGAAAAAGTTGGCTTAAAGTTCAATATTCAGAAAACGAAGATCATGCATCTGGTCCCATCGCTTCATGGGACATAGGTGGGGAAACAGTGGAAACAGTGTCAGACTTTATTTTTGGGGCTCCAAAATCACTGCAGATGGTGACTGCAGCCACGAAATTAGAAGACGCTTACTCCTTGGAAGGAAAGTTATGACCAACCTAGATAGTATATTCAAAAGCAGAGACAGTACTTAGCCAACAAAGTTCCGTCCTGTCAAGGCTATGGCTTTTCCAGTAGTCATCATCTCCAACTCGATGGACATGAGTCTGAGTGAACTCCGGGAGTTGATGGTGGACAGGGAGGCCTGGTGTGCTGCAATTCATGGGGTCACAAAGAGTTGGACACGACTGAGTGACTGAACTGAACTGATTTGTCTGATTCTTTTTCTCCTATCTTCCCCCCTTTGTTTTCTGTTTTCTTCTTACTGAAAGACTAAGCATTCCCAATGTACAGGGTAGACAGATAGGATATCTTTTTCAATGCTTCTGTTTTTCCTTTATCTTCTAGTCTATATACTATGGCCCAACAGTTCTCTGCTGAAGACTATTCTGATAACTGATGTCTATGAAGTCACTACAGAAATTCAACCTATCATTTTTTTAAGTCTCAGTTGTAACCTTATTTTACTATTTTTCTTTAATGTATCAGAGAAGCTAAGCAACTTCATTAAATCCAACATAAGTCAAAGTGCTTTTATTTAGCATATGCTAATAAATACTGTGGAATGAACTAATGAAATAATATTTATATCAGATGACCTGTTATGTAATATACTGTGTCTTTTCAAATTAAGATCCAGTTAGAAAAAAAAAAAATCCTAGTATTATAAAAGCTTTTGTTGGCTGACCTTTGCTTGTCTATTATCCTGCTTGCAAACCATCTTTTCATCAAATGCCACACCATATATTATGTCTGAATAGTCTTAGATCTTAAGTATAACATTTCATTATTGGTGCATGATATTCTTTTTGGGATAATTCTTTCACTAACAATTTATTTCAAATGATACTTTCCCCCAAGATCTGCTTAAAACATACAACTCAGGATTTTTTTAGTAAAGTTAGAGTTGGACAAGCATTGCCATATCTAATATAGAACATTTTCATCACTCCAGTTTTAATTCTCTTGATTTTCTGTAGAAATTTGTGTTACCATCTTGCAGTATACTTTTATTCCCACTTGCCTACTTTTGTATGGCTATTATATATTTGTATTAATTGATATGATATAAAGTACATATGCATGTGTTTGTGTATATATATATATATATATACCTCCAATAACAATTATTACATATTGTTATATTAAACGTTTAATTAGAGAAGGGAGAAGAAATATGTAATTACTTTTATAACTACCTGCATTTTTTTTAAACTAGCACTCTTTGTTTTTTCGTGTAACTTTGGATTTATGTCTGCTTTCACTTACTTTGAACCTGAAGAGTTTTCTTTGATTATTTCATTGATATAATAGCAATTTGTTTTTGTTTTATCTTTAGAACTTTGGATAACTTGTTCATAACTTTCTGGTCTCCACTGTTTCTGATAAGAAGTCTGATGACTCTTACTTGATTTCCTTCATATGAATTGTTTCTCTCTCAACTGAGTTGTTGATGAGTTGTCTTCCTGATTTAAAAAAATTTTATCTTTGGCTTTCAGCATTTGACTGTGATGTATCTGCATGCAGATATCTTTGTAATTATCTTACTTGAAGTTCATTATATTTTTGGATGTATAGATTAATATTTTTCATCAAATTTAGAATATTTTAAACCATTACTTCTTCAAATATTTTTCTGCCCTTTTTTCTCTCTCTTCTCCTTTTAGCATTAGGCATATATCGATGCTGTTAATGAAAGTGTTAGTCACTCAGTCATGTCTAGATCATTAGGACGGACTCCATGGACTTTAGCCCACCAGGCTCCTCTCTCCATGGAATTCTCAAGGCAATAATACTGGAGTGGTTTGCCATTACCTTCTCCAGGGGATTTTCCTGACCCAGTGATCAAACTGGTGTCTCCTGCACTGTAGGCAGATTATTTACTATCTAAGCTGATGTCTCACATTTTTTCTGAGGCTTTATTTATATCACTTTATTTTTATCTCTTCTTCAGATTGATAATTTCTATACTCTTTATTCAAGTTTGCTAAATTTTTTTTTTTTTTCCTGCTCATATCTACTACTGAGCATCTAGTAATTTTTCATTTTGACTTACTCTAGAATTTTCATGCAGTTCTTTATTATAATCTTTATCTTACTATTGATATTCACTGTTTAGATATTATCCTCATGATTTCCTTTCATTCTTTATACACAGTTTGCTTTGGATCTTGGAATAGATTCATCTTAGCTGCTTGGAAATCTGTTGGCTTTGATAAGTTGAAAATCTGGTTCCCACAGAAAGTTTCTATTGTAGGTTTCATTTTGTTTTGTTTGTATGTGGTATGTGTTCCAGAACTTTACATGTCTTATAATTTTTCAGCTGTAAATTATATCTCAAGATAATGTCAAATCTATGGAGACTGATTCCCAGCTGCAAACACCTATGGGGAGCTGCTATTGTTGTTGATTGGTCATTTTTTTGTTTAATGACTTTATTGACCTGAAACATGATGGTTCTTTACCCACAGTTAGATTTCTACTCTTTAATATTGTATATGTGAGTAGTTTGTAAGCTATTTTACAGTTAGTTTTTAGCAAACATTCACTCAGAAATAGTTGCTTGGATGTACCATTCTGATTACTTCTAAGAGGGCATACCCTTGAGCATACACACACTCTTCCAGATGGGGTACATGTTATTTGATTTTTAAACAAATAAAATTCCTAGTAGTTGTACCATTGTTAGAGTAGCCTAATATTCAGCCAACATTGATCAAAGGTTGTAGTTAAGCCCCCTGTGCTAGTTGTTTTCTGTTAATAGATAAGTGTGAGATACAAGGATTATTTCCAAGGTTGCTTCCTGTTCTGAGACTGGGTGCAGCCTAGTGCATATGGACAGTCTTCATGAGTCCCAGGGTTGAAAGTAATCTCAAGAGGTCTCTTTTACCTTTCCCCATCACTGTCTCATATTTCTGATTGCTCTGCTGTTTTGCCTGTCTGTCAGTATTGTGGAGATACCAGACCCTCCTAATTGCTTTCTCCCAGGCTCTTCATTTCCTGTGGCAATGAAGGGACTATCAGTCCTGTTGTCAGCGCTCACCCAGAAGAGTATCTGCAACATGGAGTTGAAGAAGACAAGATAAACTAGTGCCCTTGCCTTTTGGTGTGAAATCACAGCCCTAGCCTAGGAGCTGGAGAGAGAAGGAGCTTCCTTTTTGCCACAACCACCCAGAATTTCCATATGCAGATCTGGGGAGAAACATAAGAATAGTCTGTGGTTCAAATTCCACAACCACATGTTTTCTCACAAAGATTTAGAAGATTTCAGTGAGTGAATGTTTCCCTATTTGCTATGTATCATTTAGAGTTTCTGGAGATTAAAAAATATTTTTGTTGTTGTAATTATTTCTAGTTAAGTATTTGTTTTTGTCACTGTTGGAGACAGTGCCATCAAGTTCCTGATTTCACCATTCTAGAAGTAAAAATAGGGTTTATTACAATAATGTTATGGTTTTGGTTGGTAGTAACTTTATTAACATATCTATCATAGTAAAAGACTAATTTGTAAAATATCACATAATTAGATAATCATTTTCAAAAATGTAGTAGTAAGCATGGTCACTTGCTAAAAACTTTTTGGCTTCGTAAAAACACAAATAAATAGATTATAACGTTACTCATTGATTGACCTGCCACTCATGTAAGTTTAACAAATATTTATGCTTTTATTTATCTTCTTTAGTATTGTTTCCAAGACTCATTACTGAATCATCACTCCTAGAAAGAATGGAATATTCTTGGGTTTAATAAAATTTTATAAAATCATCCAGCCAAATATCAAAATAATAATTAGCACCGTCAAGTTATGGCTTATTCCAGCAAGATAAGGATTTGTCTATTAATCAATCTGTTAACATAATTCTCTACAGTAGTAGACCAAAATTTTAGGAAAGTATATGATTATCTTCTTAGACTCTAAAAACTCAGTGATAAAACACATACTTCCTAAGTTCAGTTCAGTCACTCAGTCATGTCTGGCTCTTTGTGACCTCATGAACCTCAGCACACCAGGCCTCCCTGTCCATCATCAACTCCCAGAGTCCACCCAAAACCATGTCCATTGAGTCAGTGATGCCATCCAACCATCTCATCCTCTGTTATCCCCTTCTCCTCCTGCCCTCAATCTCCCAGAATCAGGGTCTTTTCCAATGAGTCAGCTCTTCGCATCAGGTAGCCAAAGTATTGGAGTCTCAGCTTCAAAATCAGTCCCTCCAAAGAACACCCAGGATTGATCTCCTTTAGGATGGACTGGTTGGATCTCCTTGCAGTCCAAGGGACTCTCAAGAGTCTTCTCCAACACCACAGTTCAAAAGTATCAATTCTTTGGCGCTCAGCTTTCTTTATAGTCCAACTCTCACATCCATACATGACCACTGGAAAAACCATAGCCTGACTAGAAGGACCTTTGACTTGACAAAGTAATGTCTCTGCTTTTGAATATGCTGTGTAGGTTGGTCATAACTTTTCTTCCAAGGAGTAAGTGTCTTTTAGCTTCATGGCTGCAATCACCATCTGCAGTGATTTTGGAGCCCCCAAAAATAAAGTCAGCCACTGTTTCCATTCTTCCCCCATCTATTTTCCATGAAGTGATGGGACCAGACGCCATGATCTTAGTTTTCTTAATGTTGAGCTTTAAGCCAACTTTTTCACTCTTCTCTTTTACTTTCATCAAAAGGCTCTTTAGATCTTCTTCACTTTCTGCCATAAGGGTGGTGTCATCTGCATATCAGAGGTTATTGATATTTCTCCCTCCAATGTTAAAACTTCCTCAAAAAAATAACTTGTAAGCATAATTTGAGCTATCTACTTACTCACTTATTTCAACCAACACAATGTTAGCAACAAATCTAATGAGCAAACTCTGAAAATTTCTCCAATAAAGTCAAGGAAAAACATAAGGATCTCCTTTATCACCACAATCATTTAAGAGTCTTCTATAAGTATTTAAAAGAAATGAGGAGTAAAAATTAGGGGGAATAAAATTATTCTTATTTACACATCATATTACCATTTACCTCAAATACCCAAGAGACTTAATTAAAACAGCAAGTGATATGATAGTTCAATAAAGAGGTGGGTAACAACAGCCAGTGAGGTAATAAAATTAAGGAAACAAATCTATTTATACAAGCAAAAAGCAAAATACCCAGGAATCGGTAAGAAATGTACACGATCTGTTGGAAAAACAGTTTTAAATCCTACTAAAGGTCACAAAAAAGTAGTTAAACAGAAAGACATGAATGTTTGCCTAAAGTAGCATGAGTGCTAAGCAGTGGGTTATTAGTTAAGCGAATAGGCAATCAGTTGGATAACCAGATATTTTCTCACAATGACTGAGTGGTTTCCTGACATCTCTACTTCATCACATTAATGGGCCACTAGAACACAGTCCTTATTTAAGCAAACAGTAAAAAACAAGCATGTCTGCATTATGAAGGCCTATTAGAATTTCAGAGGAGGACATCTCCTAGAAACTGAGCTGTAGTTGTGGGGCTGGGTAATTCTGTTTTTAAACATCATGACTGAACTCCATAGAGATGCCCTACCACCATCGCCAACCCAGCCAGGAATGTAATAGTTACTGTATAATAACTCTTAGAAAAAATAAAAAATACTCTAAGACACTGGATTGTTTTCCAGTATAAGGGAGAATATATAGTCTAATCTTATAAATGAGTTCAGTGCACTCTATTTACTGATGTTGAAAAAAAAAATTGACTTTGGCTTATAAGGTTAATTAACTATATCTTTAAAAGGTATTCATCTTTCTATGTAAATAATGTCCAAAAATAGTGCCTCCATGTTTGGGTAATGTTAATAAAGCATTTTCTTTCTCTGGAGTCCAGAATAGAAATGTTTCTGTGGTTCTGCTTTTACAGAGGAAATTTATTGTATTAGGCCACAGCTGTAAATTTTCTCCCTCCAATCCTATAAATTTCTTCTAAATGTTTAATGGTTTATAACTGTAATTATTCTTGTGTGCCAACATTAAACTTTAAAAAGTTTAATTTGGAGACTATTCGGAGAAACTCATCTTTTTTACAGCCTCATAAATAGTTCTTTGATGAAATGAGCAGAGGCTCTGTGTCTGCCCGAGGTGAATACAAATGACACCACATAGACTGTCCTTATGGAGGGGAAACAAATGCATTGATGTTGAAAGTGATCAGCTGGTGCTCAGTGGCAATGGAGAGTGATATGTTCAAAGATGGGAAATGACATGGTTCTCAAGCTTTATGTCTTTCTCCTTCTCCTCCTCCTTCTCCTTATTTTTCTGAAAGTTCTCAATATTCCAAACGGGTTATAAGAAACAGAGGGTAGGGGTAGGCACCACAGAACATAACACAGATATATAGTTTGTAGCTTCTATTTAGTAAATGTGGTTCTGTGTCACTTTTGAATACTGTGTAATGGAGAGTATATAGCTATATATTATATATTGCAAAGATTATATCTTATTTGCAGAGCTCAGTTGCTACATCCTATCATTTCAGAAACTTGAGATCAATGAGAATTTCTTTAGTTTCAATGTAGGCCATGAACACTGAGATAAGCACTGGAAACTCTCAAGTAATGGAAGTATATAGAATGTTTCCAAATGTGAATTTATACACAATAATACTACAAGTTCAATTAATATAGAATAACCAGTCAATTTAATTTTATTGAATTAAAGGGAAAAAATGGAAAACTTCTTACCTACAGGTACCTAGAAAGACATAGGAATAAATTGGAAAAGATTCAAGGTTCCATTTCATTTTTAAATTGTTATTTGTTTAAATATATATTTAAACACAAAAATACATTTTTATTTATATAATTTCTTGATTCATGATATATTATCATATTGCCTTAACTGAAAAAAACATTTAAGATGACAAATAAAATATATATCAAATAATTATATCATCTATATAGGCAATATACATATATTTGTAGCATATACATTTTAAAAAAAATAAGCTAATACACAATTAAAGAAAAATATGCAAAATTGATATAAGCACAAACAAAAAAATAATCTATTTTTCTTTTCAAAGTAGTCTATTGACACTAAAGGTATAATTCAAATATGGTAAGAATTCTGAGTTACAGAAATCTAAGATAACTTATATGTTGTGTGTAAGAAATGTTATCTTAGACACATAAATTGAAAGATATGTATGGAAAGTAGATATACTATGGTAACACTAATAATGTAACACTAGTTTTGGTAACACTTTTCCTTAGAAGAAATGGAGTAGCCCTCATAGTCAACAAAATAGTCTGAAATGCAGTACTTGGATGCAATCTCAAAAATTACAGAATGACCTCTGTTCATTTCCAAGGCAAACCATTCATATCACAGTAATCCAAGTCTATGCACCAACCAGTAATGCTGAAGAAGCTGAAGTTGAATGGTTCTATGAAGACCTACAAGACCTTATAGAACTAACACCAAAAAAAGATATCCTTTTCATTATAGGGACTGGAATGCAAAAGTAGGAAGTCAAGAGATACTTGAAGTAACAGGCAAATTTGGCCTTGGAGTACAAAATGGCAGAGCAAAGGCTAATGGAGTTTTGCCAAGAGAACGAACTGATCATAGTAAGCACCCTCTTCCAACAACACAAGAGAAGACTCTACACATGGAAATCACCAGATGATCAGTACCGAAATTAGATTGATTATATTCCTTGTAGCTAAAGATGGAGTAGTCTATACAATCAGCAAAAAAAGGACCAGGAGCTAACTGTGGCTCAGATCATGAACTCTTTATTGTCAAATATAAACTTAAATTGAAGAAAGTAGGGAAAACCACTAGACCATTCAGGGATGATCTAAATCAAATCCCTTATGATTATACAGTGGAAGTGAGAAGTAGATTCAAAGGATTAGATCCGATAGAGAGTGCCTGAAGAACTATGGATGGAGGTTTGTGACATTGTACAGGAGGCAGTGATCAAGACTATCCCCCCCAAAAAAAGAAATGCAAAATGGAAAAATGGTTGTCTAAGGAGGCCTTACAAATAGCTGAGAAAAGAGGAAAAGCAAAAGACAAAGGAAAAAAGGAAATATATACCCATTTGAATGCAGAGTTCCAAAGAATAGCAAGGAGAGATGAGAAAGCATTCCTCAGTGATTAATGCAAAGAAATAGAGGGAAATAATAGAATGGGAAAGACTAGAGATCTCTTCAAGAAAATTAACGATACAAAGAGAACATTTCAAGCAAAGATAAGCACAATAGAGGACGGAAATGGTATGGACCTAATAGAAGTAGGAGATATTAAGAAGAGGTAGCAAGAATACAGAGGAGAACTATACAGAAAAGATCTTCACAACCCAGATAACCATGATGGTGTGATCACTCACCTACAGCTAGACATCCAGGAAGGCAAAATCAAGTTGGCTTTAGGAAGCATCACTGTAAACAAAGCTAGCAGAGGTGATGGAATTACAGATGAGCTACTTCAAACCCTAAAAGATGATGCTGTGAAAAACTGCACTCAATATGCCAGCAAACTTGGAAAACACAGCAGTGGCCACAGGACTGGAAAAGGTCAGTTTTCATTCCAATCCCAAAGAAAGACAATGCCAAAGAATGCTCAAAGTGAAAGTGACATCGCTCAGTCATTTCCGACTCTTTGCGACCTGTCGACTGTAGCCCACCAAGCTTCTCCATCCATGGGATTCTCCAGGCAAGAACACTGGAGTGGGTTGTCATTTCCTTCTCCAAAAGAATGCTCAAACTGCCACACAATTGCACTCATCTCACACACTAGCAAAGTAATGCTCAACATTCTCCAAACTATGCTTCAACAGTATGTGAACCATGAACTTCCAGATGTTCAAGCAGGATATAGAAAAGGCAGAGGAACCAGAGATCAGATTGCCAACATCTGCAGGATCATGGAAAAAGCAAGAGTTCTAGAAAAACATCTACTTCTGCTTTATTGACTAGGCCAAAGCCCTTGACTGTGTGGATCACAAAAAACTTGGAAAATTCTTAAAGAGATGGGAACACCAGACCACCTTACCTGTATCCTGAGAAATCTGTATGCAGGTCAAGAAACAACAGTTAGAACTGAAATGGAACAACAGACTGGTTCTGAAATCTGGAAAGGAGTATGTCAAGGCTGTAAATTGTCACTCTGCTTATTTAACTTATATGCAGAATACATCATGCAAAATGCCGGGCTGGATGAAGCACAAGCTGGAATCAAGATTGCCAAGAGAAATACCAATAACCTCAAATAAGAAGATGGCACAAAACTTAGCACAGAAAGCTGAGAGACTAAAGAGCTTCTTGATGAAAGTGAAAGAGGACAGTGAAAAATCTGCATTAAAACTCAACTCTCAGAAAACTAAGATCATGGCATCCGGTCCCATCAATTCAGTTCAGTTCAGTTGCTCAGTCGTGTCCTACTCTTTGTGACACCATGGACTGCAGCACGCCAGGCCTCCCTGTCCACTGCCAACTCCTGGAGGTTACTCAAACTCATGTCCATTGAGTCAGTGATGCCATCCAACTATCTCATCCTCTGCTGTCCCCTTCTACTCCTGACTTCAATCTTTCCCAGCATCAGGGTCTTTTCAAATGAGTCCATTATTTGCATCAGGTGGCCAAAGTATTGGAGTTTCAACTTCAGCATCAGTCCCTCCAGTGAATATCCAGTGAATATAATCTACAATTATAAGGACAGATTTTGGTATTATTCTCTCAATAGTAGGCCACATAAGCAAAATCAGTAAGGATACAGAAAATTTGATCAGTACTATTACCAAAATTAAACTAATTGACTTTATAGATTTTCAATCAAGCAGAATACTCACATTCTTTTCATAGATATGTGAAACTTTTACCAAAATAGATATATTCTGGAGTATAAAGCATGTTTCAATTGTTTAAGAGGATTCAAGATAAAAAGATTTATGGGGTGCTTACTGAAACAGTACATGGAAGAAAACTAGAAGCACAGGCCTGTAACAGAAAAGAAAATATATATAATAACCTATTTTCACGTTAAGTCATTCTAAAGATAAAAGAAAGTTAAATGCAGATAAGTATAAAAAGAAATAATATCAGAATGGAAATACAAAATCATTGAAGTGAGAAAAGTAGAGGAAGTCACTGAAAGTGAAAGTTGTTTCAGAATATCAGTAAAAGTTCCCTAGTAGACTGACCAAAAAAAAAGAAACGAGGAAAGATAGACATTAACAAAATCAGGAATGAGAGAGATAAAATCACTATAGATTTTGCAAGTAATATAAGTATAATTTAATAAATTAGAACTTCTCAGGTGGTGCTAATGATAAAGAACCTACCTACCAATGCAGGAAACTGCATTGACAGTTTCCTGTGATAAGAGACACGGGTTCCATCTCTGAGTCGGGAAAATCTCCTGGAGTAGATAATGGCAACCCACTACAGGATCCTTCCCTGGTGAATATCATAGACAGAGGAAACCAGTTGGCTACAGTCCAGAAGGTCACAAAGAGTCAAACAGGACTGAAGCGACTTTGCACACACGCATGAACAACATCATGTCAGTGACTTTAAAACTTAGATAGACTGGCCAATTCCTTGAAAGACACAAAATACTGTAGCACACCCAAAAGAAATGGATAATATAAATCTATTTTAATAATTGAATTTGTACCTAGACACCCTTTCATAGAAAAATTTAAAAATGAAAAACAAACTCCAGACCCAAATGGTTTCAGTGGTGAATTTTACCAGATATTTAAGGAAAATATAATAGGAAGTATATACAATCTTTTCAGAGAATGGAAGAAAAGGGAATTCCCAATTAATTCTGAGTCAGTATTAACCTGATATTACATATCAGACTACATAAGGGCAAAATTTCTAAACAAATATTTAAGAAAATCTAACAATATAAAGAAATAGAAAAGGCATTTGGCAAAACCCAACATCCACTCAGATGAAAATCTCCAAGTAAGAATAGTAAGAACTTTTTCAACCTGATAAAGAACATCTTTAAAAAAAATTGCAACTAACAGCTAACAACATGTTTAATGGTGAAAGACTCAATTCCTTCTCTCTAAAATTGATAGAAAAAATATCTGCTTTTACCATTCCTATCTATCATGGTACTAGATGTCCTACCTACTGAAATAAGAGAAAGAAAATTAAAAAGTCATATATATAGGAAAAAAAGAAATAACACCCCCTAATTATAGACATGATTATGTAGAAAATATCAGACAATCTACAAAAAATATCACAGAACTAGTAAGTGAGTTTTAGTAAGATCACAGAATAAGAGGTCAACGTACAAAAAGTCAGTTATATTTCTATTTACTAGCAATGGACAATTGGAAACAAACATTTTTCTTCTAAAACATCATTTGGTAACTCCTTTAATTAGTACATATCACAACACATATCTTTGAATTCTCTCTGCCATAATTGTTTTTCCCATTGGCCAATATCTTTCAGGCATAGTTGATAGAAAGAAGAGTCTTATTTAATATCTCTGAGGATAAGAGGCTTACTCCTTGGAAGGAAAGTTATGACCAACCTAGACAGCATATTTAAAAAACAGAGACATTACTTTGACAACAAAGGTCTGTCTAGTCAAGGCTATGGTTTTACCAGTAGTAATGGATGGATGTGAGAGTTGGACTATAAAGAAAGCTGAGCACCAAAGAATTGATGCTTTTGAAGTGTGGTGTTGGAGAAGACTCTTGAGAGTCCCTTGGACTGCAAGGAGATCCAACCAGTCCCTCCTAAAGGAGATCAGTCCTGAGTGAGTGTTCATTGGAAGGACTGATATTGAAGCTGAAACTCCAATACTTTGGCCACCTGATGTGAAGAACTGACTCATTTGCAAAGACCCTGATGCTGGGAAAGATTGAAGGCAGGAGGAGAAGGGGACAACAGAGAATGAGATGGTTGGATGGCATCACCCACTTGATGGTTTTGGTTTGGGTAGACTCCGGGAGTTGGTGATGGAAAAGGAGGCCTAGGGTGCTGCCGTCCATGGGGTCACAAAGAGTCAGACACGACTGAGTAACTGAACTGAGGATAAGAGCCCTATCCTTATTTGAACTTAGTTTAAAGTATCTTCCCTCAACTCCTTTGCTGGGTTCACTATCTAACCATTCATATCGATTTAAATCAAAACAAGAATTAGAAATCACACAGTAAGTTAAACAGGGAAATTGAGATTAAAAAAACTGTGAAAATCTACTAAAATAGTAACTGTAAGTATAAGGAAACTGAAATATGTACCTGAGGGATGAGAGGTAGGACTCAAGAAAGGATAAACTTGGAAAAGATCAAGACTCTGTTAGAGAAGCTTAGTTTTTTGATTTTTTTTTTTTTTTTTGTATTGGCATATAGTTAACTAACAGTGTTGTGTTAGTTTCAGGTGTACAACAAAGTTTTTCAGTTATAATACACATGTATCTATTCATTTTTAAATTATTTTCCCATTTAGGTTATTACAGAGTATGGAGCAGTTTCCTATGTTATACTGTATGTCGTTGTGTATTATCTGTTTTAAAAATAACAGTGTGTACATCTCAGTCCAAACTCCCAATCAATCCCTCCCTCCTCCCTTACTCCCTGGTAACCATAAGTTCAGTCTCTAAATCTGTGAGTCTGAAAGACTCTGAACCACTGAGTGACTGAGCATGCATGCATACAATTTAAAATCTTATATCCTTACACAGGTCAAATGGCAAAAGAGTTATCCATTCATGTGCCGCATAGCTATATTTCCACAAACCAATATAAAACTATTCATTTCCCAGAGCTGGTTCCATGAGGACTTTAAAGAGCTTTAAAAAAAAATTTATATTCATCGCTTTTCATTAGCACAACAAATTTACTGTGATCACTACATTTGCCACCTGCATGCTCAGACTCTTCTTTCATTCTTTTCCCTGTGTCCTTGAAAGTGAAAGTGAAGTCACTCAGTCGTGTCCGACTCTGCGACGCCGTGGACTGTAGCCTACCAGGCTCCTCTGTCCATAGGATCCTCTAGGCAAGAATGCTGGAGTGGGTTGCCATTTCCTTCTCCAGGGGATCTTCCTGACCCAGGGATCCAACCCAGGTCTCCCACATTGTAGGAAGATGCTTAACCTCTGAGCCGCCAGGGAAGCCCTATGTCCTTAGGTATTCCCAAACTTTATACTAATATACTAATTTCCCTTTCTGTATACAACCTCATCCCCTTTACTTTCTGGATTTCTTCATAATCTTTTATCTCTTAGTTTTTAAAACAGACTTATTGAGGACTAATTGACATAAAATAGGCTGTACATATTTAAAGTATATAATTTAATAAATGACTAAAACTGAAAAACCATGACAATCAAGATAATGAACATAATCACCAACCCCAAAGTCTGTGATATACTGTCTCTGATATACTCTCATTCTTGTTCCTCTCAACCTCACTGTGCATCTGCTAGCAACCACAGATAAGCTTTCTGTCTTCATAAGATGTCATTATTATCCTTTTATTAACTCTAGAATCTTTAATGATATCACCTTCTCATTCCTGATTTTGGCAATTTGTAGGTTCTCTCATTTTCACGATCAATCTGGCTAGAGGTTTACCAGTTTAATTGATCTTCTCAAAGAACTAGGTATTCATCTCATAAGTTTTCTCTCTTGCCATGCCTCCCTGTCATCACCAACTCCCGGAGTTCACGCAGACTCATGTCCATCGAGTCGGTGATGTCATCCAGCCATCTCATCTTCTGTCGTCCCCTTCTCCTCCTGCCCCCAATCAGATGTGTATAAGAGACAGCCTGTGGGCATGTCTTAATTTATTAATAATGACACAGCAGACCATTTGAAGATAAGTGAGAAGTCAAAGAAAATTATAGGTGTTATAAATGTAAATGGAAAATTCCTAAAGTAATTTGATTAAATTCCATATGATATTAATTTTAAAAGGAATTAATATAAACTTATTACACTTACATAATACTCATGACAAACAATTGATCAGTAAGTATGCAAGTGTTTAGTTGTTGGACAGCTCAGGTCCCCCAAATAAACCATGTCTCTATATCTTCATGAATTTAATTATATTTCTTAAATGATATATTACTAATTTAGGTATTTGTTGAGGATTTCAACTGCATACTGGATATATTGTTTTGTATACTCATAAATGTCTTTTAAGAAATCATTAAAGTATCCATTTAACCTCAATAATAATCCTGTTAAATTTCAATTTAATGCCTAGTTAAGTATGTTTAGGGCAAATCACTTAGACTATACCTATACAGATGGAATGAATTAAAGAATCAAAATAGTTATGTGAATAATTTCAGTTAAAAGTAAATTTTAAGATCTAAATTAACCAAGGCAAATATTTTCTTTCATCATTCATGTTGCTGCTGCTGCTGCTGCTAAGTCGCTTCAGTCGTGTCCGACTCTGTGCGACCCCACAGATGGCAGCCCACTGGGCTCCGCCATCCCTGGGATTCTCCAGGCAAGAACACTGGAGTGGGTTGCCATTTCCTTCTCCAATGCATGAAAGTGAAAAGTCAAAGTGAAGTCGCTCAGTCGTGTCTGACTCAGCGACCCCACGGACTGCAGCCTACCAGGCTCCTCCGTCCATGGGATTTTCCAGGCAAGAGTACTGGAGTGGGGTGCCATTGCCTTCTCCCATCATTTATGTTAGGTACCTCTATAATTTCTTTTTTTTTTTTTCTCAAAAATTAAGTTTATATGTTGTTAAATGTGAAAGTTCCTTAGAGTAGTAGACCTTTTTTTTTTTGCTTTTTTTCCTGTTTCTTTTTTGGTGCAGTATTCTTCCCATAGACCAATTGAATTAATTAGGATGTATAGAATTGATGCACAATAAATTCTTAATAAAAACTACATACCCTGAATTAGAAAGACTAAATGATATCTACATAACATCAATTTTCATGGAGTATGAAATTTTATGGTTTTTATTATGAGTTTTATAAAATATTATTATGCTATAATTTTCTAAGTGTCTCTAATGTGAAACCATGAGGTTTTGTGTTTGTGTAAGAAATGAAAATTAGAGCACTAAATACTTTAGACTAAAGTTGTCTCAATTATCTGACAAAGAAAGCAGTTTTATTGATTCATTATTTGACTATCTAAAATTGTCACCATTAAAAGATAAAGTGAGGCATATTGAAAATGTTGAGTTATCTGAGCAGAAATCAAGTTCAACAGGGCAGTGCCAAACAGGAAGTGGTTATGAGTATTCCTCAGATAGGAGCCAAGATAAAGACATACTGATAAGGTACAGAAGCAAGGGAAGAAAATTGATTGGCTATAGCTTAAAGCTTGATTGGCTGCTTGTGATTGTTTGTCCTTAGGTTTCAATTTCTTAACCTTAAGGTGTTTACAGACTTATGTTTTTGTTTGTATATTTAGGCCATCAAAGTATTAGAGCCACTTCAGTCTAATAGGTGTCATATAATTAATAACTTATAATGCTTATTTTTTTACATATTATATAAGTACTACTCTTCTGGATACTGAATCTTATTTGAAGATTAAAAGTGTATAGATATCTAACCTTTCAGTCTTCATGTTTGCTAAGTCGCTTCAGTCATACCCAACTCTTTGTGACCCCATGATGCATAACTCACTGGACTCCTCTGTCCATGGGATTCTCCAGGCAAGAATACTGGAATGGGTTGCCATGCCCTCCTCCAAGGGATCTTCCTGACCCAGGGATCAAACCTGGATCACTTATGTCTCCTGCATTGCAGGCCTGTTCTTTACCACTGAGCCACCTGGGAAACCAGTCTAAATGGTAATATATATGGAAACAAAACCAAAAAGAAGTACAAATAGAATGTGATAGATAACAAAAAAAGGGATAAAGATGAAAATATCTGAGTGTTCAGAGGAAAAGACAATTATTCTCCCAAAATTAAGCATATTCTTAAAAAACTGGTGAAATTTGGAAAACATCAAATATTTGAAAATCTTTAAATAAAGAACTATAAATAGCCCCCCAAAGCTAAGTTGTAGGATAAAAAAAAATACTTACTATGAGCCCAAGAAATAGCTCTAATTTTGTTGGGAGTAAGCTATGTAAGAAGGAGAATAGTTTAGGACTTGTGGTTGGTGGTTTAGTTGCTAAGTCATGTCCGACTCTGGCAAACACATGGACTGTAGCTTGCTAGCTCTTTTGTCCATGGAATTCTACAGGGAAGAATACTGAAATGGGTTGCCTTTTCCTTCTTCAGAGGATCTTCCCCACCCAGGAATCAAACCCAGGTCTCCTGAATTGCATGCAGATTCTTTACTCACTGAGCTATGAGGGAAGCCCAGTTTAGAACATAGTTGTCAGCATTGTCTGGTACAGTGAATGAATTGGATGTCCAGTTAAGGAGTTCAAATATTAATGGGATTTATTAAAGTGACTATTTTGAGTACAATTTTCAAGGAGCAAATCACATTTATTAACCCAAGTGTTTCATTGACTCTGTATAACTGGCATGTTAGTTGTTTAAATAAGCTTTCAGTTCAGTTCAGTTCAGTCTCTCAGTCGTGTCCGACTCTTTGCGACCGCATGAATCGCAGCACGCCAGGCCTCCCTGTTCATCACCATCTTCCGGAGTTCACTCAGACTCACGTCCATCGAGTCCGTGATGCCATCCAGCCATCTCATCCTGGGTCGTCCCCTTCTCCTCCTGCCCCCAATCCCTCCCAGCATCAGAGTCTTTTCCAGTGAGTCAACTCTTCGCATGAGGTGGCCAAAGTACTGGAGTTTCAGCTTTAGCATCATTCCTTCCAAAGAAATCCCAGGGTTGATCTCCTTCAGAATGGACTGGCTGGATCTCCTTGCAGTCCAAGGGACTCTCAAGAGTCTTCTCCAACACCACACTTCAAAAGCATCAATTCTTCGGCGATCAGCCTTCTTCACAGTCCAACTCTCACATCCATACATGACCACAGGAAAAACCATAGCCTTGACTAGACGGACCTTAGTCGGCAAAGTAATGTCTCTGCTTTTGAAAATGCTATCTAGGTTGGACA
>SJYT01027330.1:33904-49000 GCA_006410635.1 Cephalophus harveyi | reverse complement strand
AACCATAGCCTTGACTAGACGCACCTTAGTCGGCAAAGTAATGTCTCTGCTTTTGAATATGCTATCTAGGTTGGTCATAACTTTCCCTCCAAGGAGTAAGCGTCTTTTAATTTCATGGCTGCAGTCACCATCTGCAGTGATTTTGGAGCCCCCGAAAATAAAATCTGACACTGTTTCCACTGTTTACCCATCTATTTCCCATGAAGCGATGGGACCAGATGCCATGATCTTCGTTTTCTGAATGTTGAGCTTTAAGCCAACTTTTTCACTCTCCTCTTTCACTTTCATCAAGAGGCTTTTTAGTTGCTCTTCACTTTCTGCCATAAGGGTGGTGTCATCTGCATATCTGAGGTTATTGATATTTCTCCTGGTGATCTTGATTCCAGCTTGTGCTTCTTCCAGCCCAGCATTTCTCGTGATGTACTCTGCACATAAGTTAAATAAGCAGGGTGACAGTATGCAGCCTTGACGGACTCCTTTTCCTATTTGGAACCAGCCTGTTGTTCCATGTCCAGTTCTAACTGTTGCTTCCTGACCTGCATACAGGTTTCTCAAGAGGCAGGTCAGGTGCTCTGATACTCGCATCTCTTTCAGAATCTTCCGCAGTTTATTGTGATCCACACAGTCAAAGCCTTTGGCATAGTCAATAAAGCAGAAATAGATGTTTTTCTGGAACTCTCTTGCTTTTTTGATGATCCAGTGGATGTTGGCAATTTGATCTCTGGTTCCTCTGCCTTTTCTAAAACCAGCTTGAACATCTGGAAGTTCATGGTTCACATATTGCTGAAGCCTGGCTTGGAGAATTTTGAGAAGCACTGCTTTATCTCAGTTCTCACAAGGATCTCAGGAAGGAGATTGTTACTACCTCTGTTTCAGAGATGGAAAAACTGAGGCTCAGAGTATCCCATTCCTGCCCAGCCCAAGTGTCTTGGACACATCCCTGTGTTGTTGCTCCCCTTCTGTTAGGACCCCTCCAGGCTGCCTCCTTTTGTAGCATTCTGTGTCAGGGTTGCGGGCAATTTCAGAAGTTAAGTAGGGCACTAGCTTGGCCCTATGCCAGAATTGTGGGAGGGACACAATCTCCCTGAGCCTTAGTTTACCGGTTCGAAAATCAGGGACCACTGGTGGAACATGAAGTGATTTCATGTGGCTTATGAGTGAACTTCCTTTTCTTGTTTTGGCCGCGGGGACCTTACTTCCCTGACCGAGGGTCGAACCCGCACTCCTGGCAGTGGAAGCACACAGTCTTAACCACTGGACAGCCGGGGAAGTCCCATGAGTGAATATTTAGTTCATATGTATAGTATATGAACTACTAAAAATAAACATGGTGCATCAAACCTGTGATTTCAGATAGCACTTCTTTAAATTTTGAGTGGCTTAAAAATTATAAGTAAATAATAATTCAGGTGGTACTGGCCAAAATGACGAAAGTGGTAGGAAAGTAGGGGAATTTATGAGGAAACGCATGAAAAATTGCTTACCACAGAGCTAAACACACACATTGAGTGCTCAGTTCACAGCAGATTTGATAGATTATCACCATCATATCTGGACTAGAAATAAGCAGTTCTGGTTCCGAGTGTAGGGGAGGGAGGCGGAGTGGGGAGAGAGAAGGGTGACCAGGATTTCTGCCGCCAGACTCAAGGCATCCTGAAGGCGTCCCAGGCGCAGGCTTAGCCGGGTGAGGGACCGCTGGGGCCAGACGGCGTGCTGGAGAGCTCGGCGGCTCTAACTGGCTCCAGACTGGTCAGCAGATGGCCGCGCATCGGGTCCTCCCTTCATGTCCTGCGCGACTCGCGGCTCTTAGCGCCCGCAGTGGCGCCGGCCAAGGACGGATTCCGGAGGAGCGCTGCCTAGTCTCGGGGATCGGGTGCGGGAAAGGCTGCGGCTGCCAGCCCGCCCTCCGGAGCAGCCGCCTCGAGAACCGAGCGCTCAGGCTCCTCCCTGCTCGTCGCCGCCCGCACCCCGTCGACCTCAGGTCGGGAGGCCTGTCCTCCACGCCTTCCTCCTCTTGAGCCCACCTCTTTGCTCCTTGCCACTGTGGTCGCTCTAATGATTGCGGGAAAGGCTGCGGCTGCCAGCCCGCCCTCCGGAGCAGCCGCCTCGAGAACCGAGCGCTCAGGCTCCTCCCTGCTCTTCGCCGCCCGCACCCCGTCGATCTCAGGTCGGGAGGCCTGTCCTTCACGCCTTTCTCCTCTTGAGCCCACCTCTTTTCGCTCCTTGCCACTGTGGTCTCTCTAATGAGGGTTTTTCTTTTTCCGCGCCTTTCTGAAATCGCCTCCTGACCTGGGCTCTCTCTTCGAGATCTCTCCCTCCCCACCCACCGTCCAGAGCCAGAGGGACCCGCCTAAAACGCCAAGCTGATCTTTCCAGCCCCATCTCGCCTAACACCAGGCGGGCTGGCAGCACCACCGCCTTCTCGGTTGTCACCGGAGGCGGCCCCACCAGACCACGCCCCTCGGCATCCCGACACGCCCCCTCCGAGACCACACCCCTCCACGCCAGTATCTCTCCGGGAACTCGGAATGGGGCGCTCTTGCAGCGATTCCGGGCTTAGCCTCGCACTCCCCGCACGCTCCGCTGGGAAGCACGACCTTGGACGCCCCCTGCCGTCCCTGCCCATTAAGAGGCCTGCTTTGAGATGGTGATGAACAGGGAGGCCTGGCGTGCTGCGATTCATGGGGTCGCAAAGAGTCGGACACGACTGAGCGACTGAACTGAACTGAACACCAAATATGGACTAGATATTTTTTTTATTTGTCCATAGGATTAACAAAATCACTAATCCTTCAGGAAATAAAAAATAGAGAATGCAGTAAATAAGAATAAAACAATTGAAAATATTTTCATAAATGGCATAATGAGAATACAGTGAAATAACTAAACAGTGTGATTTAGACTTTGCAATGAAATGCATAAGTGTGGGTGGCTCTGAGCTTAAGCTTCCTCATCTGTAAAATAAAAGAGATTGGATTCTGTCTTCCCTGATATCCATTTAATTTAAAGTCATACATGGTACTAGGGAAGAAAAAGAAAGAAACTGTTTTTTCTAAAATATGAACAAAGTTGGACAACTTGGTGTTGATTTCTCCTGAATATTTGACACCAGGAAGGAAAAGCAATTTATTTATTTTTTTCCTTCTAATGTAACACTGATAGTTTATACTGTAATCAAAGAGAAGTTACTACACTTGTTCTTAAAAATGTATTGGAAATATAAAATTTAGAAATATTGAGAGAGCAAGCTATTGAATGATACATAGACTTACACTGATTCCTGTTTCTTTATCATTCAAGGATAATGCTGAAATAAACACCTGAAAGGAAGTTTGCTAGAGTTTTTGCAAGAGTAAGAAAATAGGACCTTAAGTACCAAACAAATAAATTAGTCTATTCAGTCCCTAAATCTATGAATGTTGGCATCACATGGGACTCACAACCCACACCCTGAACCATTCACTTCTAGCATTGCTGTGTGACAGTGGTGTTGCTCAATATTAGGTTTGTCTGCTTCTCTATTCACAGCCTGGGTGGAAAATTTCTACTTTCTACAGCTCCTGGCATAAAAACTTATGCATTGAAAGGAGTGGCAGGCCATTTTCCCTTTCATTTTGGTAAATCCTTCATTTTAAATAATAAAATAGTATAAAATCACAATATACAATTACTTTACAAAATCAGAACTCATAAATCTGTCATTTTCAGTTATTCAAATACTATGGGAGGGAAAAAAGAGAATAATAAGTAAAATATCTTCTGAGCCACTGATACTTTGTAAAATGTACACATTAATACCCAGTCTAACAAACAAAACATTCAGACAACATTAAAAGTAATAGCACGGAAATAAATGCTGGAGGCAGATCGTTTTATAACCTTAATATATAAACACTTATTGAGCACTTGCTATTTGGCATTTATTGTCCTAAGTGCTATATCACCACAATGAACTAGAATTATTTTGTAAATGATTACCATGAATTATTATTTATTTCTATTTCATAGATGATGAACTTGTGGCTCAGAAAGATGATGTAACTTATCCCAAGTCACACAGCTATAAATGATGTTGCCAGAATTTAATTTCAGGCAATATTAGTATAGAACTCAAATTTAAAGCCATGACATTTTATTACTTTTCTGACATTGAAAAAGTAGATAATTTATAGCCTAAAAATAGAGATGAAATAAAGAAATAAAGAGACATTTTAAAACATCCATCAGGGAAAGACAAAGTGGTAAAATATAAACAAATGTTTGCTACTGCATTTACTAAAATTGGGTATCAATGCTTTCAGAAAATTATTTTTCTCTTACATTTCTGTTATTTGTGAATATTGAGTGGCAGAGCAAATTTTCTTAATTTACTGACCATAGTTTTTCTCATATATAAAATTGAAATGTCTTCATTGTGGAAGATGCTATGGTAATTAAAGGTCTGATGCACAATGTCTGAAAGGTCTAGCACAATGTCAGACATATTTTCAACACTTCATACATGATGACTATTAGTCATTAGTTAATAACAATGTAATATAGAATGTGCTCAGATTCTAATATTGATTCAAGTGGATCATATCACATTTATTTGCCTGATGCATCATACCCGATTACCTGATGCTTATGCTTATATATATATATTATTATATATAATTGGAGAAGGAAATGGCAACCCACTCCAGTATTCTTGCCTGGAGAATCCTGTGGACAGAGGAGCCTGGTAGGCAGCAGTCCATGTGGTCACAAGAGTTGGACACAACTTAGCAACTAAACCACCACCGTATATATAAAATACATCAATAGTAATACAAGAAAAAACTGAAAGCAATACTCTTTTAGAAGAAGTTTGGAAAAGGAATCATTTTCAACCTCCAACATATTTAAGGATAAAATAAAATGATATCCTCTATTTTAAAGATTTTAAATAAATGATTCTTAGTCTGAATCCATCATAATCTAAAATGCTGATGTAGTGTAAGTGCTCATATGAAACGTAAGTTGCCCATATCAGAAGAAAATCATTCGTACAGCACATAACACAGATAGTATTGGTTATTTTACAATTCCTTGGTAAAATCTGTTATAAATACTGAATTCCTCAAGAAAAAGAGATTTTTTACATGTCAGTTTAACCTGAAATAAATGTCTTTTTCTTTAATCTTATGATGTAAAGCCTATTAATAAAGAGTTAGTAGACATACTTTTTTAAAATGAAGAATGATATTCATTGTGGCTACATTTTTATCTATTTGAGAGAAACTACTAAAATGTTGGATAAATATAAAAGCTTTTATTTTAACATATGGTAACCTAGTGGCTCAGATGGTAAAGCGTCTGCCTACAATGCAGAAGACCTGGGTTCAATCCCTGGGTCAGGAAGGTCCTCTGGAGAAGGAAATAGCAATCCACTCCAGTACTCTTGCCTGGAAAATCCCATGGATGGAGGAGCGTGGTAGGCTACAGTCAATGGGGTCACAAAGAGTCAGACATGACTGAGCGACTTCACTTCACTAACCTCTTGAACACAAAGGACATTTTGGTGACAAGAATAAAACTAGGTAATCATTGTAGCTGGAAGTTGCCCAAAAGGTATCTGATGACGGCTTTAGTGGATTAAGATATGAATATATTTAAAGATGTGTCCAAACAACAGGGACAACATGGAACCTGAGATTATATCAGAGCAACCTGTTAATATTTACACATAAAGCCAGGGCCCAGGACTCTCTAGAGACAACACTTGCAGTAAGGGAAATATTTACACATGCTCCCTCTACCCTACCTCCCATGAAATCTGAGAAGGGAGATGTAAAGATACACAGTCTTAGTCAAGGGTTGCTTTGAGAATTCTAGCCAGAGTACTATACAAATGAGGGTTAAGATAACTTAGAAGTTTCTTCTGGATTGATAGTATTTCCAAGGGTCTGGCAAAGCCACTATATAGGAACTCACTTAAACTGGTATCTCAAAAGCTTGCCACAAAGAAAGTTGCAAGGAATATGGCTCATCTTCAAAGCTCACTAAAATCATAGGAAAAATAGGTCCTCATGAGTCAATAAGAAAATGAATTGCAAAATCAGAACTGCCAAACTCATAAATGTTAGAATATCAATAACAGAACATTATATAAAAATTATACTTAAGATATAATTTAACATCAGGTGAGGAGGGTCCTCAGTTCATAGAATCACAGCAACGTTGGTCTCTGTGAGGTCCCTTTCATGTTTCATTTATCCCCCTTTAACCAAATCCTTAACTCCTTTCTATATCTTTATAGGCAATGGTTGAGGTATGTGGATATATGTCCTTGAATTGGTGTATATTATTGTAAATATGTAGTGAAGTTCCAGGCTCTGACTTTGATTCACATGTATGCTACTTTTGTTTAACATACTTACTCTGTGCTGTTTCTTTTTTTAATCTTTCCATATTGTATTTCCATAATTGCTTTCCATTTTGAGATTCATATATTTCATGTAACAGTTCTGTCTGTTCACACAAACACTTCTTGATGAACATCTTACATATTTCCTTTTAGAAATTTGTGGAAATGTCTGTGTGTGTGTGTGTGTGTGTATAAGTGTGTCTGTGTGCATATGTGTGCAAGAGGGAGAGAGAGTGAGAATAAACATGAATCAGGAGAGGAATGCTTGCTCCTAGGTACTTACTGAACATAAGTAAGTTACTCTTAAGAATGGCTGTATATGTCTTTTCTCTCCTCCATCTGTCTTTAGTAATTAGAAATCTAAAGTTAATTGTGTTTGAACAAAAAAGGCCAGTCCCTAACCTGTTGAAAATTTAAAGTTTGTTTACACAAGACAGGGGAAATAGATTCTTGGCGGGCACAAACAGAACCTTGTACACACCAGGACCCAGGAGACAGGAGCAGTGACCGCAAAAGAGACTGACCAGACTTGCCGTGAGTTTCCAGGAGGCTCTGGCGGAGGCATGGGTCGGCAGAGGCCTGCTGCAGCATTGGGGGCACTGAGTATAGCAGTACATGCATGGGATCTTTTGAAGGAGGTCACCATTATCTTCATTACCTCCACCATAGTTTTGCCCCAGGTAACTAACAGAGGGAACACAGCCCCACCCATTAACAGAAAATTGGATTAAAGATATACTAGCATGGCACTACCCAGCATGGCCCTACCCAGCAGCACAAGACTCAGTCTCCCCCTCAGTCAGTCATTCCCATTAGGAAGCTTCCATAAGCCCTTATTCTTCTCCATCACCGGGCAGACAGACTGAAAACCACAGTCATAGGAAACTAACCAGTCTGATCACATGGACCACAGCATGTCTAGTGCAATGAAACTATGAGCCATGCCATGTAGGGCCACTCAAGACAGATGAGTCATGGTGGCGAGTTCTAAGAAAACGTGGTCCCCTGGGGGAGGGAATGGCAAGCCACTTCAGTATTCTTGCCTTGAGAACCCCATGAACAGTATGAAAAGGCAAGAAGATAGGACACTGAAAGATGAACTCCCCAGGTTGGTAGGGGCCCAATATGCTACTGGAGATCAGAGGAGAAAAAACTCCAGAAAGACTGAAGAGAGAGATTCAAAACAAAACAACACTCAGTTGTGGATGTGGTGATATAAGTAAGGTCCGATACTGTAAAGACCGATATACATATGAACCTGGAATGTAGATCCATGAATCGAGGCAAATTGGAAGTGGTCAAACAGGAGAGAGCAAGAGTGAATGTTGACAGTTTAGGAATCAGCAAACTAAAATGGACTGAAATGGGTGAATTTAACTCAAATAACCATTACATTTACTACTGTGGGCAAGAATCCCTTAGAAGAAATGCAGTAGCCATCACAGTCAACAAAAGAGTCCGAATTTCAGTACTTGATGCAATCTCAATCATGACAGAATGAACTCTGTTTGATTCCAAGGCAAACCATTCAATATCACAGTAATCCAAGTCTATGCCCCTACAAAGAATGCTGAAGAAGTTGAAGGTGAAAGGTTCTGTGAAGACCTACAAGACCTTCTTGAACTAACAGCCAAAAAAAGATGTCCTTTTCATTATAGGGGACCTGAATGCAAAAGTAGAAAGTCAAGAAATGCCTAGAGTAACAGGCAAATTTGGCCTTGGAGTACAGAATGAAACAAGGCAAAGGCTAATAGAGTTTTGCCAAGAGAATGCACTGGTCATAGCAAAAACCCTCTTCCAACAACACAGGAGAAGACACTACACATGGACATCACCAGATGGTCAATACCGAAATCAGGTTGATTATATTTGCAGCCAAAGATGGAAAAGTTCTATACAGTCAGTAAAAACAAAACCAGGAGCTGACTGTGGCTCAGACCATGAATTCCTTATTGCCAAATTCAAACTTAAATTGAAGAAAGAAGGGAAAACCACTAGACCATTCAGGTATGACCTAAATCAAATCCCTTATGATTATACAGTGGAAGTGACAAATAGATTCAAGGGATTAGATCTGATACACAGAGTGCTGGAAGAACTATGGACAGAGGTTCAGGACATTGTACAGGAGGCAGGAATCAAGACCATCCCCAAGGAAAATAAATGCAAAAAGGCCAAATGGTTGTCTGAGGAACCCTTACAAATACTGTGAAAAGAAGAGAAGCTAAAGGCAAAGGAGAAAAGGAAAGATATACCTATTTGCATGCAGAGTTCCAAAGAATAGAAGGAGAGATAAGAAAGCCTTCCTCAATGACAAAGGCATGAAATAGAGAGGAAAAAATGGAATGAGAAAGGTTAGAGATCTCTCCAAGAAAATTAGCAATACCATGGGAACATTTCATGCAAATATGGGCACAATAAAGGACAGACATGGTATGGACCTAACAGAAGCAGAAGATATGAAGAAGAGGTGGCAAGAATACACAGAAGAACTGTACTGAAAAGATCTCATGACCCAAATAATTATGATGGTGTTATCACTCACCCAGAGCCAGACATCCTGGAATGTAAAATCAAGTGGGCCTTAGGAAGTATCACTATGAATAAAGCTAGTGGAGGTAATGGAATTCCAGTTGAGCTAATTCAAATCCTAAAAGATGATGCTGTGAAAGTGCTGCATTCAATATGCCAGCAAATTGGGAAAACTCAGCAGTGGCCACAGGACTGGAAAAGGGCCAGTAAATTTAAAAAAAGTAATAAAGTAATAAAAAATGTTTTTAATCCAATCCCAAAGAAAGGCAATGCCAAAGAATGCTCAAACTACCACGCAATTGCACTCATCTCACACACTAGTAAAGTAATGCTCAAAATTCTCCAAGCCAGGCTTCAACAGTACATGAACCATGAACTTCCAGATGTTCAAGCTGGATTTAGAAGAGGCAGAGGAACAAGATATCAAATTGCCAACATCCACTGGATCCTTGAAAAAGCAAGAGAGTTCCAGAAAAGCATCTACTTCTGCTTTATTGAATATGCCAAAGCCTTTGATTGTGTGGATCACAAAAACCTGTATTAAATTCTTAAGAAATGGGAACACCAGACCACCTGACCTACCTCTTGAGAAATCTATATGCAGGTAAGGAAGCAATAGTTAGAACTGGACATTGGACAATAGACTAGTTCCAAAATCTGGAAAGGAGTACGTCAAGGCTGTATATTGTCACCCTGCTTATTTAACTTGTATGCAGAGTACATCACGTGAAACACTGGGCTGGATGAAGTACAAGCTGGAATCAAGATTGCCGGGAGAAATATCAATAACCTCAAATGTGCAGATGACATCACCCTTATGACAGAATGCAAAGAAGAACTAAAGAGCCTCATGATGAAAGTGAAAGAGGAGAGTGAAAAAGTTGGCTTAAAGCTCAACATTCAGTAAACTAAGATCATGGCATCTGATCCCATCACTTCATGGCAAATAGATGGGGAAACAGTGGAAAAAGTGTCAGACTTTATTTTTTGGGGGCTCCAAAATCACTGAAGTTGGTGATTGCATCCATGAAATTAAAAGATGCTTACTCTTTGGAAGGAAAATTATGACCAACCTAGATAGCATATTGAAAAGCAGAGACATTCCTTTGCCAACTAAGGTCCATCTAGTCAAGGCTATGCTTTTTCCAGTGGTTATGTATGGATGCGAGAGTTGGACTGTGAAGAAAGCTGAGCACCGAAGAATTGATGATTTTGATCTGTGGTGTTGGAGAAGATTCTTGAGAGTCCCTTGGACTGCAAGGAGATTCAACCAGTCAATTCTAAAGGAGATCAGTCCTGGGTGTTCTTTGGAAGGACTGATGCTAAAGCTGAAACTCCAATACTTTGGCCACCTCATGCGAAGAGTTGATTCATTGGAAAAGACTCTGATGCTGGGAGGGATTGGGGGCAGGAGGAGAAGGGGACGACAGAGGATGAGATGGCTGGATGGCATCACCAACTCAATGGATGTGAGTTTGAGTGAACCCTGGGAGATGGTGATGAACAGGGAGGCCTGGCGTGCTGCGTTTCATGGGGTTGCAAAGAGTCGGACACGA
This sequence comes from Cephalophus harveyi, assembly GCA_006410635.1. Lineage (NCBI taxonomy): Eukaryota > Metazoa > Chordata > Mammalia > Artiodactyla > Bovidae > Cephalophus > Cephalophus harveyi. The sequence continues at coordinate 38,524 of SJYT01027330.1, read as the reverse complement.
CTGAGCGACTGAACTGAACTGAACTGAACTGAAAGACTAAATATGTTTAGAGACTAAATGTGTTTTAAAAATTTTTTTCTGAGCCTCTGGCCTTTGCCTCCTTCCATGGAGGACAGCCCTCAAATATAAATTAGATTCACAACCCTTATGATTGGGATAAAGGAACTCTTTACTGGGAACTGATGTAACTTGTCCAGAGTTAGGCTGGCAGTAGCAGCACCAGCCTCACAGAATTCTTTCTGCTCCATTCTGTGTCAGGAGATAGAGAATGAGAGCTTTCTGCATACCTTTTGCAAATTACAATTTGCTTTATATGGAGCATTCATTAATGGCTTTTGTTTTCTTGTCCTGAAGCACACATTTCTGTCTATGCCTTTGATAAATGGTTTCATTTTCTGCCATTGTTTATTATTTGTACTTGTCAGATTTTTAATTGTATAATTAAGATCCTATTGGTCTTCACTAAAAATATCATCAAAGTGTTGTGATAGTGTTGTACTAAATAAATGCTGAAGTCACTGAATATAAAAGGAAATTTAAAGATTCTAAGCTACAAGATATGTAACATATTTCACTTATAGACATCTTAATCAGGTCTAGGAAATAACCAGTTTTGCTAATAGCCATTGGAAAGCAGACAGTTATTAGCTCTGTATCATTTAATGAAATGCCATTACATCAGTGACCAATGTTTGAAATGGGGAATTTTAGGAAAATAATATTCAGAAAAAGCAAGTAGTTTTTCCAGTTTCTTTCTATGAAAACAGCGATATTGAGAAATAAATAAAACCAATTTAGAACTATAGGGAGATGACAAAACTGAGGTCTAGAAAATGTGTGTCATTTGCATGAGGTTATATGTTAATTGGGTTTTCTGGTCAACTTGATGGTTTCATTTTAGTTTTGTTGTTGTTGTTGTTCTGATTTCTTTCTCTCTATACTTTGGGCATGCTACTGCTTGGCCCCAGTGGTGGTATTATTAGTTTAGACACACATGTCTCCAGGATGTGGAGGTTCTGGGAATGCAGATTAAAATATTTACAGCAAATTCCATATGGCTATATATCATTTTTTTTTTAATTGAAGTAGATTTTCTTTCAGGTGAATACTGATTTATACAAATCCAAACTGCCTAATTACAAAAACAACAACAACAAAAAACTTCTGAATTTGTGTAGATTAACATTATAAACAAGTGCTAAAACAAGTGCTTCCAGGTACTATGTAGATGGGACAATGTACAACTGAATATAAATTATTTGAATATAATTGTTTGAATATAAATTATTTTTGTCCTTGGGATAAGTTTTTTTTTTTTTTTTTCCTAATTTTTTCTTTTGGATACTTTGTTTCCAAGGCTTGTCTTCCCCCCCCCCCACTGTTCTGAAATGAGGCTTTTTAAAAATGCCTTTATATTTCTTCTTGTATTCATTGGAAGGACTGATGCTGAAGCTGAAACTCCAATGCTTTGGCTACCTGATGTGAAGAACTGACTCATTTGAATGGACCCTGATGCTGGGAAAGATTGAAGGTGGGAGGAGAAGGAGATGACAGAGGATGAGATGGTTGGATGGCATCACTGATGGACATGAGTTTGAGCAGCTCTGGGAGTTGGTGATGGACAGGGAAGCCTGGCATGCTGCAGTCCATGGGGTCGCAGAGAGTCAGATACGACTGAGAGACTGAACTGAATTTCTTCTTGTATATCAATTGTATCGTGCATCTGGTTTGGGGCCTTTTCTCCCTTTTAATGTGAATAACTCTGAGACAGAAAAGTAGTGGAACAAAGCATTCCCACTTCTCCTTATGAGATATCTACTGACTCCTGAACTGGCTTCTATTGGAATTTGTTTTTGGCTGATCTTTACATGACCTTTGAAATTCTGGCATCTGACTTGCCTCGAGCTTGGACTCTATGGCTCCAAATCTAATTCCTTCAGGGACCTTGTCCTCCCAATCTCGTATTTTCTGGACCTTTCTGTCTATCTTAACTCTCTGGAAGTCCAGATAGGAGAAACTGGAAGCTATTAGCTGGGCCTCTTTGTTGGTCTTAACCCTATGAAAGATAAGATATGTTAAGCAAAATACCACAAAACTCTTTTTAGTTTTGCTGTATCCCAGTGACTGTACCAGTGCTGAGAGAGATGCTTATAGAAGGAAAATGATGAGTTAATTGGAAAATGCCAAAGACTGGGAAACTCCTGGCATTGATGTCCAAAAAAAGGGATTCACCCAGTGATTCAGTATTTTTAAACCATTCTAAATGAGATGGCTAAAGTTAACAGATTAAAATTTTTGGAAACTTCCAAGAGCATGAGTCCAAAAAATAATATTTTTTAATAATACATCCTTTCACACTCCAGTGCACCTCTTGGTTCTGGCTTGGGCTATTGACAGATGTGCCAACATTCTCCCAGGGGAAAAAAAATGCAGTCCTCAAAGGACTCCTCCCCAACTGGAAAAGGGAAATTCCAGCCATCTCTTAATAAAGCATGTGCTCCAGAGATTTGCAACTCAATTTTGTAGACCTAATGAGTTTGAAGATGATTGGAATAAACATTGAAATTTTGGTAGCAGCTTAGCCGAATTCTGGCTAAGCTCTGTGTCCTTTGTGGTTTTGCCCTTCACAGATGCAAACTCCACAGGGCTACTGCTCACCAAGATCATTAGTGCCATACAAAGCCAATTGAAAACAAGTCAAGTGACAGTCCTTGTTGTGCATCTTTAATTTACAAAGGGAAATTCTCTGGGCAGTTTCATTAGCTTCTAGAAAGTTTAATTGGATGAAAACATTGCTTTCATGATCTTTGATACCATGTGTTGGTACAAATTAAAGCATAGCGGCTCCTAGTCACAGAATTTTGCTCCTCAAATGCCTCCAGAGGGTTAGACTTGACAAAGGAGGGTCCTTAACAGAATTATTACAAATCTCCCAGGGTGTAAATTGATGCTTGTGAATGTCAAGATTCAGTATTAAACAAAAGAACAAAGTCAGATAAACACATGCATAATCAAAGGTTCATGAAAAACATTTAATGTGTTCAAGACAGACAATGCATGTAGGAGTTCTGCATTGCATGCAAAGGGGGCAGGTACTTTTATAAAAAGATTGGTTTTAATGTAGCATGGTATATGAATCTTGTCCATATGGTATCATAACATATTGAGAGTTTTCTTACCAACTTGAATTTGTATAATCACTGATGGCCTATTAAGTGAATTTGGTCAATAAGAAACATTGAACCCTGATTATTCTGTGTGCAATTTATATTGATTACCCCACTGAAGTAATCTTTGGGCTTGAAAAATAAATTAATCTTCTTGAGTTAGAGAAGGTAAAGAGAGAAGGCAGTGGAATAAGATTTGATATATTTGTCTAATAAGATAATCATAGAAATAGTCATGTCCAGATTTTTCTGGTTGAGAAACACCATTATGTTGATACTTGTAAGGGGCTCAGTCTTCAGAAGGTGGGCCATCACTAACCAAAATCACAAATTCCTAAAGCTGTGCTAGGATATATGCCTGCTTCTGCAGACCAGGCTACTTAAGATTGGCATCTCTTAATGAATTCCTAAAAGAGAGCAAGGGGGAATGCTAAGGGAAGTGTCACAGTTACAATAGTGCACACTATTCGCTTTTACTGTCTCCAGTTTTATCTGCCAAACAGTAAATGTTTGTGTCACCCACTGGCTCTAGTGGGTACTGACATTTTGAGACCTTTTATCTTCCACTGACTAGACTCAAGTAGTTAGACTTGTGACTTCTTGTTTTGAAGATTGTCACCTTAAAAATAACCCCTTAATGAGTCTATGAATAATTTTTGAGACATAACAAATATGTATCATGGATGTCTCCACACTCTATCCCAGTGGTCATGACTAGCGGCATGTGGTCCTAGGAGTGTTTCAGATGTTTAAGGCTGCTAATACCAGCCCATCAGCATGGATACATGAGTAGAACAGTTTTGGTCCTGCTCTAACCATGTCATGAATTTTATAAAGCACTCTGGTCTATTAGGAAAACATGTCTAAACTGCCTCATAGGGAAGAATCTCCTTGTAAATGATTCTTAGTAATCTAATGACACTGCTGCTGCTAAGATGCTGCAGTCGCGTCCGACTCTGTGCGACCCCATGAACTGCAGCCTCTCAGGCTTCTTCATCCATGGGATTCTTAGTAATTTCAGATTCTGATGGTAATATTCTCAGGTTTGTCCCTAGCTCTAGTGTGTGTTCTCTATCTAAATAACAGAATATATATTTTATGATAGGTTCAAATTTCAGTGGTCATTTTAGCAGAAAAGTTAAAAAGTTTGGAAGCATTTATTGCCATATGACTCAGGGAACTCAAACCGGCCCCCATGATAGAAGGCAGAAGGCCGGTTTAAGAGGGAGGCATCATATGTATGCCTATGGCTGATTCATGTTGCCATATGGTGGAAGCCAACACAATATTGCAAAGCAATTATCCTTCAATTGAAAATAAATAAATTTTAAAAAGTGTGCAGTTCAGTTCAGTCGCTCAGTCGTGTCCGACTCTTTGCAACCCCATGAATTGCAGCACGCCAGGCCTCCCTGTCCATCACCAACTCCCGGAGGTCACTCAGACTTGCGTCCAT
>SJYT01027330.1:0-33754 GCA_006410635.1 Cephalophus harveyi | reverse complement strand
TCCATTGAGTCCGTGATGCCATCCAGCCATCTCATCCTCGGTCGTCCCCTTCTCCTCCTGCCCCCAATCCCTCCCAGCATCAGAGTCTTTTCCAATGAGTCAACTCTTCGCATGAGGTGGCCAAAGTACTGGATTTTCAGCTTTAGCATCATTCCTTCCAAAGAAATCCCAGGGCTAATCTCCTAAAAAGTGTAGAAGCCTTCAAATGATGTCAGGAAACATTTTAACCTTTTTTTTGTGTGTAAGTTATGTATACATTTAAACTATTGCTAATAATTCATTTGCTTGAATAGTCATAAACTTTAAATATAATATGTAGCTACTGGATTCACCTCCACTTTTTAATTAGAAAAAAAATGAAATCATTTTAGCATTAAAAATAGTTAATAATGTTTTAAATGGAAGATCGTGCCAGTGGTTGTAAAGAATTAATTCTAATCTCTAGAATAAAACAGTGAAGCACATTTTTGCTATTTAGAAAATGTTTCCTAAAAAGAAAAAAAAAAAGCATTTGTATGCAAGCACTTGTATTCCCTTCTTATGCAAATCTCAAATATGCTTTAATTTTCCTGAACACTTAATTGACATTATACATAGCCATGAAAGATTTATACAGAATCATGTTTATGTGAAAGCAAAGGTTCCTGTTGAACAGTACAGACTTGAAAGCTGAACCAGGAAATCATAATAAGCATCTAGGTAAACACTGAAGTCAAATGTGTGCTACGATGATGGTGGTATAATGCGATGAGTCTCAATGATAGGAAACAAAAGAAGAAACACTACTTAAATCCTGTGACACCAAGTTTATCTCTCTCATTGTTCCCAAATACTTACGGTAGGTGAGGAGCTGTTTCTTCCATCCTTTCCTTTCCTTTCTTTCTTTCTTATTTAATATGCATTTATTTGTCTACATCTGGTCTTAGTTGGCAGCATGTGGGGTCTTTCCTTGTAGCACATGGATTCTCTAGTTGTGGCACAAGGCCTTTGGAGTGCAAGGGCTCAGTAGTTGTTGTTCATGGGCTTAGTTGCCCCCTGGCATGTGGGATCTTGGTTTCCCAACCAGGGATCAAACCTGCATCCCCTGCATTGCAAGACAGATTCTTAACCATTGGACCAGGGAAGTCCCCATCTTTTCCTTTTCTATGCCCACCCAATGGAAGAAAATAATTTCATCGTGTCCTATGCTCTGCTTTCAGCTGCTCCTTGTAGAATACTCCCCAGATAAATGTGGACCAAAATTAGCAAAGAATGGGAAGGGCAGGCGTGGAGGGGTCTGTTCATCACAGTGAGCATCACTATAGAGTTTTCTCTGGCTACTTACTGAAACTGCTTCACTGGGCATTACTTCTCTCTCTGAACTGAATAGAAGAAAATTTATCATTTCATTCTTTGCACCAAGTTTTTTTTTTTTTTTTTTTTTAACTCTTTTGATTCATAAAAGGCAAGATTTAACTCCCAATTTCACTGTAAAATTGTACTGGATTCCCTAGGATCCAAGCCAGGAAGCTATTTTAATTATCTCAAACTTTGTACAGTACCATTAGCTTTTCTAATTTATCCTAATCTTCTGTTGTTAAATTGAGCTCAAAACTCCTGGACTCACCCCTACCCTGCACCCTGCCTTTCTATAACACCTTCTTTATGGATCTAGACAAACTTATTTGAAGGCCTTATTTGAATCACTTAGGCTTGTATATTTGATCTCTGGTTCCTCTGCCTTTTCTAAAACCAGCTTGATCATCTGGCAGTTCATGGTTCACGTATTGCTGAAGCCTGGCTTGGAGAATTTTGAGCATGACTTTACTAGCATGTGAGATGAGTGCAATTGTGCGGTAGTTTGAACATTCTTTGGCAATTCCTTTCTTTGGGATTGGAATGAAAACTAACCTTTTCCAGTCCTGTTGCCACTGCTGAGTTTTCCAAATTTGCTGGCATATTGAGTACAGCACTTTCACAGCATCATCTTTCAAGATTTGAAGTAGCTCAACTGTAATTCCATCACCTCCACTAGCTTTGTTTGTAGTGATGCTTTCTAAGGCCTACTTGACTTCACATTCCAGAATGTCTGGCTCTAGGTGAGTGATCACACCATCGTGATTATCTGGGTCAGAAGACCTTTTTTGTACAGTTCTTCTGTGTATCCTTGCCACCTCTTCTTAATATCTTCTGCTTCTGTCAGGTCCATACCATTTCTGTCCTTTATCGAACCCATCTTTGCATGAAATGTTCCCTTGGTATCTCTAATTTTCTTGAAGAGATCTCTAGTCTTTCCCATTCTGTTCTTTTCCTCTATTTCTTTGCATTGATCGCTGAAGAAGGCTTTCTTATCTCTTCTTGCTATTCTTTGGAACTCTGCATTCAGATGCTTATATCTTTCCTTTTCTCCTTTGCTTTTCACCTCTCTTCTTTTCACAGCTATTTGTAAGGCTACCATTTCTGTCCTTTATCGAGCCCATCCTTGCATGAAATGTTCCCTTGGTATCTCTAATTTTCTTGAAGAGATCTCTAGTCTTTCCCATTCTGTTGTTTTCCTCTATTTCTTTGCATTGATCACTGAAGAAGGCTTTCTTATCTCTTCTTGCTATTCTTTGGAACTCTGCATTCAGGTGCTTATATCTTTCCTTTTCTCCTTTGCTTTTCGCCTCTCTTCTTTTCACAGCTATTTGTAAGGCCTCCCCAGACAGCCATTTTGTTTTTTTGCATTTCTTTTCTATGGGGATGGTCTTGATCCCTGTCTCCTGTTCAGTGTCACGAACCTCATTCCATAGTTCATCAGGCACTCTATCTATCAGATCTAGGCCTTTAAATCTATTCCTCACTTCCACTGTATAATCATAAGGGATTTGATTTAGGTCATACCCAAATGGTCTAGCGGTTTTCCCTACTTTCTTCAATTTGAGTCTGAATTTGGTAATAAGGAGTTCATGATCTGAGCCACAGTCAGCTCCTGGTCTTATTTTTGTTGACTGTATAGAGCTTCTCCATCTTTGGCTGCAAAGAATATAATCAATCTGATTTTGGTGTTGACCATCTGGTGATGTCCATGTGTAGAGTCTTCTCCGTTTTTATTCTTTAAAATAGCTAATAGGGGTCATTTCCTTAGTTCAGAGGCAATGCTAAGAAAACTACAGGTATCACCTTCTTGCATCCCCATAATAGTACAGAAAGAAGGTTCCAGAATGCCCATTTTACAGATGAGGAGACTGAGGTTTTGAGAGATAATAACATTTCCATGGCCACATTGGACTCAAACTGTCCAATTCCAAAAGCAAAACTTATAGTCACTTTGTTATATTTCTTCAATCATCAAAATGTTGATGATATCTGGTTGATAACCTTTCTCATATACACAGTTAACAAGCACATACATCAAGTCAAAGTAATAATCTAGCTTATTTATCAGTCAGGTCATATCCATATATGTCCTTATGTTGTTATCAGGGTCACAAGGACTCTCTGTATCCTAAAAAAATAGATTTCTGCCTTCTGGCTTATTCTTCAAGTTTTACATAAATTTACATCCTGAAACAGATCTACTCAGCCCAAAATTTGGGGCTAACCACCTAAAATGATGGAAATAACTTAGTTTTGTAATAATTTCCGGGCAACTTCAGATTAAATTTCTTTCAATCTACTTAGAGGTGTAAATATTTCTCCTGGGGAACAATTGGTTTTGGTTTTCTAATTTGATTTCGAAAAAAAGGAAGTGGAATCTCTCTGTTTTGCAGAGAGCAGGCGTTTCAGTGCATTTGGGAGATGTTCAGATATCCGTGTAGGTGTTTTTAATAAGTTAGTTCACCTAATTGTATTTCCTCTCTACTAAAGAAGAAGCATCCTACCCTAATGGGTTTAATCTTCCTAAATTATTTTCTGGTTTTAATTGTGCTCTTTCCCACAAGCACCTAATTTCATTATAAGATTGTAATGCTTTGCTGTGAAAAGCTTGCTTGCACATTAGGAATGCTGGGATTCAAATGTTTACAGGGGGATAAAAATGCAGACTTATTCACTTTCTCAAGAGGGAGCAGCAAAGTGCTTGAATGCCCACCTGCCCCAGTCCTTGGGGTCTTTGGAAGGTGTGGAATGGGAGGGTCCTGACTCGCTCAGGGGCTGAGAAAGACACCCAACCTGTCTCAAGACAAGCTGGGTTGTCACTAAAGACTCACAGTCCAAAGTCTGGGCTGATGGTCCACAACCAGGAAGAGCTTCACTTCTCAACCCATTTGTAGATTTCCCTGGTGGTCCAGTAGCCTGGACTTCGCCTTCCAACTCTGGGGTGAGGGGGGCGGGTGGGTGGGTGCAGCCTCTGGGCTCCAAGATTGCTGCAGATGGTGATTGCAGCCATGAAATTAAAAGATGCTTACTCCTTGGAAGGAAAGTTATGACCAACCTAGATAGCATATTAAAAAGCAGAGACATTACTTTGCCAACAAACGTCTGTGTAGTCAAGGCTATGGTTTTTCCTGTGGTCATGTATGGATATGAGAGTTGGACTGTGAAGAAAGCTGAGCGCAAAAGAATTGATGCTTTGGAACTGTGGTTTTGAAGACTCTTCAGAGTCCCTTGGACTGCAAGGAGATCCAACCAGTCCATCCTAAAGGAGATCAGTCCTGGGTGTCTATTGGAAGGACTGATGCTGAAGCTGAAACTCCAGTACTTTGGCCACCTCATGTGAAGAGTTGGCTCATTGGAAAAGACCCTGATGCTGGGAGGGATTGAGGGCAGGAGGAGAAGGGGACAGCAGAGGATGAGATGACTGGCTGGCATCACCGACTCGATGGACATGAGTTTGGGTATACTCTGGGAGTTGGTGATAGACAGGGAGGCCTAGTGTGCTGTGATTCATGGGGTCACAAAGAGTCCGACACAACGGAGCAACTGATCTGAACTGAACTGAGGCTTGTATATTATTGGTATCTCACATTGTAAGAAATCTCAGACATGTGAAAGGTGAATAGGGATTTAATGAACTTGTTTGTATGTCATTTGTCATACCGTGCATCACAGACTGTGGTGGAATGAGCAGTGAGGAAAACACAGGGCCCAGAATTGGGTTTTCTGGGTTTGAGCACTGACTCTACCTCTTCCTAGCTGAGTGACCCCAGGAAAGTTACTTAAGGTCTCTGTGCCTCAAAACTCTTATCGGCAAAATAGCACTTAAACTTGGAAACAAAACCGTAAACAAAAACAAAATCATTGGGGAATAAAAGTATTGGTATATGAAAGACACTCAGATGTCTGCCTAGCAGTTAGTAAAGCATAGTGTACTTCATGCTTAAGAAAGAAAGAAAAACTTGATCCATTTTTTTTTTTTTTTTTTTTTTTTTAATTCCTTTATTTATTTTTGGCTGTGCCAAGTCTTACTTGCGGAATGCGGGATCTTCCTTGTGGTGTGCAGGCTTCTCTATTTGTGGTGTAAAGGCCCCGGAGTTGCAGTACATGGGCTTAGTTGCCCTGTGACATGTGGAATCTTAGTTCCCTGACCAAGGATTGAACCTCCATCCTAACTTGGAAAGTCCCAAGTTTTTCCTGTTCTTGATTTTGTAGAATATTCTTTATAACAATCATTATTGTTTCTGTGTGTTTCAAATGTCTTAGATAATAGCTTATGTTTTCATTATATTTTCAGTGGCATCTGCACACAATTTTACATTTTAATGTAAATACAAACTTAAGTATTTTTTTAAATAATTTATCTTCTTGGTATTTCATTTAATAAATATTTAGCTTGTGTTGAAGTAAAATAAGACAAAATACAACATTGTATATATAAATTATTTTGTTTATCTTAAAAATAATCATGGAAGAAGCTTAAAGTAGAAATCTGATATAAATGTTAGTAATAGTGCTTTACACTGAGTGTGTCTCCCCACAATTCATATGTTGAAATTCCAGCCCTCAAGGGAATTGTTTTTAGATGCAAGGCCTTTGGGAGATGATTAGGCTGTGATGGTGGAGCACTTATCAGAGGATTGGTGTCCTTATAAAAGAGACCCCAGAGAGCTCCCTTGTCCTTTCTACCATTTGGGGATGGAGAGAGAATGAGGAAGTGGACTCACATCAAATCTGCAGGTCCTTGACCTTAGAATTCCCAGCCTCCAAAACTGTAAGAAATACACGTTTGTTGTTTATTAGCCACCGAGAATTATGGCAGCCCAAACATACCAAAACAAGTGTTTTCAACTGTGTAATGGTGCTTGCATCCTATGTACTCTGTTCTTTTTTTCTAGGCTGAACTGGGTCTTTGTTGTGGTTCACTGGCCTTCTTTAGTTGAGCATAAATGTGCTTCTTTCTAGTGAAGGTGGATTCTTGATCATTTGGCCACCAGGGAAGCCATTATGCTCTACTCCCCACAAAATTCTATTTTAACTATACTCCCAACTGCTTATTTAACTTCTATGCAGAGTACATCATGAGAAACGCTGGACTGGAAGAAACACAAACTGGAATCAAGATTGCCGGGAGAAATATCAATAACCTCAGATATGCAGATGACACCACCCTTATGGCAGAAAGTGAAGAGGAACTAAAAAGCCTCTTGATGAAAGTGAAAGAGGAGAGTGAAAAGGTTGGCTTAAAGCTCAACATTCAGAAAACAAAGATCATGGCATCCGGTCCCATCACTTCATGGGAAATAGATGTAGAAACAGTGGAAACAGTGTTAGACTTTATTTTTTTGGGCTCCAAAATCACTGCAGATGGTGATTGCAGCCATGAAATTAAAAGATACTTACTCCTTGGAAGAAAAGTTATGTCCAACCTAGATAGTATATTCAAAAGCAGAGACATTACTTTGCTGACTAAGGTCCGTCTAGTCAAGGCTATGGTTTTTCCTGTGGTCATGTATGGATGTGAGAGTTGGACTGTGAAGAAGGCTGAGCGCTGAAGAATTGATGCATTTGAACTGTGGTGTTGGAGAAGACTCTTGAGAGTCCCTTGGACTGCAAGGAGATCCAACTAGTCCATTCTGAAGGAGATGAACCCTGGGATTTCTTTGGAAGGAATGATGCTAAAGCTGAAACTCCAGTACTTTGGCCACCTCATGGGAAGAGTTGACTCATTAGAAAAGACTTTGATGCTGGGAGGGTTTGAGGGCAGGAGGAGAAGGGGACGACTGAGGATGAGATGGCTGGATGGCATCACTGACTCGATGGAAGCGAGTCTGAGTGAACTCCGGGAGATGGTGATGGACAGGGAGGCCTGGCGTGCTGCGATTCATGGGGTCGCAACGAGTCGGACATGACTGAGTGACTGAACTGAACTGAACTGATTGTGTAAGTAATACTAAAAGTTTAAGAGACAGTGACTGGTTTGCAGACACAAACACATAAACACACTCACGTGGACCAAGGATAGCAATCTGATTGTCAAGATGGCAAGCACAGAGAAAATACATGGAGAATGAGTTCCTCTTCACTTGGAATCCCGGGGGGAATCACAGTCACTGAAGATCCTCCACTGATTAAAATAGCACTCTCTTTAAATCCGTACACAATATACACCCTACAGACTTCATCCAGATTCTTCAAGTGTTTTGATAAATAATCCTCTGATGGAGTGTTTTGAAAAGAGGAACTAACTGATGAGTGAGAGCAGAATGTTGACTAACCTGGAAAGAAGGAGATGATTATCAAACAGCAAGCACCCTCCACATAAATTATGTATCTCTCCATGACCCTTGCTTTTACAGCTGTTTGCTGCCTCTATCTAGCAAGCTGAGGTCTTTCCTCCTGATTAGGTCACCTCCTTTGATGATCATAATTCTGAGTGTCACAACAACACAGAAGCAACAATAAAGCAGTGAAAACAACAAAGCCTTACAGGCACTGACATAGCTTTCATCTCTGCACTTTGTATAGTTTTGTAAATTGTCTTCACTATGTAAATGTGCAAAGGCTGACTATCGGGTTTCTTTTCAAATTGGACTTTTATCTAATGAATGATACCATCAAAATCAGACAGTGGTAGGGGTTCCTGTACTGCTGTCCTGGCAAAATGCTTTTATCATTATGCTCCAGCTGATCAAGTTTGAACTGTTAACTCCAGAAGGATTAGAAAGGATATAGTTTATTTTTAAGGATCCTCTGTTGGTCTAATGTGGAGTGGAGTATGGAGATTCTCTAGTGAGTCTGGATAGGTTTAGTTGTTGTTCAGTCGCTAAGTTGTGTTTCTGTCCATGGGATTTTCCAGGAAGGAATACTGGAGTGGATTACTGTTTCCTTCTCCAGAATGGACAAGTAGTTCATCCACTTTATAGTCTCACCACCAACATATCCTTTGTGGGTTTTTCTCTGTATGTGTCTACATAGAGAAAGCATCTCTCCAGTTTTTTCCTTGATGTCTATGGGATCCAAAATTTCAGGCCATTCTTTTAAACAGGAAAACAGAAAGTTATATAGGAAATTACAAACTTGGAGATGTTTAAAAAAAAAGTTCCAGACATGCTCCTTGGTTAATAGTCCCTGACTCACTTCTGGGATGGTAACTAGATACATATTGTTTTTATGGCTCCAAGAAGATCTATTCTTCCCCAGTGTAGACTGAAGAGGTAATCCAAGGGAAAAAAATAAATGTCTATTTTTCTCATTTAGGCAGTTTGCATGCCTAGGGATTTACACTGGGTAATACTAATTTTCTTAAGCCTTTACACCTCACTGAAGAACCTTCTGAACTTTTCTTATCTATACAGAGTATCCAGGAGAAAGTAGATTTTTATGCCCCCTTTTGTTGCCTAAATGATTTATATGGGGTAGAATGTATTTTTGATGGCTTAGGAAATTCTTTAATATTTTTATTTGTATGAAATATTTATTTTTTTAAATTTAATAAAGACAGATGCCTCCTATACACACACACAGGGACACACAAAGTTTATATGAATGTAAACATAACTTATCATAGTGTATTATAAAGGTAAAAGAAATCTAAAGATATCGTATCATCATTTATTATAGCTGTTGTATATCTCACAATTTTTTACACAGCTTTTTGTTTTAAATGTGTAAAATGTATGGGACAGAGGCTTCTGATTTTATCAATTTGAATTTAAATATTTCAGGTGACTTTTATTTTTTATTTGTTATAAATTTACTATTTATTATCTCTGATGAGATTTGCCAGCATTCATGATAACATTAAAATTTTTATTTTCAACTGAACCATTGAATTATGAAATTGAAAATTAATCTAGTCATGTTCAGGTATTAATAGTTCACTTACCCTACTAACTCATGTTAGCCTTCTGTTACTCTTCAAAATTATATATTCAGATTGTATGGTGTATATCCAAAAGTAAAAATGAGTAAGCACAAAAAGTTCTATGTATTTTTAAATATTGGTTTTCATTAATCCAAAGCATATTCACATTAAATTGGGTCTTAAAGAAACTAATGTTCAAATTACAGATGAGAAAAACAAGACTGCAAAACTTCAGTGACTTTGTACAGACCTATGACCGGAACTTTGGTTTATGGATTTCTTGTCACCAGAACTGTTAGTCTATAACTGATGGTAGTACCAGCTCTATCACCTAATAAGTTGGCTAAGTCATAGAAATGATTTTACCTTCTGTTACCTTCATATATGAACTACAAAGTATGGAGGCCAACTAGATACTTTCTAAAGAAATTCTGGTCCAAATAGTCTATGATTACATTTCTACCCATTCTACCAATCCTGTTTGCCCTCTTAATTTCCAGATTAAATTTAAGAACTCCTATCCCCTAGAAGAATATTTCCTGCAAAAGAATTGGGAATTCTATTCTATTAAGGGAGACTAGTTATTATATGAGCTTTTGGATAAAAATAATATTCTCACTTATGCATTTATCACACACACTTCAGATACAGAAATATAATTTCTATAGTCTCCTCTTCAGAGTTGAGGAGCAAGCAGTCTTTCTGTGGAATATTAAGAATGCAATATTGATTTTTTGGCTAAGTAATTTGATCCTTTAGACACATTAATCAGTGACGTTTTCAGAGTACATTGAGTAACAGGCAATCAGTGGTATGGTAAGCATATTCAGTCAGTGATCAAGACTGACAGCAAGATGGTAGGCATAAAATGTGTCTAGAAACCTTACAGTGGTTTGATATCCCTAGGATGGTTCTATTACTATTGAACCAATAAATGATATTACTAAAGTGAAAAGGGCATATGGGGTTTCTACTTTGGGGAAGTATTTCAACTTTGGAGGAGACAGATTCATGTGTTAATACTTTCAAGATTTTCAGGAAAGACATTCAGGTTAAACCCAGGCAGAAACCAGTTTATTCTTGTAATTGACATTTATGACAAGTACATCATACAATTACAATTTATACAATTATACATTGTATACATAATGTATAATTGTATACATAATGTATAAATGTATACATTTATACAATTGCATCATCACAATTACTTTGTGATAGACAAAGAAAGTAGGATACTCAGTGGATACATCCTTTGTACTCAAAGTATGATCCACTAATTTTATCTGAAATCTTTTAGAAATGCAGAGTCTCAAGCACCACCCCAGCCCAGAACTATTAAATCAGAATTTTCTTTTAACAAGATGTTGTTCACTTGCTCAGTCTGAGTCTTTGTGACCCCATGGACTGCAGCACACCAGGCTTTCCTGTCCTTCAGAGTCTCCTGGAGTTTGCTCAAAGTCATGTCCATTGAGTTGGTGACACCACCCAGTCATCTCATCTCTGTTGCCCCCTTCTCCTCCTGTCTTCGATCTTTTCCAGCATTAGGGTCTTTTCCAATGAGTCAGCTCTTCGCATCAGGTGGCCAAAGTACATGCATTTTAAAGTTTGTGAGGCATTTGTTTTAAACCTTTATGACTTTAACAATCTTATTATCCCCAATTCAGGCCAAAATAACTAATAACTAATGTCCAGTTTTTCTCAATGTTGTGACTAATTTCTTTAGTATGGAGGACACCTTTTTACAGAAGATGTATTTGTCATCTCATTTTCCCTTGAATGTCAGAGGCCAGCAAGCAAGGTGATGTTCCAGCCAAAAGCCGCTGTTCTAATGCACCTGCCCCCGCCCCCACCACTGATTTCTACTCTGAGGTTTGCATTTGGAAGTTTCCTTCAGGAGAGAAACAAAACTGCCAGCTTTATCATCTTTCACCTCAAATATGTCTCTATCAAATCCTAGTTTCCAGGCAAACCCTCCACCACTGAAAATTTCAAGTTTTTAAAGAAATAAAAAGTGGTTACTTTCAATGAAGAGGTTAGGGAAATTTGTTTTTTTTTTTTTTATTTCATTTGTTTATTTCTTGATAAGAAAGAGAGTTTTTTTTTTTTTTTTAACTTCTTATAAACCTCCATAACTCAATCACAGAAGTTTTTGTTTTGTTTCCCTGGCTAAAATGCCATTTTATTTCTGAACTTAAGACAAATTCTTTCCCTTCTATAGTGCAGACTAAGCCAAACTTGTTTTCACTGAATCTCAGATAACCGTGATCCTTTTTATACCATTCGTCTAAATGTATAATACACTCTCATTTGTGACACTGGTTATTACTATGTACTAGAAAGCACTAAGTATGTCTTAATTCTGTGTTATTTCCTCTGTTTAACACAATGCCTGACCCATAGTAATCATTTAATAGTATTTGCTGATTAATGAAGGGGGACATAAGACTCAGAAAGTAATTGTTCAAAGTGTCACACAAACTTGAGATGTTTCTAAATATAAACTCTGTGCTCTTTCTTCTGTACCAATAATTTTTTTCCAATCTGGCTACATCCCAAAACAATTAAATCAGAATCTCTGGATACGGAACACTTGTTTTGGTATTGTTAAGGTCCTCCCGATATTCTAAAGCGAAATGAGCCTTGAGAGCCTTGCCCTATACTTGGCTTTCTCTTTAATATAATGGTATAAAATCTTCTAGAATGATAAAGAGCAGCAATTGAGGAAGTCAAAATACACTTGTCAGTTGGTAGGAAAATACAAGGAGTGAAAAGTATTCAGTCTAAAGTAATGAAATCTCAAAAAGAACTGGCTATCTGTGTTTAACTATTTGAAAAATTTTCTTATATAAATGGGATTAGATTTACTCTATATAGTCTCAGAAGTCAGAACCCAGCTGTATGCATGCAAATTATAGGAAGACAGTTTAGGGCTCAGTATGAGGAAAAAGCCTCTTAGAACTTAACACTAAAAATATATTGCACTATTTTTGGAGGTGATGAGGAACACACTGAGGGAGGTATTAGGTAAAACCAGATGGTGAGTTGGCAAAGTCCAAATGCTGAATTAGGTTAGTTAGAATGTGACTGCATGGGACTCTGTGATTCTGTGTCTATCAGAATATTTATTAGTTTCATTTTTATACTATTTGGTAAATATTAAAAATAATGATAGTGAATATTTATTGAATGTTGTGTATGAGTGAAGCCCTATCTTAAACAATTTATATCATTATATCGCCTCTATAAGCCCCACAACAACTTGGTGACATTGGTGTAATTTATAGCCCCATTTTAATGAAGAGGTAGCACAGACAGAGGCTAGTAAAATTGCACATGGTAATTAGCCATACATTATTGAAACAAAGATTCAGACTCAAGCAGTCTAAGATTGAAGCCTGAATGCTAGGTCACTTGGCTTCAATCATCCATACAGATTTCTGTACTTGTCAAACTATTAAGTACTGTTACTTTTATGGACATAAATGATTCTCACACATAGGTTCAAGCTACCTACTTTAAGATACAAGAATAAAGCCACTAGGAAAATAAATATTAAGTTCTGGTCTTTAAAACTGAGGTATTGCATCCGTGTGTTTAAGCAGCTAAGGATGAAACTTTGTTTTGTTGGCTAAGATGTAGAAAAGATATGCTTGATTCCTCTATCAAGTTATAGAAAGACAAGCCCTAGAGAAGAAAGAGGCAACCCACTCCAGTATTCTTGCCTGGGAAATCCCTTGGACAGAGGAGCCTGATGGGCTACAGTCCATGGGTTCACAAGAGTCGGACATGACTTAACGATTATACCACCACCACCACCACCACCACCAGGCTAAGGTGCTGCTTCTCAAAACCTGAACTCAGAAATTTCAATTAAAATGTTTTATACTCTTCTAAATAATGCTTCACCCAACTTTTAGAGACAATAAAATACTTTCTTTGTCTGGATCTTCCTAGATTTTTCTGTTATTAGATCTATACTACACCTGCAATTGAATTAGTTTTGGTACTCAGAAGCTAGTGTGGCTTGTCTTATATGTGTCATCATCTGACATATGTGAACCCATTTAAGGTATAAATATGTCACTGTTTATCCTTGTAAGACTGGTAGTCTGGGACTTGTATGATCTAGTGATCATTCCAGAAACTATATCCTCTAAGGGTAGATAAGTTAAATACTTCTGCTTCATGTAGTAGGGAAAAAAGATATCTTCCTGATTAGCTTTGAACTTTTGTAGTTTATTCTTAGAGCTCCAGTTTACTCATTGCTCTCAGAAGTGGAAAAAATTATGCCAATTTTGACAGACTCAATGAGAATTAAATGAAATAATTATCTAAAATACTTGGCAGAGTTCCTGGTTCTCAGCATATGTTAAGCAAGTTTTAATTGCTTTTCTTTTTCCCTTTTATAGTCTTTGTTCCATCACCTTGAAAACGGGGCCAGTAAAACTCCCTGCATTAAGCCATAGTGCAGTTATGAAGATAAAAAATGAATTTATGTATATTCAAGCTATGCACACTGTAATTTACTGTTTAGAGCTATCACTAATAGTCATTGTCCTGTTAATATTTAGTTGTCTATCTGTCACTGTTGAGTTGCTTTAGTATTTTGATTCTCCAAAATGTGTGTCACCTCTGAAACACTGTAGAAATATTTCTAAGGAGGAAAAAAAAAGGTCATAAAGTCAGATATGTACCTAAGGTTTCACAGCGAGACAAAAAGCTGTAAAGTACTAAAGAATATTGCTGTAGTAATTTCCATCTGTATCCTGTTCAGTTTTGCTCTCATCATCCGACATAGTTTCAGCATAAAGAAACTATGGGAGAAGCAAAAGAGGCCACTCTTCCAGCCCAAGGAAGTCTCTCTCTCTCTTCTCACCTATTCAGTCTTACTTGGAATTGAGCTCCCTGCTACCCTCATCTCTTGTTGTTGTTGTTGAGTTGCTAAGTTGTGTCCGACTCTTTGCAACCTCGTGAATGGCCAGTAAACCAGGCTTTCCTGTCCTTCACTATCTCCTGGAGTTTGCTCAGACTCACGTCCACTGAATCAGTGATGCCAACCAACCATCTCATCCTCTGTGGCCTGCTTCTCCTCGTTCCCTCAGTCTTCTCCAGCATCAGGGTCTTTTCCAATGAGTCAGCTCTTTACAGCAGGTGGCCAAAGTATTGGAGCTTCAGCATCAGTCCTTCCAAGAATATTCAGGGTTGATGTCCTTTAGGATTGACTGGTTTGATCCACTTGCTGTCCAAGGGACTCTCAAGAGGCTTCTCCAATACCACAGTTAGGAAGCATCAATTCTTTGGTGCTCAGCGTTCTTTATGATTCAACTCTCACATCCATACATAGCTACTGGAAAAATCATAGCTTTGACTCTACAGACTTTGGTCAGCAAAGTGATATTTCTACTTTTTAATATGCTGAGCTTTTCTTCCAAAGAGCAAACATCTTTAATTCCATGGCTGCATCACCACAGTGATTCTGGAGCCATCGTCTACAGCCATTGTCAAATATTTCTACCAGTATCAGGAAAACTGATGCATTTCTCTTCTTATTCAAGATTATTCAGGCCATGCTCTTTCAAATGTTTTTACTCATAAATATCTACTTCATTTCCAGGCATACATTATTTTGCTTCAGATTGAAACTTTTAGTACAGTGATGAACAGCTTGTGTTTGTGTTTTCTTTGCTAGAAAATGCATACACAGAAAGGATATAAGTTTGGTGTAATGTTAGGCCAATAACTCTAATAGAAGACTCTTCAGAATAAAAGCAATGTAGGTATTTTCCCCCACACTAATCATGTTTGTGAACATTCTGTGAAGAGACAGAATAACCATGTCTGATAAAGCATGTTTATTATTATGAACTTTTCAATACATAGGGCAAAGAACAAGCTGTGATGAATTATGTTTTACTTAAGAGGACATTTTCAAAATTGTTAATAAAAGGAACTTTGACTTCAAATGAAAGGCATAGTACTTAATTATTTTGTATATACATCATCAAGAGAGAATGACTGCAAATAGGTTTTACCCCAATCCTTTATACTAGAAGAAATAATGGACTTAAATTTTCTGGGAAGTAGAAGTCAATTCTCATGTAACCAAGTTAAACTACATAAAGCATCATCATAAATATGAAGAGTAGTTTGGTGAATATATCCTTCTGTATATGATTTTTCAAACTTTTTTTTTAATTCAATCAGTTCAAATGTGCAGCTTATAAAACCAATGGTATCTTTCATTTACCCCAAAGGAGAAAATAGCTACATATTATCTGGTAGATGGGATCAAGCTGCCTAGGTTTTAAATATAGGGAGAATAGAGTCTTGTCCTTCATGTTTGGAAAGTACACTGTGGAAATGTGAAAGTTCTGCTGAATGTCACATT
Source organism: Cephalophus harveyi (assembly GCA_006410635.1). Lineage (NCBI taxonomy): Eukaryota > Metazoa > Chordata > Mammalia > Artiodactyla > Bovidae > Cephalophus > Cephalophus harveyi. Next base: position 18,161 of record SJYT01027330.1, on the reverse strand, counting down.
TTATATTTTTCAGCCATCCAAACTCTCATATTGAGGGCTTGTTAACACACAGATTGATTTGTTTAAACCAGAGGAGCTGGCTTTCTCACCAAAATTCATTCAAAATCATCAGGGCTTTTAAGCCTTAGCCAAGGCGTGTTCCACAATATCCACAGTTTAAAAGGGATGAAGGATTTCTTCACAAGTACTCGGGGATATTTAGGAACTCATGTCAGTCATCCAGAATCATCCTGGTAAACTTCTCTTATAAGCAGAATACACATTGCTGGTGACATTCCAGCTTCCTACAGCTATTTCAGAGGTAGTGTCTTTACATCTGTTACAGCACTTGAGATCTGTGCTTTTTGTCTTTTCTTTTTTTTGGGGGGGGGTGCGGGGGGGAGGAGGGGGTTTGGTTCTGCAGCATTTTGAAGAGGACAGGGCATCTTTGGTTAGGTGGAACTGAATTCAAGATTTACTACTCTTTGTGGCTTTGGACAAGCTTCTTAGACTTTCTGAATCTCAGCATTCTTATTTATAAAACCAGTGGAATAAAATCAGTCTTGCACTGTTAGAGGTAAGCAGGTCAGCTTTGTACCACTTTGCAAGTGCTATGTTACCATTATCTGAGTAAATGAAATAAAGACTAACACTTAATTACCAGGAATCTATGAAGATGTACAATTTTGAGACACAAGAAATGGCTAATGAAATGTTTATGAATTTTTCAAATAAAAAATATTTTCCAGATCTCCAAAATATCCATTGATGAATTGGATTATTACAATCAAATTTAGACCATACATTTGCATAAAGAGAAGTGTTTGTTTAGTTGGACTCATAAACTGTGTCCATTAAGAATTTCAAAAACTTCTCTATTTAAGCTTTTCCAAAACTGTGATTCCCTGTTCCACTTTTTTTCTCCCTTCAGGAAACCCTTATATCAAGCAAGTAAAAGACAATTTATCCAGAATCATTCTAGCATGTCACAGTTCCATTTAGCAATGAGGTGAATAAAATGACAGCTCACAAATCCCAACCCTGTTTTTGGTCAGGATTTTCAGTCCACAGTTTAAATGAAACTTCAGCATTTTCCTTAATGCCCAAAGTAATTTGGCAAACAGAATTTGAGAAAAGAACATTTTTGCTACTGCTATGCAAGGCCCATATGCTCCATAAATATTATTTAGCATCTCCATGGTGCATTCTGTGTGCACTGTGCTTTATAATCATCGCTACAGCCATTAGCATAAAAATGCTTTTCTCCAGTCTTTTTTTTCCATGCTTTGGCTTTCAAATTTTATCCTTATTCATAGTTCAAAAACTTTGCAAACAAATAAGATGCTGCACAGAATACTTTAGACAACTTCAATCCCAGTACTCATTTTCACTTTGTAGCATGAAACAAATGTTAAGCAAGCATATAGCCAAGACTGGAGCACAGATAATAATATATCATGAGACATAAGAATGGGAATATTTATTAATTTCATTAATTATAATTTATGTTCCTCTTGTGAAATTTAAAGCTGATCACAGAAGTAAGCTTATTGTCCTGTGTATATATGTGTATTATACATATATATAAACAGTATATTTACACATATACACATATATAGTCTTGTTATAGTTCCTTTTTACTTTTCTATTGATTATGTTTTTTATATAAAATGTTAATAGATATATATTAAGGCAATGGTCAAATAAAGACAAAGATAAGCTTAGTCTGGAGAAATGTATGTATAGGTTCTTTTATAGTTTATAAATGTGGGGTAAACATTTTTTGGGAAACAAACCAAAAAAGGGGACCCAGTCTGCCACAAAAGCCATAGTTCTCATTGGAAAAAAACTAATCCAATTGCCCAGCACAGAATTTCCTGATTTTGAAACTTGAAGGAAGCTTTCTCAATGAATTCAGTTCAGTTAAGTTCAGTCGCTCAGTCATGTCCAACTCTTTGCAACCCCATGAATCGCAGCACGCCAGGCCTCCCTGTCCATCACCATCTCTCAGAGTTCACTCAGACTCATGTCCATCAAGTCCGTGATGCCATCCAGCCATCTCATCCTCTGTTGTCCCCTTCTCCTCCTGCCCCCAATCCCTCCCAGCATCAGAGTCTTTTCCAATGAGTCAACTCTTCGCATGAGGTGGCCAAAGGATCACTGTTTCCACTGTTTCCCCATCTATTTCCCATGAAGTGATGAGACCAGATGCCAAAAGATAAACCATGAGTAGAAGGCAGAGAATAAGTTTTTAATAGATTTTGACCATTGACAGTGCACACAATATAGACAACTATTAATGAGTGGGTTGCTTTTTCTAATACTAGTGTCTTTACACAGATTAAAAAAAAAATACCTATCTTTGAGTCAAATCTTCCTCTATAAAATGTTATTATCATATTGAAAACCTGCATTTTTATTTCATTTAACAGACATAATTCTAAAGATTTTAATTAGAATCAAATTTTGGTAAAAAGTGATTCTATATTTTAAATAATATATTTTTATTTAAAATCTCACAATTGTGTCCTTTGGTATACAAAAGTTCTTAATTTCAAAGAAGTCTGAAGAAAGGGAAAAGAAAACCAACTCTTGTTTTTTTTAAAGGCAAAATTGTTGCCTCATCAAAAGTGATAAACAAATAGCTTATTAACCTATCAACATGTGCTTAATATCATCAGTTGTTGGAAAATATAAATTAAGACAACTGCCAGATATACTACACATCTACCATAATAGCTAAAATGAACTGAAAAGCATACATGTGTTTATAAGATAAATATATACAAGAATATTAATAGCATTTATCATACTAGCTTCAAAGTAGAGACCATCCAAATGTTCATCCCCAGTATCATGGTTTAATGCATTCTGGTATATTCATTCAATGAAATTGATATGGCAGTAACATTTCACAAACTCCAGCTACACAAAGCAATATCAATGACTCTCACAAACATGATGTTATTAATAAAAATTCAGACTTGGGACTTTTCTGGCAGTCTAGTGGTTAAGATTCTGTGCTTCCAGAGCAGGGACCATGGGTTCAACTTTTGGTCAGGAAACTAAGATCCCACGTTCTGCAGGGTTCCCCCTACATCCCCCCAAAAAAGTACAGTTAAAATGTCAGACTTAAAACAGGACATACTGTGGGATTCTATTTATACGAAGTTAAAAAAACAGGCTTTGCTAATCTATAGAGAGGGAAGAGAACTGTGGTTACCTTTAAATGATGATTGGGGAATACTTAGGGAGGAAGCATGAGGGAGGCTTCTTGTGTTTTGGTAATGTCTGACTCATAGGTGTGTTTATTATAAAGCTTCATCTAGCTGTACAGATCTTATTAGTGTATTTTTTCTGAAATTTAACATGGGGTCTTTAAAATCTCAAAAATAAAGGGAACTCCTATATAGAATGGGCTTCCCTGGTGGCTCAGACGGTAAAGAATCTGCTTGCAATACAGGAAACCCAGGTTTGATCCCTGTTGTGTTTATTATAAAGCTTCATCTAGCTGTACAGATCTTATTAGTGTATTTTTTCTGAAATTTAACATGGGGTCTTTAAAATCTCAAAAATAAAGGGAACTCCTATATAGAATGGGCTTCCCTGGTGGCTCAGACGGTAAAGAATCTGCTTGCAATACAGGAGACCCAGGTTTGATCCCTGGGTCAGGAAGATCCCCTGGAGAAGGGAATGGCTACCCACTCCAGTATTCTTGCCTGGAGAGTTCAATGAGCAGAGGAGCCTGGTGGGTCCAGGGGTCACAAAGCGTCAGACACAGCTGAGTGGCTAACACTACAACTGCCATACAGAATAAATCACAAGTTTATTAATAAAGCAAAATAAAATATAATGAATAGAGCCTTAAGAGTGTATGCATCTTTGCTGTATAATGCAATTTCTTAGAGTTATTCTGATGACTGTCCTTTGTGTCCACCTTTCTTACAGCAATTATGCCACAGTATTGTGTTTATTGGTTTACATCTTTGTCATTTGGGGTTGGCCTGGAAATTTTTCTTGGGAAAGGAAAAAAGTAATACAAACACATGAAATTGTTAGATTTCTGTGCTTTGTCTTTAGAAAGAGGCAATATTGCAGCAAGCCCTGTCAATCCTGTGGCCTGAGCTAGAATCTCTCTACCAAGCCTCAGGTTCTTGGGGCTGAGCTTTCATCTCTGAAGCCACCCATGCCAATAAGTCGTGCTACACGCTTCTGCCCTCAAACCCTAGCCCACTCCTGCTGCCATCAGGTTTGGGGAAGGTGATGACCTGAAAGCCAATCACACTATCTCTGTTGAAATTTTGTTCAAGAGATGTAGGGCTAGAGATCAGTTGACATTTTTTTTTTTTCTTTTTCTTACTGAAAATGAGAAAAAAGATTCCTCATCTAAACAGCCTTTTTCTGACAAATGCAGAGTAGAGAAGAAAGGCCAGTAAACATGCAGAATCAAGAATGAAACAGAGAGATGAAATGAGACCATGTTACCCTGAAATACAGATGAGACCATATTATCCTGAAAACTGGAGAAAATTAGCTTCCTTTATTCATAACTTTATTTATCACCTTCTAGCTATATGTGAAGACAACTACACTTCCCTTCTTTAAACAATAACTGCATCATTTTAACTTGATGCCACTTCTCCATGCTTCTGTTATTTGGAAAACCAAGCAAGCAAACCCTAAACCCTTACTTTAATATATATATATACACACACACACTATATACACTGTTTTGGTTACTTTACCAGAGCTTGGAAATTTGTTCTATGTGTATAACTTTATTATTTTTTAAAAAATTTATACCTTGTTGATTTTGTTCATCTGAATTTAAATAAAGTAGCATCATAATTTATCATCTCTCTTAGGTTAACCATGGACTTCCCTGGTGGCTCAGATGGTAAAGCATCTGCCTACAATGTGGAAGACCTGGGTTCAATCCCTGGGTCAGGAAAATCTCCTGGAGAAGGAAATGGCAACCCACTCCAGAATTCTTGCCTGGGAAATCACATGGACGGAGGAGCCTGGTAGGCTACAATCTATGGGGTCGCAAAGAATCAGACACGACTGAGCGACTTCATTCTTTCACTTTCTTTAGGTTAACCATAGAACAAAATCTGGTTTACTAGAAGGCGAGTTTGTTGAAAGGAAGGAAATCATATTCTAAGTCTCATGTTCAATATTTAGTGGCGCTTGACGTAAAGAGAACGTCCATTGAATATAGACTAGAAAAATGAATTGTCCTGACATACAAAAAGTCTGCCTATCTGTGGAAACTAGAAGAATCTTCTGCAAGGCATGGTGGTGGCAATGGCTGTTAAGGGGGAGAGTTTAGGATAAAACCATGGGTATTTGATGAGTTTCCGTTTCAGTTCAGTCACTCAGTCGTGTCCGACTCTTTGTAACACCATGAACCACAGCACACCAGGCCTCCCTGTCCATCACCAACTCCCAGAGTCTACTCAAACTCATGTCCATTGAGTTGGTGATGCCATCCAACCATCTCATCCTCTATCATCCCCTTCTCCTCCTCCACTCAATCTTTCCCAGCATCAGGGTCTTTTCAAATGAGTCAACTCTTTGCATCAGGTGGCCAAAGTATTGGAGTTTCAGCTTTAGCATCATTCCTTCCAAAGTAATCCCAGGGCTGATCTCCTTCAGAATGGACTGGTTGGATCTCCTTGCAGTCCAAGGAACTCTCAAGAGTCTTCTCCAATACCACAGTTCAAAAGCATCAATTCTTCAGTGCTCAGCTTTCTTTATAGTCCAACTCTCACATCCATACATGACTACTGGGAAAACTATAGCCTTGACTAGACGGACCTTTGTTGGCAAAGTAATGTCTCTACTTTTTAATATGCTATCTAGGTTGGTCATAACTTTCCTTCCAAGAGTAAAAGTGAAAGTGAAATAGCTCAGCTGTGTCCGAATTTTTGCGACCCCATGGACTTTAGCCTATCAGGCTCCTCTGTTCATGGAATTTTTCCAGGCAAGAGTGCTAGGGTGGATTGCCATTTCCTTCTCCAGGGGGTTTCCCAACCCAGGAATCGCACCCTGGTCTCCTGCATTGCAGGCAGATGCTTTGCTGTCTGAGCCACCAGGGAAGCCAGTCTTTAAATTTCGTGGTTGCAATCACCATCTGCAGTGATTTTAGAGCCCAAAACAATAAAGTCAGCCACTGTTCACACTGTTTCCCCATCTATTTCCCATGAAATGATGGGACTGGATGTCATGAATTTAGGTTTCTGAATGTTGAGCTTTAAGCTAACTTTTTCACTCTCCTCTTTCACTTTCATCAAGAGGCTTTTTAGTTCCTCTTCACTTTCTGCCATAAGGGTGGTGTCATCTGCATATCTGAGGTGATTGATATTTCTCCTGGCAATCTTGATTCCAGCTTGTGTTTCTTCCAGCCCAGCGTTTCTTATGATGTTCTCTGCATATAAGTTAAATAAGCAGGGTGGCAATATACAGCCTTGATGTACTCCTTTTCCTATTTGAAACCAGTCTGTTGTTCCAGGTCCAGTTCTAACTTTTGCTTTCTAAACTGCATACAGGTTTCTTGACAGGCAGGTCAGGCAATCTGGTATTCTCATCTTTTGAAGAATTTTCCACAGTTTATTGTGATCCACACAGTCAAAGGCTTTTGAATAGTCAATAAAGCAGAAATAGATGTTTTTCTGAAACTCTCTTGCTTTTTCAATGATGAAACAGATGTTGGCAATTTGATCACTGGTTCCTCTGCCTTTTTAAAACCAGCTTGAACATATGAAGTTCACAGTTCATGTACTGCTGAAGCTTGGCTTGGAGAATTTTGAGCATTACTTTACTAGCATGTGAGAGGAGTGCAATTGTGTGATAGTCTGAGCATTCTTTGACATTGCCTTTCTTTGGGATTGGAATGAAAACTGACCTTTTCCAGTCCTGTGGCCACTGCTCAGTTTTCCAAATTTGTTGACATATTGAGTGCAGCACTTTCACAGCATCATCTTTCAGGATTTGAAGTAGCTCAACTGAAATTCCATCACCTCGATTAGCTTTGTTCCTAGTGATAGTTCCTAAGGCCCACTTAACTTCACATTCCAGATGTCTGGTTCTAAGTGAGTGTGAGTGATCACACCATCATTATTATCTGGGTTGTGAATATCTTTTTTGTACAGTTTTTCTGTGTATTCTTGCCACCTCTCCTTAATATCTTCTGCTTCTTTTGGGTCCATATCATTTCTGCAGCAGCTGAGCTTTGCCGGAAGCTGTGAAGAGATACCCCACATCCAAGGTAAGAGACACCCAAGTAAGACGGCAGGCTCTGAGAGAGGGAATCAGAGTACAGAAGGGCTGAAACCACAATCACAGACAACTAGCCAATCTGATCACACAGACCACAGCCTTGTCTAACTCAATGAAACTAAGCCATGTCGTTGGGGCCACCCAAGACGGATGAGTTATGGTGGAAAGGTCTCACAGAATATGGTCCACTGGGGAAGGAAATGGCAAGCCACTTCAGTATTCTTGCCTTGAGAACCCCATGANCCATACTCACAGAAAACTAGTCAATCTAATCACACTAGGACCACAGCCTTGTCTAACTCAATGAAACCAAGCCATGCCTGCAGGGCAACCCAAGGCGGGCGGGTCATGGTGGAGAGGGCTGACAGAACTTGGTCCACTGGAGAAGGAAATGGCAAGCCACTTCAGTATTCTTGCCTTGAGAACCCCATGAACAATATGAAAAGGCAAAATGATAGGATACCGATAGGGGAACTCCCCAGGTTGGTAGGTGCCCAGTATGCTACAGGAGATCAGTGGAGAAATAACTCGAGAGAAAATGAAAGGATGGAGCCAAAGCAAAAACAATACCCATTTGTGGATGGGACTGATGATAGAAGCAAAGTCCGATGGTGTAAATGGCAATATTGCACAGGAACCTGGAATATTAGGTCCATGAATCAAGGCAAATTGGAAGTGGTCAAACAGGAGATGGCAAGAGTGAACATTGACATTCTAAGAATCAGCAAACTAAGGTGGACTGAATGGGTGAATTTAACTCAGATGACCATTATATCTACTACTGTGGGCAGGAANCAATACTGCATAGGAACCTGGAATGTCAGGTCCAATGAATCAAGGCAAATTGGAAGTGGTCAAACAGGAGATGGCAAGAGTGAACATTGACATTCTAAGAATCAGCAAACTAAGGTGGACTGAATGGGTGAATTTAACTCAGATGACCATTATATCTACTACTGTGGGCAGGAATCCCTCAGAAGAAATGGATCAGAGTCAACAAAAGAGTCTGAGATGCAGTACTTGGATGCAATCTCAAAACCGACAAAATGATCTCTGTTCATTTCCAAGGCAAACCATTCAATATCATGGTAATCCAAGTCTATGCCCCAACCAGTAATGCTGAAGAAGCTGAAGTTGAATGGTTCTATGAAGACCTACAAGACCTTTTAGAATTGACATCCAAAAAGATGTCCTTTTCATTATAGGGGACTGGAATGCAAAAGTAGGAAGTCAAGAAACACCTGGAGTAACAGGCAAATTTGGCCTTGGAATACAGAATGAAGCAGGGCAAAGACTAATAGAATTTTGCCAAGAGACCACACTAGTCATAGCAAACACCCTCTTCCAACAACACAAGAGGAGACTCTACACATGAATATCACCAGATGGTCAACACTGAAATCAGACTGAATATATTCTTTGCAGCCAAAGATAGAGAAGCTCTAAACAGTCAGCAAAAACAAGACCAGGAGCTGACTGTGGCTCAGATCATGAATTCCTTATTGCCAAATTCAGACTTAAATTGAAGAAAGTGGGGAAAACCACCAGACCATTCAGATATGACCTAAATCAAATCCTTTATGACTATACACTGGAAGTGAGAAATAGATTTAAGGGACTAGATCTGATAAAGTGCCTGATGAACTATGGTCGGAGGTTCATGACATTGTACAGGAATCAGGAATCAAGACCATTCCCAAGAAAAAGAAATGCTAAAAAAGCAAAATGTGTATTTGAAGAGGCCTTACAAATAGCTGTGAAAAGAAGAGAAGTGAGAAGCAAAGGAGAAAAGGAAAGATATACCCATTTGAATTCAGAGTTCCAAAGAATAGCAAGGAGAGATAAGAAAACTTTCCTCAGAGATCAATGAAAAGAAATAGAGAAAGACAATAGAATGGGAAAGACTAGAGATCTCTTCAAGAAATTAGAGATACCAACGGAACATTTCATGCAAAGTTGGGCTCAATAAAGGACAGAAATGGTATTTGGTTAAGTGTGAGGGAAATCTTTAACAGGATTGAAATGGGCCTAGCCTTGATGATTTTCTTCTCCCAAGAAACTGGCTCCATAGCTCCAAAAATAACATCAATTTTTAAAGTTTATTTGCTGTCCAAATAGTGACCAACATCTTTTTATTTTTCCTTTTTTTTATATATTCATAGAATCAAGGAACAAAATGGAGCCATTAAAGCAGGCTGTTTGGACATTTACGTTCAAAAAACAAATTTCTTCTCTTATTTCTGCTTATGCTCCAGAATGCCTAATTTGAAGGCTCATGATTTGCTGAGGCAATGCAGCAGCCTGAGTTGTGCATAGCAGCTGCGTGTTTATGTCTGATCCACAGACAGGAAGATGTGTCCATAAAACATGAGAATGTGATTATCAAAGCTTTGAAATGAGCAGTAGTGTGTAAGCAGGCATAAGACTGACTGTGCCAGATCCACTGTGGGCCCTAGATGACGAAAACAGTGTAAAACACACAGTTTCAATTTTAGTTTCCAAAAGGCTTAATTGATTTAAAACTGATACACAACCATGATTTACTATTTATTCCACTTCTGTTTAGTTAGTCTTTCACTTAAACCCCATGGTTTCCTAAAGATATAGAGGGCCTATACCACAAATGTTAACTAAGACATATATTCTTATATGGCTGTTTTATTCAGATTATGTTGTTGGGCTTCCCCCGTGGCTCAGCTGATAAAGAATCTACCCACAATGCAGGAGACCTGGGTTCGATCCCTGGGTTGGGAAGATCCCCTGGAGAAGGGAAAGGCTACCCACTCCAGTATTCTAGCCTGGAGAATTCCATGGACTGTATAGTCCATGGGGTCGTAAAGAGTCAGACACGACTGAGTGACTTTCATTTTGTTGTTGTTATTGTTTATTGCAAAGGAAAATTTTGGATGAATTTAAGAGATAGGGAAATAAGATAATGAAATGGAATGAGGCATAGTTCTGAACTGCAGGTTCCAAAACACCCTCATATATCACAATCATTCCTGAGGTAAGTGTAATGACTTTGTACAGACAGGGGTCAACTTAGTGAAAATTTTTTATGATTTCCTTTTTATTTTATTTTTTTAATATAAATTTATTTATTTTAATTGGAGGTTAATTACTTTACAGTATTGTATTGGTTTTGCCATACATCAACATGACTCTGTCACAGGTATACACATGTTCCCCATCTTGAACCCTTCTCCCTCCTCCTTCCCCATATCATCCCTCTGGGTAGTCCCAATGCACCAGCCCCAAGCATCCAGTATCATGTATAGAACCTGGACTGGTGATTTGGGAGAATGGCATTGAAACGTGTATAATATCATATATGAAATGAATCGCCAGTCCAGGTTTGATACATGATACTGGATGCTTGGGGCTGGTGCACTATGATTTCCTTTTTAAAACACATTATATATTTTGAAGTTATATTTTCGGGATGTTTTTCCAATTATATTTTTCAAATCTTCTTTGAGAGAAGCTGAAGTTGTTGTTAGATGACCAGGTAAAGTTAGGGTGAGGGGAGTACCATATTATAGGAAAAGTCAACTTCATCCTTCATTTATCTGATGAGAGAAGAAGCTTTAAATTATTGAAATGAAAGGTTTCAGGATTTCATTACTGACATTCTTTGTGTCTAAACACATCCTTAAAATCCACTGCAGACACGTTTCACTTTTTCTCAAAAGATTATTGATTAACTGAAATCAACATGGTGTCCAGTGTTTGAGGGGAATATAGGTTTTTACCATGACCAGGTTATGGACAAATCACATAGAATTTTATTGTAATCAAATATTGGGATAAAATTGCTTCTTGAAAGTCTTTAGACAAAGTAAGGACTTTGTCATCTGAAGGCATTGCCCCTTGAGTATGAGGATCAGGGCTGATGTGACTAGAGCAAAGGTTTATGCTGCCTTTTCCCAGTGGACTGCAAAGTTTGTTCCACCAGTGTGGAACGTATGGCAAAAATGATATGGATATGACACTGTGAAATTCTCATCATGGTTATTTTTGCTTTGTATCTTCTGAATATTTGAAAGTGTTTTTTCTAGCATTTGCTGCTAAGTCGTGTCAGTCGTGTCCGACTCTGTGTGACCCCATAGACAGCAGCCCACCAGGCTCCTCTGTCTCTGGGATTCTCCAGGCAAGAACACTGGAGTGGGTTGCCATTTCCTTCTCCAATGCATGAGAGTGAAAAGTGAAGGTGAAGTCGCTCAGTCGTGTCCGACTCCTAGCGACCCCATGGACTGCAGCCTACCAGGCCCCTCCATCTGTGGGGTTCTCCAGGCAAGGGTACTGGAGTGGGGTGCCATTTCCTTCTAGCATTTGGGGCCCAAATTATTACTTTATTCTAAAGATGAGACATAAGTTCATTATGTAGATGTTGTGACCCAAAACATGGGTATAGAACTGGATGAAAGAGGATTGTTATCACTGCTGTTGTGTTTTTTTTTTTTTTTTTTTCTTCACTATGTTTCAGTGCAAGAGACAATTTATATTAGAAATTAATGTTTAGAACTTTAAGTTACATTTTCTAATGTTCATAGTTCATGAGGCCAATACAAAATAATGTTCTATATCTAAACTTTACTGAATTTTTAGAAGCTGGGATGATTAGAAAATACTTTAAACAAAGGTATTGCTCCTGGTAGCTTAGCAATAAAGAGTCCACCTACAATGCAGAGATGTGTGTTCAATCCCTGGGTTAGGAAGATCCCCTGGAGAAGGAAATTGCAATACACTCCAGTATTCTTGAGTGGGAAATTCCATGGGCAGGGGAGCCTGGTGGGCTATAGTCCATTGGGTCACAAAAGAGTCAGATATGACTTAGCAGCTAAACCACAGAAACAAATTGTTCAGAAGACATCAATTTCTTTAGGTAGATGTGGTGAGTTTTAAGTCAACTCACATTTCTATAGTTCAATATATGGTAATTGTATAATTTTAAAGTTCTATTTTTGAATAGAGGATGCAATGGTTTGTTCTTGGGAGTAATGGTTTTATAATCAAATAGATTTAGGTTTTCATCTTTTTCTATTTACTACATGGTTCAGGAAACCTCATAATATTCCAATATTTTGGTCAAAGGATGATATTATGTCTGATTCTGCAAGATGTGTATAAGAGACAGCTTTATTACAGTGAGAAAAGCATTTAATGGAGATTTCTCTTTTGATCATCAACATAACCTTAAGAGATAAGTGCTATTTCTGTCCTCACTTTACAAAAGAGAAAATAGAGAAGAAATTTTTTCATAACTTGTCCAAGAGAACATAGTGATGGAGGGAGTATTTAGTGTTGGCAATTTGACTCTTCAATATGTAGCCTTATATATATACCACATCTAGAAATATATTAGGTTGGTGCAAAATTAATTGCAGTTTTACATTGTTGAACTTTGCTGTTTCATTTGGAATACATTCTTAAATATGATTATGTCAACATCATTTTCATGCAAATTCTTGCTTTTTTTTTTTGCTAATGACCTATTGATGTTTATTTTACATCTATTTTTGGCTAGGGAAATGATATTAGGCAAAGGCAATTTGAGTGTTTTTATTATTGAGTTCAAAATCAGTCATAAAGCAATGAAGATAACTCACAACATCAATTCATTTGGCCCAGGAACTGCTAGTGAATGTACAGTACAGTGGTGGTTCAAGGAATTTTGCAAAGGAGATGAGAGCCTTGAAGATGAGGAGCATAGTGGCTGGCCATTGGAAGGTGCCAACAAGCAACTGAGCGGATCACCGAAGCTGATATTCTGACAACTACACCAGAAGCTGCCAAAGAACTCAGCATTAACCATTCTCTGGTCATTCAGCATTTGAAGCCAGCTGGAAAGGTGAGAAAGCTCAGTAAATGGCTGCCTCATGAGCTGACCTCAAATCAAAAAAAAATCATAGTTTTGAAGTGTCATCTCTTATTCTATGCAACAACAATGAACCATTTCTCAGTCAAAATATTGATCAGATTGTGACATGCTACGAAAAGTGGATTGCATATGACAACCAATGACTAGGTCAGTGGTTGTACTGAGAAGTGCCAAAGCACTCCTCAAAACCAAACTTGCACCAAGAAAAGGTCATGGTCGGTGTTTGGTGGTCTGTTGCCGGTCTGACCCGCTACAGCTTTCTGGGAAAACCATTACATCTCAGTAGTATGCTCAGCAAATTGAGACACACCAAAAACTGCAGTGCCTACAGCTGGCATTGGTCAACAGAAAGGGCCCAGTTCTTCTCCACAACAATGCCTGGCCACACATCGCATAATCAATGCTTCAAAAGTTGAACAAATTGGGCTGTGAAGTTATGTCTCATCCACCATATTCACCTGACCTCTTGACAACCAACTACTACGTCAAGCATCTCAACAACTTTCTGCAGGGAAAACACTTCCACAATCAGCAGGAGGCAGAAAATGCTTTCCAAGCGTTTGTCAAATCCTGAAATATGGATTTTTATGCTACAGGAATAAACAAACATTTCTTGTTGGCAAAAATGTGTTGATTTGTAATGGTTCCTATTTTGACTAATAAAGATATGCTTGAACCTAGTTATAATGTTTTAAAATTCACAGTGAAACTGCAGTTACTTTTGTACCAACCTAATAATAATCTGGCTGTAGAAAAATAGAAATAAATTTTAAAAAGTGCCTCAAAGATATGGAAAGAGAATTAGAATGAATATAGAACTTCGTACTTCTAAGTACCTACTTTAATATCCCACTTTGCAATTATTATGAAACCCATTCAGAGAATTTTTCATTCATTTTCTGGTTTAGACGTTAGAATTTCCATCTTCTTGTAATTAACTTTCTTCTGTTAAGCTTCCCTATCTGATTGAACATTAAGGCTGTACTTTAATTTTTTAAATATATCTTGAAGTTTACATTTTAACACATTTTTAAGACAAAATTCATATGCTATACAATTCATTCATTTAAAGTACACAATTTCATTTTTTAAGTAAATTCAGAGCTGTGTAAGTTTGCATGCTAAATTGCCACAGTCATGTCCAACTCTGTGTAGCTCTATGGATTGTAGCCTGCCACCTCCTCTGTCCATTGAATTCTCTAGGCAAAATACTGCAGTGGGTTACCATGCCCTTATCCAGGAGATCTTCCTAACCCAGGGATCAAACTCGTGTCTCTTACATCTCCAGCATTGGCAGGCAGGGTCTTTACCACTAGTACCACGTAGGAAGCCCACAATTCAAGTTTAGAACATAGCAAACTCTGTAAAAGAAACCCCATATCCTTTGTCAATCATTCCTCATTTCCCAATACCACCCCATAGACAACTACTAATCTACCTTCTCTTTCTATGGATTTGCCTTTTCTGGATAAATATAAATGGAATCATAGAACATATGATCCTATGTGACTGCCTTTCTTCACTTACTATAATACTTTTAAGTTTCATCCACTTTGTAATAAGAATCAATACTTCATTCCCTTTTAGTGCCAAGTAATATTCCATTGTATACATATTTTGCATTTCATTTATCTATTTGTCAGTTAATAGGTATTTTCTTTCTATATTTTTGTTTTTATGAATAATGCTGCCAAGAACATTTATGAGCACATTTTTGAATCTATCTATATGTATATTTTTAATTTTTCTGGCATGTATACCTAAGAGTGGAATTGCTACTGTAACAAATTACCACAAACATATTGGTTTAAATTAATGCAAATGTATGATCTTACAGTTCTAGGCATCATGGGGTTCACCGGGAAAAATTCAAGGTGTTAGCTCTTTTCTTTCTAGAGGCTCTAGGTGAAAATCAATCATTCTTGCCTCTACCCAATTTTGGAGGCCATCTGCATTGCTTAGTTTCTGTGCCCTTTTCTCATCTTCAAAGCCAGCAAGGTATGATGTTTAAATCTCTGAGTCTTCTGTTTCCTGGCTTCACCTATAAAGGTCCTTATGATTTCACTGGACCCAACTAGACAATTAAGAATATTCTAAAATCCCTCACCTTCTTTACATCTGCAAAGTCCCTTTGCCATGTAAAATAACATGGTCACAGATTCTGGAGTTTAGGACATGTATACCTTTGAGGAGGGGGCATTTTGTTCCATACCACAGTGGGTCATATGGTGATCCTGTGTTTAACATTTTAGGAATTGCTTATTTTCTAATGTGGCTGCTGTACTTTATATCCACACATGTAATACCTAAGGGTTTTAATTTTTCTGTATTCTCACCAACACCTGCTTATTGTCTGTTTTTTGGTATCAGTTATCCCAGAGTGTATGACATCATATCTTGCAATTTTGACTTGCATTTTCCTGATGAGTGATGATACTGATGCTCTAGTAATGTGCCTATTAACCTTTATTTCTTTTATAAAGAAATGTCTATTCATACCTTCTGTTTATATTTTCTTGAGTCGTCTTCTTATTTTTGAGTTGTAAGAATGATTTATATGTTAGAATATAAGGCCCTTATAAGATATATGATTTGCAAATATTTCTCCCGATATGCACTTCGTTATTTTCACTTACTGGATGATATTGTTTGTAGTACTAAAATTTTAAATTTTGAGCAAGTCTAATTTATTAACTTTTCTTTTGCCACTTATATTTTTAAATTGTATTTAAGAAATCATTACCTAACTTAAATTCATGAAAACTTATACCTATATTTCCTGTCATTCTTTGAGCATATTTTTTAGCTACTTTTAACATATTTATTATAATTTCTTTAAAATATTTGTCTTTAAATCTGATGCTTTGTCACCTAAAGTTGATTACTGTTGACGTTTTACTTTTTTACCTATACCTATACCTTTACCTTTTTTACCTATACTGCGTATAGGTCATATTTTTCTTTTTGTACTTCTTATAGATCTTGATTGTACTCTAATCCTGCTGATAATTCATTGTGGAGGCTCTTGTTTCCCTTATCTTCCTGTAAATACTTTTGTTGGAGCCAGTCATTCTTTTAGCAGATAACCACTTTTCACTTGTCTAGACTGGATCTTCTACATTATTAAAGCTATTTCTGGGGAGTCAAAAGAATTTTCAGGGCTGTCGAATTTAGAGATACTAACCAGCCATATCTTGGTTCCTCTTTGGTACTTCAGATTTGATTTTAGGCTTCATTTGCACAGATCCAGAATGAACCTTGTTCTACAATGTAGTCTTCATTCTGAAGGCTTGGCTTTACTGATAGCTCAGATAAATTCCTGCAGCAGTACTGCAGGGGTATGTAAATATCTCCACTTTAACTGGGCTGAATCTTCAATGTCACCCTCAATTGCTTACCATTTCATATCCTTGTTCCATTTTCAGTTGTATCACCTGCTTTTTGGAAAGCTTTGTGTAATCTCATCCTGCATGTGTATAGGGCATCCATAGTTCAGGGAATTGCAGAGCTCAGTAACAGACACTGACACCTTCCCATGTGCATCCCTTAACTGCTTTGTTTTGCACCTTCAAGGCACTTTCAAATTCTGGACTCTTTCCTAGCTCAGTAGAAATGCTGGGCTCTGCTGAGATTCCAACTCTCACTTCCAAACTTTCTTTTTTCTTCACCCCCAATAGAGAATAAAAACTATTATAGAGCTCACTTAAAGTTTCTTTCCTCTCAGGAATGATGCTGTTCTAATGCCTCTTGTCCAATGTCAAAAAACTTTTTTCACTCATATATTTTCCCCCTTTAATTAGTATTAAATCTGATACAACTATTTCCTCATACTCTTTACTTTAAAATTTTACTGACTATTCTTGTGAGTGTGTGTGTGTCTGTTTCCAGATAGACTTTTAAATCATTTCCTCAAGCTCCAAAGTATGTTTAAATGTTGTCTTTGAAGTTCCATTGATTTCATAGATTTAGGAGAACTAATGCATTTGTGATTATACAGTGGAAGTGAGAAATAGATTTAAGGGACTAGATCTGATAGATAGAGTGCCTGATGAACTATGGAATGAGGTTCGTGACATTGTACAGGAGACAGGGATCAAGACCATCCCCATGGAAAGGAAATGCAAAAAAGCAAAATGGCTGTCTGGGGAGGCCTTACAAATAGCTGTGAAAAGAAGAGAAGCAAAAAACAAAGGAGAAAAGGAAAGAGATAAGCATCTGAATGCAGAGTTCCAAAGAATAGCAAGGAGAGAGAAGAAAGCCTTCCTCAGTGATCAATGCAAAGAAATAGAGGAAAAGAACAGAATGGGAAAGACTAGAGATCTCTTCAAGAAAATTAGAGATACCAAGGAACATTTCATGCAAAGATGGGCTCGATAAAGGATAGAAATGGTATGGACCTAACAGAAGCAGAAGATATTAAGAAGAGGTGACAAGAATACACAGAAGAACTGTACAAAAAAGAGCTTCATGACTCAGATAATCATGATAGTGTGATCACTCACCTAGAGCTAGATATCCTGGAATGTGAAGTCAAGTGGGACTTAGAAAGCATCACTACAAACAAAGCTAGTGGAGGTGATGGAATTCCAGTTGAGCTATTTCAAATCCTGAACGATGATGCTGTGAAAATGCTGCCCTCAATATGCCAGCAAATTTGGAAAATTGAGCAGTGACCACAGGACTGGAAAAGGTCAGTTTTCATTCCAATTCCAAAGAAAGGCAATGCAAAAGAATGCTCCAACTACCGCACAATGGCACTCATCTCACACGCCAGTAAAGTAATGCTCAAAATTCTCCAAGCTAGGCTTCAGCAACACATGAACCGTGAACTTCCAGATGTTCAAGCTGGTTTTAGAAAAGGCAGAGGAACCAAAAATCAAATTGCCAACCTCTGCTGAATCATGGAAAAAGCAAGAGAGTTCCAGAAAAACATCTACTTCTGCTTTATTGACTATGCCAAAGTCTTTGACTGTGTGAATCACAATAAACTGTGGAAAATTCTGAAAGAGATGGGAATACC
>SJYT01027329.1:419230-563015 GCA_006410635.1 Cephalophus harveyi | reverse complement strand
AGGCCTGGCGTGCTGTGATTCATGGGGTCGCAAAGAGTCGGACACGACTGAGTGACTGAACTGAACTGAACTGAATGCTGCAATGTTCAAGACTGTAGCCATTCGTGAGCTACATGTGGTTATTTAAATTTAATTCAAATTTAAATTTAGGTTCTCATTCACACCCATCAACCAAGTGCTCGTTTAGCAGCAACATGTGACTAGTGGTCCCTGTCCTGGGCGGCCCAGAAGCAGAGTCTCCTCATCTCAGAACACTGTGCTAGACAGCACTGGTCTAAGGAGCTTCCAGAACATTTGTTTAAAAAGTTCATTAAAGTTTGAGATACTTCTTATTGAAGGCTACTGAGTAGAAACAAAATGAAGTATATGGTAGGAAAAAAAGATCATTTGGAAAAAATGGAGATTAAACAGATAAAAGAAACAATGACCAAAAAATGCCAGTGTTTTTATAATTTCAGTTACTCCTTGTTTGTTGCTAGTACATAGAAATGCAGTTGATTTTTGGATGTTGATCTTGTATCTTGCAATCTTGGTAAATCATTTGTCAGTTCTAGTAGCTCTTTAGAGATTTCACTGGATTAACTAAATAGGTGATCAGGTTGTCTGTGAATAAAGAGAATTTTATTTATTTCTTCCCCTCCAAAGAAAGTTTAAATAAATGTGGAAGACTGGGAAAATAGTTTTGATGCTTTGAAACAGAGTCACTGTGGAGATGCACACACAATCAATATCTTAATTTTCCCTTTAAAGGTAAGGAGATCTTTTTTAAAGTCCTCCTCTTTTTAGGACATTGAATTATTACATGACAGAGCATTCATTTCCTAGTTACAGTCAGTGAGCGTCAGGTCACTCTCACTCACTTTCGAGCTACCCGGGTAGTCCAGAGGGCATCTGCTACTTTCTGGGTCGGCCTGCTCACTTAGCTGCAGAAATAATGCATCTCCTCAAGTCCCAATCTAAACAGCTGGCAACTGTGGGACAAGGTATATTCAGGACATCTTCCTAAGAGTCATTTATCTGAACTACAAACAGTCAAAGCAGAGCCTTCCAGAACACAGCCATCCTGGTCTCCTGTGAAGCCGGAGGCTGTGCCGTGGCCCTTCGACAGGTCAGCATTATAGCTGGATGTAGCGCTGTTTCTCCAAGGACCAGGGAGGAGGAAGTAGGCCGCCTGGTGTCATGTAACCAAACCTGACCCCGAATCGTCTAAATTTTATCCCCTGAAGTTTGCAGGTCTCTCAACTTTCTCAGGCAACTTGGGAAAGTAAGTCACTGTTGGGAGGTGCATTTTGTTTAGATAAGGGTCTTCGTCGCTAAAACAATGGGTGTAATGAAAAGGAAAAAAGCATTTGTAGGATTCTTTGTGATGCATCCTGCAAGCCAGAACCAGAGAGAGCATTTCCTATCACTAAATGAAATGTTTCATGTGAGGAAGAGAAAACTGTCAAGCAGATAAACCTGCTTTAAATTAGGTCAGTTTCCAAAGAGTCGTATTCATGCAAATGTAAGTGAAAAATATACTTTTGTCCTTGGGGCCTAAACCTGCCAGGTCTGGAGTTCCGGGACTCACGCTGGACATTCTTAAGTTTTACATTTCCTTGAGTGGCTTAATGTTGGCCTGGCTCAGCTTTCCCTGCCTGCCTGCCAAGTCTCGCTGTCTATCGCACGTCTGATGGCTTTCTTCCGGGGCTGCTAACTTTTGCTGTCTGACAAATGACTTAACAAGAGGACATCATCAAAGTGGATCCTAGATAATTAACGTACATTTCACATTTCAGTGCATTTCTACATTGAAAGACATTTGATTTTAATGTGTACTCTTATTCCCAACTTGACTTGGAATTTTTTTCAGCTCTTCACAACCTTTCTGGAATAAGAATCGTGTCTCTTCTCCCGGCTGAAGCGAGTCCCATTCATTTTGCTTGAGTTCTTTCGTGATTCTTTGTCTCCTTTGCTGAAGATCTCTTTGCTTCTAAACCAGATCATCACTTTAAGGCCCACTGGCTGATTCAATTTAACACATGCTTTTACTTTCTCCTGAGTAGGTTAAGCTGGCCCTCTGCATTGGAAATGGTCTGTAATGCCACTTAACAGGAGTCAACCCTTCCAGGAGGCTGGAGATCTGAACACTAAGAAAAAAAATCCTCTTAGAGGGGTGACTTACTTTCTGAGGAATGGAAGAATGAAACCAAAGACTATTCTTTTGTTGAGGTCTTCTGACGCTGTTCATCACCTCTTTGGAGCAGAAGCCAAGCAAAATGACCCTAACACAACCACAAATAGAAACACACCCACCCCTTTAATCTCACCAATGAATACGTTGTGTCGGCTCCGGGTGTACAGCAGAGTAATTCAGTTACACATACACATGTGCTCGCTCTTCCAGACTCTTCTCCCATGTAGCTCGTCACAGAGCCTCGAGCAGCGTTCCGTGCGCTGTGCACTAGGGCCTTGCTGTTTGTCATTTCAAGCAGGGTAGTGTGTTTACATCCGTCCCAATCCCCTAATTCACCATCCCCCACACGAATGAATTCCTTTGCAAAACAGAAATAGATTGCTTGGATTCTAATCCCAGCTGTGACTTACCTCTCTGCTTCAGTGTCCTCATCTGTAAAACAGGAATAATAATAGCATATACTTTATAAGATATTGGGATTGAAAAAGAAAATATAAAGAAAGCTCTTAGAACATTAGTTCATCATTATGAACCTTATTTTGGTAGTAGTGTATTATGATAAGTTGGAAATCTATCCCTGGTAGCCTAAAGTAACTGATGCACACCTTTTTTATGTTCCTAGGTTCAAAGAAGCTGGGAGGAAGCAGACGCCTGCTAGTACTGGGTCTGGGAAACCTAGAGAACTAAATTCTCCTTGCAACTGATACTTCCTTAGTTAACGGTAAGAAGGTGAATCATGTGTTGGTATAAATGCAAACTCAGGAGTGCATGCAAACCTATTCTTATTCCTTAGGATATTAGTTAAGCAGCCAAATCAAGAGCCCAGATAAAAGTGGTTTAAAATGATAGATTCACTTCTCTCTCTTGTCACACAAGTCATCCAGGTCTGATATGGTCATGCTCCTCAGCGCTCACTATCACAAGGATATTCTAGCTGTAAAAAGGAGAGAAAAGGACAAAGGGAGACACAGCCTCTTTATTTAAGGCATCAACTGCAAGTCAGACTCACGATTTCTGTTTACATACTCTTGGTCAGAACCTCCACGGCTCGACCTGTCTGAGCAGGGGCTTGGGAACGTCTTTAGGTGGGAGACCATGCTACACCCACACCCTGCTTAAGGTGAGAGCTTCTGTCACTAAAGGTAGAGAGTGGGAGGACGGAAGGAGAGGTATGGGTGGAGAACCAGAACCAGCCTCCGCAAGCTGCTTCGGGAATGCAGTCGCTAGCTCCCACCCACAGGAGTCAGAGTCCCACCGAGTTGCTCCCTCTGATCCGAGGTTTAAGGTCTTTGGGTTTGAGAGGTGTTTTCTGTTCTAGAGTGTCCTTTCATTGCTCCACTACCTAGAAGCTAGACTATAAGGAGTTTGCTTCAGTCTTAATCCCTGCTATGCCCAAGTTAGAATGATGGAGAATGAAGCGGGCAGAGAACATCTGTAGTGAAAATATTTCCTTGCAGAAGGTGTGGAATGGGGAACAACGGCAGCTGCTCTGCAGAACAGTTCTATCTTCTGGGCAAGGACTCTGGCCATCCTCGGTCCCGGCCCGCAGGCGAGTTCCTGGCCCGTAGCACACTTAGTAGCTGCGAGCTCGCTTGGAGACCATTCTCTTCAACAGTTTGGGGTGTCTGCTCTTGGGAGTTTTTCCTTCTATGTTGTACTCCATGGCCACCTCTGAAATGGGCACCGGGGAGAGTTTTCTTCTTGCAGCCACGGCAGTCCTCGGGTTGCTTCATATGTCAAACAGCAGCGGGCTTTGAAGGTCAGGCTGGTACTTTCTTAAAGAGCAAAGTACATTCAAGAACCTAGTCTGCTTGCCTTTGATCAATTCTGTGTGCCAGAAACTTGGTGAAAAATATAATGTGTATATATATATATATATTTTTACACTTGATAATTTTGCTCCTTTATTTCCTAGCCTCAGTGGTTTGCACAGCTCCATAATTTTCAGTGTAATGGGGGCCAGTGGAATGCTATTGAAATAATAGATGATGTCTTTGGATTCCCACGAAGTACAGCCTCAGACAAGCGGTCATGTGACAATGATTCATTAGTGAGTGTGATCGAGGAGAAGCAACAAAGGAGTTGGAAGGGTGACCAGGAGGTGAAGAATGGCAGGCAAGGTCAGGGAGGGCCCTTCGCCTCCACTGTCCAGAGGGGCTCTGGGGATGGTAGAGTGATGGAAATCATGCCTTGAAATTCACCCTAATCAGGTACTGAGGGAGTCAGAGCATTTATACTTCTGCACCCGCCGGTCATTATTCTGGGGCTGCCCCAGGTTAATTAAAAGAACTCCTGGCTCTCTCCCAGTCTGAGCCAAAGTAGTTCCAGCAGCAGCAGGGCGGCCTGCCAAAAACGAGATGCTGGCTCCAGGGAGAGGAAGCAGGCTTGGAGCCTCTGTGCGCACTACTCAAATGTGAAGCAATCACAGTGGATATTGGCACAGTGACTATATCCCAGTCTCCTTAGGATATGGAGGCAGAATCCTTAATCGGAGAATTAATTCAGTGAGCTGACTCACAGCCTCACCAGCTACTTGCACAGGTTCTGTGCAGGGGTCTCTTGTAAGCATCAACTGTGTGCTGTGATGAGATCCTGAAAAGCTGGCAGAAGCTGGCAAAGGGCGAGAATTCTTACCAAAGTCAGGTGTCCTAGACGAGAGGGATAAAAAAAGACTTATAGAGATAATCCTGCAAAAATGCTCACTGCAGTATTGTTTACAGTAGCATCAAATTGGTAACAACCACGGGCTTCATTTCATCAGATAGAACGTCTCACCATATTATGCAAACATTAAATTTTTTCAGAGAGCTATTTTAAATTTACAAAATACATATTTATGTTTATATAGTCCCTCAGATATAAAAATATAATACAGATAAGTCTCTTACATGCTCCATTGTCTATCAGCTGAAATCCCAAGAGTCCAACCCACAAAATATCACACATATACTTGTTTATCTTTGAGGATTTTTAAAATGCCCATTCAATCATACAAACATAGATTTTTCTTTTTCTTTTTTTATACACAATGTGTGGCAGGCCATCTTCATCATTTTGCAGTATGTTTTTATCACTTAATGATGTCTTTATGTTCTTTCCATATAAATACAGGGAAGGATTCCTGATTTTTTATTAATTTATAGATCATAATTCCATTGTGTATTTAACCAGACTCCAATTCATAAACCTTTGGGTTATTTTTATCTTTTGCTGTTACATCAAGTACTGCATAAATCAACTTGTACGTTCATTGCATACATAATTTTGCACCTGTGTAAATATATCTGTAGAATAAGAATAATTCTCTAAAAATATGATGGTTGAAGGGAATAAGCTTTTGAAATGTCAGTAGGTATTGCCAAATTGCCTTCTACAAAGGAGTGCATGAGTTTTCTATCCCACCAGCAGTATATGAGAGTTTGCTTTTCCCCATAGCTTATACTAAAGTGCACTGTGAAACTTTTGGATTTCTCTCAATTCTGTACATGAAAATGGCATTTCAGGATGTGGATGATCTATTTCTACATGACACTCCCTGGCCCCAAGCTTCCCTGGTGGCTCAGACGGTGAAGAATCCGCCTGCAATGTAGGAGACCTGGGTTCAATCCCTGGGTCGGGAAGATCCACTGGAGAAAGGCTACCCACTCCAGGATTCTTGCCTGAAGAATCCCATGGACAAAGGAGCCTGGTGGGCTACAGTCCCTGGGGTCACACAGAGTTGGACATAATTGAGTGACTAACATTTTCACTGCCCCCAGAAAGCGCTGACTTGAAATAACCATGCATCAGCATGGTGCATTGCTCTGGGAGGTGGCTGGGCAGTTCTGGGTTTTCCTAGGCTTACTCTTGTAACCACATTCAGCTGGAGGTTTCCTGGGACTGGGTCTGCTGGATCTCCTTGGAAAATGGATTGTGTCTCTCCATGTGGTCTATAATTTCCAAAAAAGCCACATTGAACATTTTTACAGGGTGGCAGGAACCTTCCAGGAAGCAATCCCAAACAAGCGTCATGTTTTCTGATGTCCTGATGGCAAGGCGGTTCCCAAGACTCAGGCCAAAGTCCCAGTGGAGGGAACCTCACTACCATCTGGAGGCAGGATTCACTGAAGGGGCCGTTGCGGTAAGTCTACCAAGTTTAACGTGGTTAGTTTGCGTTTCTCTTGTTGTACGTGAGTTTGAGGAATCCGAACATCTTTTTACATGTTTAGCAGCATTTTTTTTCCTTTTCTACCAAATGTCTAATGTATCTTTAGCCAGCTTTATTTCTCCATAGCTTTATGGGATTTTTTCTTCTAAAGTTTTAGGAATTTTCCATATAATAGGGAGATTGTTCACTTTTCTATGGTGTGAGGTAGAGATCTTTTTTCAAAAACACAGTGGCTTTAAAAAATGGCCCACGGTGACATTGTACTGGTGGATCTTCTGCATTTTATGTAGGTATTACTACTTTTTAAGATATTTTTGAGGAATTCTGTGCAATGCTACATCAGAACTCTTCTTTAAAAATTACCGATTGCTGCATTAATTGGATTTTTCCAAACTAACCTTTATAGATTTTTCTGTGGTATTTAAGTTTTTATTTTTATTTGATCCACTCTAGCATTTTTCTGGTTAACAGTCTTTATGTTAACACGGTACAGTAAGTCCCCCACATATGAATGAGTTCTCTTCTGAGAACGTGTTCATTCTTAAGTCCAATTTGTCCATAAGCTCAACAAAGTTAGCCTAGATACTCAGCTAACACAGTCAGGTGTATATGCTGCTGCCTGTATATATGCTTCTGAACATCCTTGGTTTGAAATAAAGATACTACTCTACACAGTCCTGTGAAGTCCACAGAAGCACAACCGCTTGTAGCGAGTGCATGCACGTCACAGCGGATCCAGATACCTGAGCCAGCTTGTGTGACTGGACCCGAGAACACACAATAGCAGCTCTGAAAGTCTGCAACTTGAAGGTTCCAATGTAGGGGACTTTCTGTAGTCTTTTCTGCATTTTCATGAAGCATCTTTCTGCTGTGCCAATTAATTACTAGCTGTTAAATTAGGTGGATTTCCATGCAGCAGTTTTTGCTGGACTTTCCTGAGTGTGTGGAGACAGCAGAGAGCATGCCAGAACAGCCGTCCTGATAACGTCACTGACTCAGATGATTTCCTGCATTTATGGCTTTTATGTGCGACTCACTGAACCCTTTTGGCAAATAAAAAATATGCCATGTGTATTTCCAAGCAACCTTTCTCCAGAGTGAAACATCAATTTTGACACTTTCCACGATCTATTGCCATTGGCCCTTTCACCGCTACTGGGCCTCTCTCTTCGCCTGTTCCTGTATAACTGACTGTTGTCTCAGTTGTCTTTTTCAACCTTCATACATATCATCTATGGTCCTAGCTTAACTGAAATGAAGTTTATGGGGATTTTTCTTTCATTCCCTTTTTTACATGTATTAAGTTTTGGTAGGATGTTTCTGGCTATAAACAAAATATATAGTAGAAGTTTTATTCTTATGGAAAATAATTTTGGGAAAATTCTTATTGAATAAGTAAGGAGCAACTTCCACTATATAACCATAAGGGATTTGAATTAGGTCGTACCTGAAAGGCCTAGTGGTTTTCCCTACTTTCTTCAGTTTAAGTCTGAATTTTGCAATAAGGAGTTCAGGATCTGAGCCAGCTCCCAGTCTTATTTGCTGACTGTATAGAGCTTCTCCATCTTCTGCTGCAGAGAATACAATCATGTGACTTGGGCATCGAGCATCTGGTGATGTCCATGTGCAGAGCCATCTCTTGTGTCATGGAAGAGGGTGTTTGCTGTGACCAGTGCTTCTTGGCCGAAACTCCGTTAGCCTTTGCCCTGCTTCATTCTGTACTCCAAGGCCAAACTTGCCTGTTACTTGAGGTATCTCTTACTTCCTACTTTTGCATTCTAGCCCCTTATGATGAAAAGAACTTTTTTTTTTTTTTTGGGGTTAGTTCTAGAAGCTCTTGTAGATTTTCAACTTAAGCTTCTTCAGCATTAGTGGTTGGGGCACAGACTTGAGTTACTGTGATATTGAATGGTTTGCCTTGGAAATGAACCGAGATCATTCTGTCTTTTTTGAGATTGCACCTAACTGCTAAGTACATTTAGTACTTAACACATTAGTAATATGCTAACTGCATTTCAGACTCTTTTGTTGACTATGAGGATTACTCCATTTATTCTCAGGGATTCTTGCCCACAGTAGTGGATAAAATGGATGAATTAAATTCACCCACTCTCATTCATTTTAGTTCACTGAGGAAAAGCTGTGACAAATCTAAATAGCATATTAAAAGCAGAGATATCACTTTGTCAACCAAGGCCCGTATGGTCAAAGCTATGGCTTTTCCAGTAGTCCTATGTGGATGTGAGAATTGGACCACAAATAAGACTGAGCGCCAAAGAGCTGATGCTTTCCAACTGTGGAGCTGGAGAAGACTCTTGATAGTCCCCTGGACTGCAAGGAGAGCAAACCAGTCAATCCTAAGGGAAATCAGTCCTGAATATTCACTGGCAGGACCGATGCTGAAGCTGAAGCACTGATACTTTGTCCGCCTGATGCGAATAACTGACTCCTTGGAAAAGGCCCTGATGCAGGGAAAGACTGAAGGCAGGAGGAGAAGGGACGACAGAGGAGGAGATGGCTGGATGGCACCACCAACTCGATGGACATAGTCTGAGCAAGCTCCGGGAGATGGTGACTGTCAGGGAAGCCTGGCGTGCTGCACTCCATGGGGTCGTAAAAGTAAGATACAATCGAACAGCTGAATAACAACAACAGGAACAGCTATCTTTCTGCAAAATTAAATTGGGAAAACTCCCAAAGATAGTTCTGAAAGAGTATGAATTGTAAAAGTCTGGAAAGAAAAGGGTTTTGGAATTCAGCAGGCTTGGGTTCATAAGGACCCTCTCTAATTGCTAAGTGATTTTTATCAGATGCCAATTACTACAAAATTCTCAGGTTCAACTTCCTCATTTGTAGCATTATACTACTAATGTTTCTTCCATGTGTCTTAGGAGGATTGAGTACAATATATTTTAAGTGATACAGCCATAGCTGTCTTTTCTGCTGCTGCTGCTGCTAAGTCACTTCAGTCGTGTCTGACTCTGTGCGACCCCATAGACAGAAGCCCACCAGATTCCCCCGTCCCTGGGATTCTCCAGGCAAGAACACTGGAGTGGGTTTGCATTTCCTTCTCCAACGCATGAAAGTGAAAAGTGAAAGGGAAGTCGCTCAGTCGTGTCTGACTCTTGGCGACCCCATGGACTGCAGCCCACCAGGCTCCTCCATCCATGGGATTTTCCAGAAAAGAGTACTGGAGTGGGGTGCCATTGCCTTCTCCGAGTTGTCTTTTCTATCACATATTAAAAACAATTATTTGATATAGGCAGAGTTATAGAACAATGGCTGGGTATAAATAGCTTTAAAATCACTAAATATGTTGAAAAATTGACATACTGTAGAAGTTTTTAAATTTTGTAGAATAAATGGCTTTTATCTAAATAGCTGTAAAATGCTTAGTAATGTTGAAAAACGTTGGCTTTATCTCCCACTTAAAGGCAAAATATGTCATGGTACTGAGGGTTCATTTCATGTGTCATCTTGGCTAGACTAGGTGAACAGCTAATTGGTCCCACATCCATCAAGA
Source organism: Cephalophus harveyi (assembly GCA_006410635.1). Lineage (NCBI taxonomy): Eukaryota > Metazoa > Chordata > Mammalia > Artiodactyla > Bovidae > Cephalophus > Cephalophus harveyi. The sequence continues at coordinate 553,169 of SJYT01027329.1, read as the reverse complement.
TGTTGCTATGAAGGTATTTTTAGATGTGATTGGCACTTTATTTTCTTTCCCCTTCCCCCACTTTAATTGAGAAATAAATTGACATGTACCAGCGTGAGTCTAAGTTGTGCAGCGTGAGGCACTGTCAGCTGATGATCACAGTGGGTTTCGGTGACACCCATAATCTCACAGAGACAATGAGGAAAAGAAAGCAAATTTTCTTTGTGATGACAACACTTAGATTCTACTCCCTTAATAACTTTCAGTATATCACACAGCGATGTCAGCTATACTCACCAGATTGTATGCTATCTCTCTGGTACTTTTTATCTTCTAACTAAAACTTTCTAACTTTTGACCAGCTTTTTCCAATCTTCCCACCTCCTTTCTCCTATCTCTGAGAACCATAGATCTGACCTCTTTTTCTTTAAGCTTTGTGTTCTTTAAATTTGATTTTTTTTTTTGAGTCCACGTAAGTGAGATCATAAAGTATTTGTCTTTCTCCGTCTGATGTTTGTCACAAAGCATCATGCCCTCAAGACCCATCTTCAGTTCTGTCAATTCAGTCGTTCTGACTCTGGGACTTCACGGACTGCAGTGTGCCAGGCCTCCCTGTCCATCACCAGCTCCCAAAGCCTACTCAAACTCGTTTCCATCTAGTCATGATGCCATCCAGCCATCTCATCCTCTGTCGTCCCCTTCTCCTCCTGCCTTCAATCTTTCCCAGCATCAGGGTCTTTTGCATTGAGTTAGTTCTTTGCATCAGGAGGCCAAAGTATTGGAGTTTCAGCTTCAGATCAGTCCTTCCAATGAATAATCAGGACTGATTTCCTTTAGGATGGACTGGTTGGATCTCCTTGCAGTCCTTGCAGTCCCAGGGACTCTCAAAACTCTTCTTTAACACCACAGTTCAAAAGCATCAATTATTCTGTGCTCAGCTTTCTTTATAGTCCAACTCTCACATCTATACATGACCACTGAAAAAATCATAGCCTTGACTAGTTGGACCTTTGCTGGCAAAGCAATGTCTCTGCTTTTTTATGCTGTCTAAGTTGGTCATAACTTTTCTTCCAAGGAGTAAGCGTCTTTTAATTTCATGGCTGCAGTCATCATCTGCTGTGATTTTGGAGGCCAAGAAAATGAAGCCTGTCACTGTTTCCACTGTTTCCCCATCTATTTGCCATGAAGTGATGGGACCAGATGTCATGATCTTAGTTTTATGAATGTTGAGCTTTAAGTCAACTTTTTCACTCTCCTCTTGCACTTTCATCAAGAGGCTCTTTAGTTCTTCTTGTGCTCAAGGTTGCCGGGAGCAAGATCCATCTCTGTTGACACAAATAGCACAGCTTCCTCACTTGTTTTTATGGTGGAGTAGTGTCCCACTGTGTGTGTCCACCCAGCTTCTTTATTCATTCATCTACTAATAGACACATATGTGGCTGTCCTGTCTTAGTTATAAAAATAATGCTGCTGTGGGCGCTAGGTGGCAGATATCTTTTCAAGTTTGTATCTTCGTTCCCTTTGTATATGTTCCCAGAAGTGGAATTGCTGGATCTTATGGTAGTTCTATTTTAAATTTTTTGAGGAATCTCTGTACCATTTTCCGTAGTGGCTGTACCAATTTACATTGCCATGTACTCTGCAGATGAGGAGAGCGTGGGCTTTCTATGAGCAGGGCTGTGGGTGGGCGCGCAGCTCCCCGTGCGCTTGGGTGAGGCCCCTGTGTGTGTAGGCTGAAGGTGCACTTGGCAGCGAATGAGGATATGCATTCGGTTCCATGTCAGGCACCCAGGAGATGCAGCTCGTAACCTAGCAAACCCTCTGTTGGCTGGACTCAAGCTGACCTGCTCCCCAAGCACGCTGCCCAAGTGGGACTGCTGGCTCTGCTCTGCAGACTCTCCGCTCGGCCTGCCCGTATCTTGGCTGGAGCATTGTCGTCTTACCCAGCGTCCCGGTCAGAGGGGGCCAGGAGACACTCTCCAAAGCAGGCGGTGCTGTTTCTCAGTTACCCCACCTGGATGGGATGAGGAAAGGACACTCCAGGCTGCGCCCAGCGGCATTCATCCTAGTTTAGGACTGCATCTCGAGTGCATTCTCCCGACTCAGCCATCCACCCTCATCCCAGCTCACCACCAGGAGCCCTCTGCCCCATGAGGTCAGCAAAGCAGAGAGCTGTGATCATAATCAGCGATGGAGGGCCAGTGCAAAGGCGGGTGTCAAGCGCAGCCGCACCGGGGGGTGGACACTCACACGTGAGGAGTCGGCGCCCCTCTGGCAGCAGCTGAGTCTCCAGGCTCTGCCTCTTCACGTGTTGGCAGCCGACATCGCTCCGGTTCTGGCGGGAGTGTAGGAGCCCCGGGATTCTCAGACCTTCTGCGGAGGTGACTGCTCTTGCTGGGTACAGGTATTAAAGGGGAAAGAGGCAGGGAGCCAGTTAGGAGAGTGGGGCCAACAAGATACATTTGGTTGCTCCTTCCTGACGATAAGAGTGAAATCATGCCACGTGCAGCTGCATGGATGGACCAAGACTGTCAGACTGGGTGAAGTAAGTCAAACAGAGAAAGAGAAATATGGTGGGGAATCTAAGCGGTAAACAGACTCTCAGGCCTAGAGAATGAATTTATGGTTACTTGGGGGAAGGGTGGGGGAAGGGGTGGAGAGGGAGTTTAGGATGGACATGTACACGCTGCTGTCTTTAGGATGGAGAACCACCCAGGGCCTACTGTGGAGCACAGGCAGCTCTGCTCGGTATTATGTAATAACCCAATTGGGAAAGAAATTTGAAAAAGAATAGATAGAGGTATATGGATAACTGAATTACCTTGCAATACACGGAAAATAACACAATGTTGTTAACTATACTCCAATATGAAATTTTAAAAGTTAAAAAAAATCCACAAGGAAATCTTAAACAAGGAGAGAACAAGTCAGTGGTGCTGTTGACACTGGCATTTAGAGCAAGACTCAATCTCATATCAGCGTCTACAGAGTCTGAAGCCACAAGAGGAGGCTGGAGACAGGAAAGTGAGTTTCTAAAACTGGAAAGAAAAAGACACCAAGCAGCCGCCAAGCCAAAAAGAGACGCATCCACTGCCGCCTAGGCTCAAAACACCTGCCACCAGGAGACCCTGGCTTCCTGCAGTTACCCCCAACCCTAGGAAATGTGGATAAGATGTCTAATTTCTTTTTTTTTTTTAACTTCCTTTTAAAACGTTTTCATTGCTATCACTCTAATTCAGAAATGAGACTCATTTTGCAGGAGATGTCTGATTTTTCTAGTTTATCTCGACTGATGATTCTCAAAAGTGGGTTCCCCCAAATGCAGGATCAGCAGCTCCTGAGAGCAATCAGAAATGCAGTGTTTCCAACTCTGCTGGAGATACTCTGAGTCAGAACTCTAGGGATGGGAGCCAGCAAGCCATGTTTTCACAAGCATGGCGATATCAGTGCATGCTTGAGCTGAGAACCACTGAACTGGTTAATTGGGCCCCCCTGGTGGCTCAGACGGTAAAGAATCCACCTGTGATGCAGGAGACCTGGGTTCAATCCTTGGGTCGGGAAGATCCCCTGGAGAAGGGTATGGCTACCCACTCCAGTATTCTTGCCTGGAGAATCCCATGTACACAGAAGCCTGGTGGTCTACAGTCCATGGGGTCACAAAGAGTTGGACACAACTGAGTTACTAACACTTCACTTCAATAACCCCCTAAATTTCAGAGATGTAACATATTGTATGTATTTTTATCACTCGTTCAAAGTGTTAGAGTGACCTCTTCAGTGCAGTATTTTTCCAAATGGTGATTCAGAATTTCAAACGATTTCTGTCCTGCGGCTTCTACCATCTCAACACGAGCCCTCCAGGATCACAAAGACAAAGGGAGAGAGCTGGTAAGTTAGTCTATTAGCTTTTAAATATTTTATTTATTTTTTACTGAAGTATAGTTGATTTACAGTGTTGTGTTAATTTCTGCTACATGGAAAAGGGACTCAGTTACACACACACACACACACATGACTTTTTCATGTTCTTTTCCTTTAAAGTTTATCCCAGAAACGTGGACACTGCCCCCGTGCAGTAGAGCAGGGCCTTGTCGGTTGTGCGTCATGTGACAGCTTGCATCTACTAACCATCTACTAACCCCAAACCCCTGATCCGTCCGTCTCCCTCCCCCTGCCCCTTGGAGGGGTTCTGTTCTGTGTGACGTTTGTGATCACAGCTCATCTGTCGGAATTATCATGCAGCCTCTCACACTCAGGGAAGACAGAGAAGAACAAGGGCCCTGAGGGAGCTTGACCCACTCCGAACGGCGTTAGAGCCAGCATTTTCCCCGATCAGGCTAGTCAACGGGAAGACAAGAGAATTGTTCTTCTAACCTAAGTTTTCTCTCTGACTTTCCCTCCTTCAGAATGATCAGTTTCCACTGTCTACGATTCAGGGGATAGATGTAAATCATGGTCATGGGATTCAGTGATTTTCACAATCTAGTTCCTTCCTACTTTCCCGATTACTGCCCTTAAACACAAATCTGCAGCGTTAGCTTTGATTACTGTTCACTAATGTCTTCCTTTCATGTCCCATAATCAGCGCCTGTGGAAAGCGCCCCTTCTCACTTCACAGTGCCTTCCTTGTTATGCTTTCTCCCTATCTACGTATTTCTTGTCTTGCAAGACAGCAGTCAGCAGCTCTCGGCACGCTTGTCACTATTAGAGGCCTGTGCTAGGAACGACTCTGGTGCCCAGGATCCTCGTCTACACTGTTCCACTCTGCTCTGGTCGTGGCCAAGGGAACCAGGTGCAGACACGGCGCTGTCCGAGCCACTCCGGCTCTGTAACACGTGCAGCCGTGTGCTGTGAGAAGCACTGCAGAGGTCCTCCTGACGCTGCGCTGGTCTCTAGTCCCCCCATCACTCTCTCATAACCCGTAGGCTTCTTAATAATGTGGCACTCGCTGGGGCGGGGGGCAGGCTCAGTGTGCAAGGTCAAATGCTGAGAGGGCTGCATCCCGAACTGGCTCTGGTTCTACATCATTCAGAGACTTTGCATTTTGTCTGGAAAAGCTAAAGAGTTTTGTGGACTTTAGTTTTATTTCTGTATAAAGAAGGACATGGCAACCCACTCCAGTACTCTTGCCTGGAGAATCCCATGGAGAGAGGAGTCTGGTAGGCTACGAGTCCACGGGGTCGCCAAGAGTCGGACACGACTAAGCGACTTTACTTTACTTTATAAAGTACTTAGTTTAATCCTAGAGTTCATGGATCATTGACACTACCCTGAATAATCCTTGGAATAGCGATTATTAAGGAAGCTTTATTTAACCAAATAGGTATATCTGTAAGGCTTCTCGGATGGTGCTAGTAGTAAAGACCCCACCTGCCAATGCAGGATACATTAGAGACGCGAGTTCAGTTCCTGAGCCGGGAAGATCCCCTGGAGGAGGGCATGGCAATCCACTCTAGCATTCTTGCCTGGAGAATCCCACGGACAGAGGAGCCTGGTGGGCTACAGTCCATGGGGTCACAAAGACTCAGACAGGACTGAAGTGACTCGGCATGCAGTATATCTATATTTATATTTATATGCATAAAATTATATTGAAGATTTAGTGTAATATAGTGCCTGTAGTAAGAAGTACTGTAGAGTTCATTGCTTTGTAAGCCCATCAATGTCATGAAGGAAAGGTGTATTTTGATCCTAGCATCCACTCCTGTTAGAGACACTGACAACTTCCCAGAACATTATCTGCTAGCTCCCAACTTAGGAGAGGGAAAAACACTTTACCTCCTTGTGTTTAGCAAGACCAAGCAGTTTCAAAATCAGTCCTCTTAGCTCCCACCATAGAAACAATGCCTTTAATGAAGGTCTGCCATTTCACAGCTTCTGCTTGTTAGTCCATTATTTCCAGCCAAAGTTTTAGAGGAGAGACTAATCCAGTAGGTCTTTTAATGAGTTTCCAGAATTATCAGAGAGAGAGATAATTCTCTGAGGTTAAATAACTGAAACAGTGATTGACCTTGGTCTTCTTCTTCAATTCAGGTATAATTAATTCCTCAGCTGCTTACACGTTGGTTGCACTATGGAGATTCACATATTCCTGACCTTGGTCCAGACTTTATCTCTTTTGCATTAATTGCCTACGAATGTTGCCCACAAAGGGAACACCATCACCTCAAGTGAGGTTGATTAGTATATGCTTACATTGCAAACTTTCCCAAAATAGATTGGAATAAATTCAAGGTTGTATGCAGGAAGGAATTACCTTTGCTATCTATAGAGTTGATCATATATTATATTTTTCATTAACTTTTTGAATGCATGATTTGTTTGAAACACTCTACCAATTTTTCATTTATACATTATTTATAGCTACAAGTTTTGAGTTTTCTGGCATTCCTTTATAACTAGCTTGATTATGGACCTGTGTACTAAAAAGTAGACATAAGCTATAGAAATATTTTTCATTGAAAACAAGATAATCATTTTTATATAATTTCCACAAATACAGCACTCAATTAAAACAGCTGGACATTAACAAACTGTTGAAGAAAGATACGTTGAAATAAAATTGCTTATGTTTATATCTGAATTATGATTTTGAAAAGAAAAATAACATATGTGTAATCCCTGTACAGAAAATTTAAAACAAGACTTCCCTGGTGTCAAGTGGTTAAGACTCCACACTCCCAACGCAGGGGCCACAGTTTCAGTTCCTGGTCTGGGAAGATTCCGCATGCTGCGTGGCCAAGAAAAAAGGAGAGAAAAAGAGAAAACGGAAAGGTTTAAGAGTGTCGACGGAGAGAATGAGATTATTAAAAAAGGTTTAAGAGTGTTGACGGAGAGAATGAGATTATTAAAAAAGGTTTAAGTGTGTCGACTGAGAGAATGAGATTATTAAAAAAAAAAGAAAATTTAAAACAGTGATAAAAGCAAAGATATCCAAACTCATCTGAATGTCTTCTCACCAATAAGGTAATTGGTTTAAAATGATTTTCCCCAGTATTCCATCACATGAGTATGCCTTTTATAAATGGCAATAAGGCTGTATGTTAATTGCTTTATTATTTCTAATCTAAAAATTTGATATTCTTTTATTTTATTTTATTTTATTTTTATTTATTTTTTTTTTAATTTTATTTTTACTTTATTTTACTTTACAATACCGTATTGGTTTTGCCATACATTGACATGAATCCACCATGGGTGCATATCTTGACTTATGTGTCTTCATATTCATAATTTTAATTTATATATTATATCTCAATAGATGTTGGTAACATAATTAATTAGTTAATTAATTATTCAACACCTGTCTCTTATACACATCTAGATGTGTATAAGAGACAGCTATAATACTATAAGAAAAATGGCATTCCAATTTTCAATTGCTACCATAATTCCTATATCACATACATATTAATATGAACAATATTATCATTGTTATCTTTATCTTTAACACATAAAAATGTCAAATTGTTTTGATTTGTTTCCTTTACCATTAGATTTTCCATTTTTTAATACAATGTTATTAGTACTTACTCTTTAACACTTATCTATTCAGGCTCTTACTTCCACTGTTTAAGAGCCTAAAGTTTTTCTTATAAATATTGCAAATATTACACTTATAAAATACTGTCTTTTGTTTTCATTTTTATAGTAATTATGTTTCAATGTGATTTTGCATTTTTATTTATTTGTTGGGAAGATTAAAGGAATTACAGATGCTTTAAACTTTTAAGGAGTCAAATGTATGTCTATGTGTATTTAAAATTTATATATCATTTTTATGAACAGTCATCCCCCTTTCCCTTTATGTACCTGTTCCTTACACTGTATCTTTTTCAATGATGAAGTTGCTTCTATGGACTGATTTTTTTTAATATTTGAAATTCCATCTGTATTAAGTAATGAGAATTCTCCAGAAAAACAGAATCTAGATGTGGAGAGAGACAAAGTGGAGTGGGTTTTAAGGATTTGGCTCTTGTTACTGTGGGTAAATCTGAAATTCTCAGTACACTAGGCAGGTTGGAAATTTTGGCAAGAGTTATTGAAAGGGTGCAGAAAATATCACCCAAAATATGCCCTGCTGGTACAGTAATTATTTTGAGCTGGTTGTTTTTAAGAGGACAGCAGAGGAAAGGCTCTGAAAACCAGGCAGAAGTGACACTTCCGTAAGGGACAAGAACGCTGGTAAGGGAAATCGTCTTTTTAAGGACATCTCCCCCACTAAACCAGGAAGAGGAGGATCACGAATCTCTAGGAACTTATCAATAGAGGAGGCACAGAATTAAATATCCCGAACAGCCACATCCTTACTTACTGTACTTTGCCTGATAAACTCTGACACCGTCCCCCCGCCCCCCAACTCCAGCGTCTCTTCTCTTGAGCTGAAGACGGTGTTTAACGTGGTGGTTTGGACCATTTGGGAGAGTTACTTGGTTTACTAGATGCCTCCCATGTATAAAAAATATACACATGTTATTAATCTTTTGCTTTTTCCCTCCTATGGATCTATCTGCGTATTATTACAAGGGTTCTCTGTAGTAATAGAAACTAGAACGGTAGAAGGAAAATTATTGTTCCTCCTCTACAATTTGGCGACCTATGATGTGACTTGCTAAGACAACATATTCCCTCAGAGCCTGCAGACCGAATCCTGGAAAACACGGACGCTGGCAATGGGAAACCTTTTTACCCAAGTCGGGTCTCCTGGCTCTCACGCTGCAGCGCTCAGTCGGGAGAGGAAGGTAAAAATTGGTTCTTGCCTTTTCCTTTCCAAACGCAGACTGGAAGGAGAAGATCTTAGCGGCAGCACTGCTCTGGCTTTCTACTGATCCTGCTTCCTTCCAGAGCTGGTCTTCTTTTTCCCCCTTGGGAGGGATGAGACCCACAAGCCAGCTGTACTTTCCCTTCCTCTTCCTCTTGTCTTGAGAGCTGGGCTTCTTGACCCTGATGGCATTTGCTGGCTGCTGCCCATCAGAAGATGCCCGCTGTGGGCGTGCCTCCGGCAGCCAGCCAGCAGGCTGTGGATCAGGGAAGGAGTCTTCTCTTTGTCCCAGCGTGCCAGCTCTCAGGAGAGTTTGTTATAAGGGCTTTCAGTCCACAGGGGTCTCCGTTGTCTTGTTAGTGCTGGAAAAGTCCCATTCCAGAAGTGCCCACCTGGTGCCGCGGATTAGTGGTACCATACGGGAGGTGCCTCGTGTTCCGGGGGAAACTGAATCACTGTTTTCTCATGGTTTTGCGGGAACTGAGGGCGCTGTTTCCATGAATGCTGGCTGTGTCAGTGAAGCTCTTTGCCCTCACAGGCTAAGCTCATGGGTGAGCGCTCCGGATCCAGGGTGCGCGGCATCTTTGGGGATATCTCTTATAGCCACGGTTAGAGCCATAAAAAGCCTTAGGGGTTGGAGTCACTACTTCGATTAAGATAAGATCCTACTCATCAATGGCCAGATGATGGCTCCTTTGAATTGAAAATATTTCTATATTAAAAAAAACAATACAGAATACTCATCCTGAACAATTGCCTTGTTGGTACCAATGGAAAGATTAAATAGAAGAGAAGTCTCAAAGGCCAGGAACAGGGCAGCTGGCCTTAGGGACTTTCCTAACAGGATGAAACCGGAAAGTCTTTCTCGCCTCCACCATGGTCTCTACATGCAGCGAGGAGCAGGACCAGTGGCCACCCACAGTTGACACGGACCCCACGTACAGAGATCCCACTTGCTTCAGGAATGTTCCTCCTAACCATGACTGTACTCTAACAAGCCAAACAGACCCTGGAATTTTCCCTCGAAGAAAAAAAAAAATGACTGTAATTTCCTCCAGGCCCTCCTGCAAATGATCAGAGAACGGATCACCTTAAAACCAAGGATCGGGTCTGACTGAAGAATAGTAGAGACCTTTCCCCCAGAGGTGGATTGATCTGAGTTGGAATTGCACAGTCAAAATGAGGACAGCATTTAAAGGCCTCTATTGAATGCTTTACACAGACATTATAAAGCCATACCTCATTAAACCCTAAAGCTCTAGAACAGGACACTTCTGATTTCCACTTTAGTTGAAAGGCTTCTCCCTGATATAAAGAAGCAAATTGAAGATAAATAATGTAGTTGGATGGGCAAGTCAGCCCCATGACATCATTAAGGCTGCAAGCCAATTACTAGAGGAATTAAAAGCAACTATATTTCCTTACAAATCTTTACAAAATCAGAAATGTGGCTGGAGAAGTAAAGCCTGACTCTCCTTTTACCAACCCCAAACCCCGGACTCTTTCTCTCAATGCTCCTACAAGTTTCAGAACGTTGGAAACAGAATGATCTCACACTTAAGAAAGGGAAGGAAACATTTAAATATCAATTATTCTAGGCATCTGATTATTTGCAAATATACCCTGAAAACCCCTGGGAGAAAGTTTGGATACTATTTTTGTGCCTTTGTGATATAGATTTTTCTATGCCATCGTCTTTGGGATCTAAGAGCCACTTCTTTCAAATGTAAACTTCAGGGAAACAATTATCATGAGAAAAACGAAAGAGCTTTTGGGGAACTGGGCTAATGAAAAACCTAGTGTCTCTTTAACAATCATTAAGAAAAAACTTTGGCCATCTGTAAGGGTAAAATGCCAGAAACACAATTTGAATCTGTTATGTATAATATAAACTAGTGAGTTTTGTATTAAAGTTCAAGGCTTTAGCATAGTCAACGAAGCAGAAGTAGATGTTTTTCTGGAATTCTCTTGTTTTTTTTTCCTGTGATTCAGTGGATGTTGACAATTTGACCTCTGGTTCCTGTGCCTTTTCTAAATCCAGCTTATACATCTGAAAGCTCTCTGCTCCTGTGCCACTGAAACTCAGCTTGAAGGATTTTGAGTATCACCCTGCTAGCATGTGAAATGAGCACAATTGTGCAGTAGTTTGAATATTTTTTGGCATTGCTCTTCTTTGGGATTGGAATGAAAGCTGACTTTTTCCAGTCCTGTGGCCACTGCAGAGTGGATCACAAGAAACTGATTTTAAAGAGATGGGAATACCAGACCACCTTACCTGTCTCCAGAGAAACCTGTCTGTGGGTCAAGAAGCAGAGTTAGAACCTTACCTGGAACAGCTGACTGCTTCAAATTTGGGAAAGGAATAAGACAAGGCTGCACATCAATACCTGTTAATTATTTATTTTATACCCGGCAGCTTGTACCTCTTAATTCCCTTCCTCTATTTTGCCTATAGGTTAGTAATTCTAATTAATATGTTTAATTCAAACTACCAGAAATAATAAGTGAAACAGCTCTGAATACAAAGAAAGTAGAATATGTTTTAGAGTAGGAAAACCTATGAGATATTTTTGTTAAGTGAAATGGAAGTAATTTTGTCCTACAGTAAAAGAAGCTGTTTCTGAGTGGTAAAGGGGTAATAAAGGACAGTCAGTATATTGGGGGCTGGGGAGAAAGAGAGAGGGAGAGAATTTCTCCTATGTGACCAAGCTGGCAAAAACTTAATGAGTGTATTATAAGTTTTTAAAAGAAACTTTAATATCAACACTGTACTTATGCAAAACTAAAGCTTAGTTTTCTACACATGCTGAAATAACAAAGGTTTGTTGGACTATTGCTCTACTCTTGAAAAGGAATTATAAAAACTTTAGCTTTAGCTTTGAAGTAATCTGTATAGAAAGCAAAATATTTCTGTTTTATCAAAATAATTTCCTGCACTTTATCAGACTTGACTATTCAGGAAAACGAGTCTTACTATTAACAGCTAAATTTTGCTCAGAACTATTAATCTTTTGTGTTTTCCTTTGAAAACTTACTGTCAATAAATATTATTTTTGAATGATGTGTGATAGCAAGTATATTAACTAATTAGGCTTATTTGCTGTATTAAATTATACAGAAATCACTGTCAAAGAAGAAGTAATACTAAGCCTTCTTTAAGTTGTATTTTTATTGGTATATATTATGTATTCCAGAACTTGTTAGATGGAATACATAAAATTCATATATGTCCTGGTATAAAGTTATCAGTCATAATTCTATTTTTATCTTGAAATGTGTGTCACAGGCATAAGCAAATTTCTTCATCCACTGCATTGTAATAAACTCTAATCAGATTTTAACCATGGGCATTTTTAAGTATTTTTGTCATTCATAGATAAGTTTTTTTTTTTTTTAATTCAGATGCTTTTGTGAAAGTGTTTCATCTTCAGAGAGATTCATAGAAAGGACTCGAACAAGTACTCTAGATACAGTTCCTAAAAATCTTTAAATCATAAAATTGAACTGAGTAAGAAATTTATGATTTTTATGAAAAAGCTAGATTCATAAAATTGCCAACAAAAGATAATAATCAACAAGAATTAATTTCATGGGATTAATTCTTATAAACTGATAAGGGTGACTATAATGCACATGAGTTTTAATTGAAACTATTGCTGGTTCTTTAATATTGTGTTTTTCCAGATTTAAGAAAAACTTTCTCTTAAGCTATAACTTACAGCAATCTGGTAAATTTTATCTTTGTGAACTAAGATAAAACATTTAATTTTTCTCCCTGCCTGATCCCTCCAGAATTTGAAGACTTCTAGTGACTATTTACATAAGTTATTTACATAAATCCAATAAGAAGTTGCCCTCTTGTAATAAGACACAGTTGGAAATGTTGGTTGCATTTCCAAGGCTTTGACTGGAATGTGGTATTTGAGAATGATGTACACAGACTTAGATGTAACCAGGCAGCTTTAAGGGACTCGGGTTGACTTTGTAGAGCCAATAACGCCTCTCGGGGAAACGTCTTGCTCACAGGGTTCATTTTAGCCTTACCAGTTGACTAGAAAGCTCACTTCCTGGCAGCCCAGGAATTCTGAGATGTTTTGTGGAACTAAATAAGAGAGGAATTTTCCCAAATCTTTAAATATTATAGGCAAAATCAGACGGCGAGCCTTGCCTGTCTTGGCTTCCTCGCCTTTAGCACTTTTAGATGTTCTGTCTGAGATTCCTTATTGAAAGTTTCAGCAAGGCTCATGTAAAGAGTCTAACGATGGACGTATTCTATACGGACTTCCTAGATGGTGCTAGTGGCAAAGAACCCACCTGCAGTGCAGGAGATGTAAGAGATGCGTGTTCTATCCCTGGGTCGGGAAGATCCTCTGGAGAAGGAAATGCAACCCGCTCCAGTTATTCTTGCCTGGAGAATTCCATGGACAGAGGAACCTGGCGGGCTACAGTCCATGGGGTTGCAAAAAGTCGGACACAGCATGACTGAAGCCACTTAGCACATACGGTCAATAGTTATTCTTGCTGCACTTACATAAATAACCAGGTCAAGTTTATTGAAACTAGACATAATTTGCAAACAGTTAGTTTTACCATGATTACATCTGGTAGAAATGTGGGTGATTTTAGAGAGAGAGAAAAGCAGTGTGTTTGCTCCCTGATCGATATTAGATTCCAGTGCTGTTCCCGCCTCTGAGGCTTTGTTTTCTACCCGTAAACTGGACTGGATCCTGAATTCTAGTTTCCTTAAACATGCTGTGGATCTTCAAACTAGCACTTCCTATTTTCTCCCACTCTTTGGACTTGGAGTCACTAAGAACAAAAACTGTCCTTTTCCTTGAAGCCTTGAAAATTGAAGGAGAATGACTCGACATAAATTTCAGAGATGTTAGCTCATTTTTAGGAAATTCTCATGCCTGTTGCTATTTGGGCCACTTAGAAAGTTTACCTGAGTGTATGATAACACCATCAGAAGCATTAAAGGATGCTCTGATCCCAACATCTGGAAATCTTTTGGACCAGCAGTTCCCAAGACTCAGATTAGGCATATAGCCTTTCCTGACAATTAACCTTTCTCTGACTTGTATTTCCATGGAAAGGCCGCTTAGGAAATTCCTCATTGCTCACACCAGACAGGCCTGAGTTGAAAAGCTCACCTGCACGCCCTCCTCCTGAAATGAGACACGACTGCCTAACTGGAATGACTGGCTCTCAGGACTGGGAGACTGGGAGTGAGGTATGCAGCATCTAGCTGTTTGGTTTTGGATTGTGAAACACTTTATTGAAAGTTTCAAAGGTGAGAACTGAGCAGGAGCTGAATATACCACCTTAGAAAATGCTTTTGGGGCATAGTGTTTATTTTGAATTGGTTATTTTAAAGAAACTATAAGCATAGAAAAAGCCATGAAAATTGAGAACTTGCTGTTTAGAGATATTCATACATATACAGACGGAGAAGGCAATGGCACCCCACTCCAGTACTCTTGCCTGGAAAATCCCATGGATGGAGGAGCCTGGTGGGCTGCAGTCCATGGGGTCACGAAGAGTCAGACACTTACTGAGTGACTTCACTTTCACTTTTCACTTTCATGCCTTGGAGAAGGAAATGGCAACCCACTCCAGTGTTCTTGCCTGGAGAATCCCAGGGATGGGGGAGCCTGGTGGGCTGCCAGCTGTGGGGTCGCACAGAGTCGGACACGACTGCAGCGACTTAGCAGCAGCAGCATATATATATAAAATGGAAATCTATCTTTTTAAGGGTGTCTCCCTCTATCAGGAATGGTCATTTGGTCTATGAGGAATGGAGAATGACCAAATCCCTAGAATTTGTATCAATAGAGAAGGTGCTCTGTTAAGTCTGCGTGATAACCGGACCCTCATTTGCTCTGCTTTCCTGAGTATCTCCCATAACTGGCTACCCCCGCCCTCAGCACTTCTGTCTTTAGCTGAAGGTAGTATTTAAGGTGGAGGCTTGGGCCATCTTAAAGAGTTTTCCAGTTTTCTCATGTTATCTCTCATATATGCGAGAGAAATGCATGCTACTAAACCTCTGCTTGTTTTTCTCCTGTTTGTCTTTAATTACAGGGGTCTTTTAGCCAAGAGTCTGGAATGGTACAGGGAAAATTATTTTTCCTTCCACACAATACTGTAGTTTTGAGTCTGAAAACTAGAAAATCAGGCAGAATTTTTAGGTTTCAGTCTGGAGGAAGAATTCTTTCCTTTGGGGGACCCTCAGGGTTTGCTCGTGAGGCCTGATTGGATGAAGCCTGTGGACATCGTGGAGGATAACCTGCTTTACCCAAAGGACAGACGTAATTGTTCTCAGGGAGATGACGGCCCCAGGACAGCCCCACGGTTGCCGCCGACCTCCCCGCTTCGCAAGGAGCAGGTCTCACAGCCGCCCTGAGCCCCCGAGAGACCCCGGGACACAGAGCAGAGCGGGAGGCCGGGCCCTGCCCCACGGACACGCGCCCACCGCCTTCAGAGGGAGGGAAGCGCGGGCGCCTGCCGATGCTGCGGGCCCGGGATGCGCCTCCTCCTGAGACGCCCCCGCGAGGCCCTACCTTCTCCAGCGGGAAAACGCAGCCCCGGGGGGACCACAGGCACCCCAGGATCGTGAGTCACTCCTGCAAGGCCTGCCCTGGTCTTGCTCAGGGTAAGGGCAGGCCGATCGCGGGCTCAGCTACAGGGATCCACCGTGGTGCGCACGGGGAAGGAGCGTGCTTCGGGTGGCAAGCAGCCCAGGGATCCGGCCGCTGGATTCGCCTGCAGCGTTCAAGTACAGTGCCCACCAGCGACTTTGTCCATCCAGACACCCAAGTGGGTGGCGCATTCTGCCCAGGGGCCTCACGGAGGCGCAGAGCTGCCTGGCGGTGGTCCTCAAATAGTTCCGCTGGCCCCGGAGCCCGGCTTGCCCATGCCGTAGCCCCAGCCATTGTGGAGAGAGATCTACCCACCACACGGCCAAGCCGCGGCCAGGGCGCCAGCAAGCTCCGTAGTCCAGCAACACTCAAGCTGAGATGCTGGCGGGTGAAGCTGAGCACCCACAGCGCAAAGGCGTTGCTAGGTGTGGGGGATCCCCCAGCTACACTCAGGAGGAACAATCCACAGCCAAGGCTTAAGGTAGCTCCCAGCCTCTTCCAAAGAGAAACCCTGCTTGAGGACAATCGGCCTTTCCCTATCCTTCCCAGGCACATGAACTGAAACGCTCCCCATTCTGACTGTGGGGACCCCATTGGACCCAAAGGACTGGCAAGAGTTTCTGGAAGCTGTATAACCAGCAGTATTCAAGCTGAGAGGTGGCCAGGCGGAGCTTGTCACCTCCAGACTAGATCCAGGACTGGGTATAAAGGGGTTCCTTGCTGTGTCCCAGCAAGGAGGTGAAAGCTCCCAGCCTCTTCCAAAGAGAAACCCTGCTTGAGGACAATCGGCCTTTCCCTATCCTTCCCAGGCACATGAACTGAAACGCTCCCCATTCTGACTGTGGGGACCCCATTGGACCCAAAGGACTGGCAAGAGTTTCTGGAAGCTGTATAACCAGCAGTATTCAAGCTGAGAGGTGGCCAGGCGGAGCTTGTCACCTCCAGACTAGATCCAGGACTGGGTATAAAGGGGTTCCTTGCTGTGTCCCAGCAAGGAGGTGATTTATAGCTCAGACTGAGGGCATCCTCAACTCCTCCAGCCAGAAACTTGTTTGGGAGAGATTGGCAGAAACCCACTGTGTCCCTTCCCCATCCAGC
The DNA here is from genome assembly GCA_006410635.1 of Cephalophus harveyi. NCBI lineage: Eukaryota > Metazoa > Chordata > Mammalia > Artiodactyla > Bovidae > Cephalophus > Cephalophus harveyi. The sequence continues at coordinate 536,693 of SJYT01027329.1, read as the reverse complement.
CAAGGCAAGGGAACTCAGACACAGCTCAAACCATTGCAGAGTGTCTCCAAGCTCCATCTGACCAGAAGGGATGGGAGAAACAAATGAACAGAAAGCAATCCACCGAAAGCCATACTTAACAGCTACACTGAAGCACAGAGGCACGCAGGCAGAGCTGGGGGTCTGAAGAGCAAAGCCTGCGGTCCCGATCAGCCGAATACGGGGTGCCAGGCAGCCTGAGTTACGGCAACACCCGAGACGTCTACTGGCTTAGAGCTGCTTCCACCGCTGCACACACACGCGCACACACACACACACAGGCACACACACACACACACACACACACACAGGTGTGTGGCTGGATTACTGGCACTCTGGAGACAGTAATAGGAGACTAACTTTCCCATTAAACCGAGCAGCCTCCAGGTATGCGTGCAGCGACAGGAAGCCATTTCCTTTTCCATGGCTTCAGCCTTGAATGGTCAGCCTCTCTAGGTAAAGTCCTATCATCCCATCTTAGATTGTGGAGGCAAAACTTGAATGATCATTAGGAATACTTGGGCAATGTTTCTGAAACTGCAGGCTATTGATGACCATTATGAGAAATTCTTATTCACAGGCTCTACAGTGGGGGTGGACAGCACACCCAGTGTAAGAAAAACGCTCTCCCTGTGGCTCTGACCGCCTGCCAGATTCTAGCAGCGCTGATGTGGGAGCTACAAGAAGCAACTGATTGGACAAATAAGACCAGATGCCTACCTCGGGAAGGCCCACAGCCTTGAAAACCGCTACCCAGCGGCCTCTGCTGGCTCCTCCTGCTGCCACCGGCCTCCCGGATTGGCAGACTGGACAGGGAGAGACCCAAGCCTAATTAGTCCTTGACTACCTTCCAAAGCAGATGACCACAATCCCGGCTCCCCCCAGCAGGATATTTGTTCGCTTCATTCATCCAGTATGTGACTAAGACTTAAGCATTTCTGTGGGGGACCTCTGGGCAAGGGAAAAATTGGCAGCAAACTACAAAATTAATTCTCCTTGAGCCATACAGCTCCCTGCCTGGGACATTTCACCCTTTGTCAGCCAGCTGAGATGATATTGATATTCCCCTTTTTTGGCAATGAAAATCCAGAAGGAAGGGGAGTTTTCCCTTTCCTTTTTGCAGGATCCTCCCCTTTGCATGCGTTTGTCCTCCCAAGTGAGGGTGGGCTGTCCTGACTGTGCACAGAAACTCCCAGCATCCTGCCAGCTGCATGTGCTTTTAGGACCTTTCAGTCACTAAAAATGTAGCACTTACAGGTTCTACTGGCAGAGACAGTCCTCTGGGATGTTCAGGATGGATGCATGCGTGCAGTCTCTGCAGCTGGACCTAACCAGATGTAAGAAAGAATATGCCCTCCCTTTGTGGTGCAGCGTGGAGTCTCAGCGTGAGGTCAAACATGCAACAAGGAATAATTTTCTTTGGGTGTCCCTTCTCTACTGCCCTATATACCCAGGATTCCATGTTGTAAGATTGTATCCACCACTCCTATAATTCCTTCTGGGCTAATTACATCTTGGCAGGAGACCTTTATCAACTATTTGTAAATCTCACCTACAGACCTCAAGTCCTATTCCCTGAACCTGATGCGCAACTGTGCACCACCATGAGGGATGTGGTCAGGGATAGAGCTAGGTGTTCCGTATTGTTAGCTGCCTGTGGGTGGGTGATTCAGCCCTTCTGGCGTAGTGCAAGGCTCAGAGAAGCATCGATAAATGTTTCCTGAATGAAGGGACATTTGCATCCAGACCAAGTCCTCTGGAAACGATGCTGCAATCACAGAGTAACTGGTTATTCTGGATATTTTAATCTGGCTCTAGCTCAAGTATGACTTCTCATCCTGCTTATGCTTGAGGTAGCCTCAAGAATTGGGCTTGGAACAGAAACAGTGAATTTTCAGTAAAGGGGCAGGATTGAGCCAAATTTAATCTCCATGGGCTACAGCCTTCCTGAGAAGAAACCACCCCCGGAACAAAAATAGGGGTTGAAAAAGGTCAAGAAAGGACAGCAGAACAAGTCCAAAAAGATCAGAATCGGGGTGATTTTTCAGCATAACTTTGGAGAACTTTCCACACATTTCAACCTCAAGAAGGTACTGAGAGAACCCAGGAGAAAAATATGTTTAGTGGCTTAAAAACAATTTCAAAGAAATTCTAGACTTGTTCTTTCCAAAAGAACAGTTTTCAAGCACTCAGCTAGTTAAGAACTCATTTTGCCTCCCTGAGATCAGGCTCACACAAACTACCCAACTCAGTCTCCACAACTTACTAACAAAGGAACATTCTCTGCGGAGGGCTCTTCTTGACCTGTGTGCTGTGCTGGCCTTGGTCACTCAGTCGTGTCTGACTCTATGCAGCCTCATGGACAGCAGCCCACCAGGCTCCTCTGTCCATGGGATTCTCCAGGCAACAGTACTGGAGTGGGGTGCCATGCCCTCATATGGGGGATCTTCCCAACCCAGGGATTGAACCCAAATCTCCCGCATTGTAGACAGATTCTTTACAGTCTGAGCCGCCAGGGAAGCCCAAGAATACTGCAGTGGGTAGCCTATCCCTTCTCCAGGGGATCTTCCTGACCCAGAAACCAACCCGGGATCTCTAGCTGAGCTACCGGGGAAGCCCCTTCTTTAACCTAGTAGGCACATTTATTTAGAAAAACTCTCCTTCCTCACCGGATCCTCTCTCTCCACTTATTCAAAGTTCATTGACCCTTCAAAATCCCAGCCTTATTCTTTTTGTTCAAGCTATTTATTTCTGACTGTGCCACAGGGCATGTGGGGTCTTAGTTCCCCAACCAAAATTTCGACCTGTGACCCTGCGTTACAAGCACGGAATCTTGGCCACTGAACCACCAGGGAAACCCCTCTATTCTGTTTTAAAATAACCATTCTAATGACTCCGGCCCTTTCTTTATTATTTGTTCACCTCTTGTCTTTTTGTACTTTCTATCTTCACCACTTAAGGCTATTCCCTGTTGTTTTACAGCTATTTTAAATGCATTGTAAATTATCAAGGAAGTTAAGAAGCTATTTGAGGGCAGGATTCCTGTCTTCAGTATTATCACAGATAATAAGGAACAGAATCAGATTTCTTGAATTGGGTAGCATCAAACTGACCATTGCAACTCCTAAACCTCATAGTCAGTGAAAATCGTTACAAACCCACGGGCGAGGGTCATTCAGGGAGCAGGGCAGAGGATCACCTTCTGTTCTCCACATCTCTGCTTTTGAAGCTGTGTTAGCAAATGTTTCTCTGAGATTCCACGGGCCCCAGAGGACAATCATGCATGAGTAAAGTTTCCAGTTTCAGGCCTGTGTGGTTTGCATTCGTTGTGACACTAAGCCAAGCTATTTACTTTGTTTTATATTGATGAGGGAAAATTTGAACACTCAGAAATTCCCTGAGAAGTCTTGTGTGAACAAATAAAAGTGTGTGTAATTATTCAATCTACATGGCTAAATATTACCTACTGGCCTGTTTTTCCTAGAAGATATAATCTCTATCAAGCGAACAACACACATCCTCTTACCTATTAGTGTCAGTTAGGGTTACTTGCTCAGCCGTGTCTGACTCTTTGCGACCCCATGGATTGTAGCCTGCCGGGCTCCTCTGTCCATGGGATTTCCTAGGCAAGAATACTGAAGTGGACTGTTAGTTCCTTCTCCAAGGGATCTTCCTGACCCAGGGACTGAACCTTCGTCTCTCGCATCTCCTGCACTGGCAGTTGGGTTCTTTACCACCAGTGCTGCCTGGGAAACTCTACCACATGCTAACCCTTACAGAGAAATTGGACAGAAATAAAAACAGCTGGTGCACATAACCACTTTGTCAGATATTGTCTTACATTTACACCCATCTGCAAATTTACTATCCTAGTAAGAATTTGATGAATTTATCAACATTACGTTACCTTTTCCACATTGCTTCAAATCTTCTCCCAAAGCAACTGCCTGATCTCAAGGTTCCCATGAACTCCATTCCCCTATCCCCGCCTCCAGCAGACACTCAGTGAAAAGGCTGAATAGCACTGTCTTGAAACGTGTCACTATAATTCGGGGTTCTAAGGATAAGGAGTCAAAGTAGCTCTAGCGGTTTGTTGTTCACACTATTTTTAGTTTACGCTTTTCACTTCAATCTAACAGCTGAATGCAATGCTTACCATCTACCTGGTGTATGCCAAGACATCTTGGCAGAAATTTAGGTTAAATTCTGTCTTTGTCTGAATAATTGTTGAAAGGATACCCAAATGCTAGAATGCTCAGTGACTTCCAAATACAGAGCAAGCTATCAGTGTAGGGCAGCTATTGCTCTTATTTTACTCATGGATACGGAAGTGGGAGGCCCTGTGAAGTCGCGAGGACTGCTGTTGCTTTGGGAAAGGTACTGGCTTTTCTGGGCACCAATCTGCTTATCCATAATATAAAGCCATGATGCTGGAGGGTAGATTGAACAAGAGAATTTTCAAGGTCCCTTCTGAATTTCACATTTATGCTTTCATAGGAAGAAAGGCATCTTAAGAAATGTCTGTGTCTTAACTTTTTACATCAAGTTGGAAAAAACAGAAAAAGATATTAGAAAGAACTTTTACAGAGAGTATATTTTCCTGGTTGATTTAATTGCTTGGTTTAAGCACTCAAGCTGTGAAAAGAAAGAATTTGATGAATTTATCAACATTTGCAAAGAGTTGTTGATTTTTCAGGGGCAATTGCATAAACCTAGAGCTCTTGCTCTTTCAGGGAGCAACTGCAATAACTTCCAAATCAGTGACCGGCTTTATCAGGTTGAAATTGATCCTCTTTCCTTTAAAACGTGATTACTGAATGAAATTTACCCCGAGTCTTGTTTCTCAGAACATGCATTTTTCATTCATTATGCATTAACTTATTATTTTATTCACCGACAGTGGTGGGCCGCCAAGTTCTGTGTGCTAAGAGAACTGTAAAACTGAATGAAATCTCCTTTTAATCATCTGCAATATTAATGAAGCCACGAACCCCACATCGGGAGACACAGTTATGCAGAAAGTTATGAGTCCTCTATTGGATTTTTATATTCTCTACGTGATTACTCAGAAGAGGAATGCTGGAAATAACATGAATTGAACATACTTTTTTTCTTTTTTTACAATCCCTGTATTACATCCAAGAATATAGGGTGGACTAAAATATAATAAGCGATCTGTGTTGAAGCAATGTGTTGGAGTGAAAAGAACAAAAACATTAAGGGATGTTACAGAAGTCACCCATGTGTCATCTAGCCACATCTGCATTCAATCATTTATCCACTTATTTATTCAAAAACACTTATTGAACACCTATTATGTGCCAAATACTGTGTTGAGGAAGAACATTGACAAGAGCTCACATTTTCCAGTGGGACAATGGGAGCATTAAGATAGAGAAACCTTCTCTTATTGATGATAGACTGAAGTGTATGGATACCAGAAGTCAAGGATGCTGTCTTGGATGAAGGAGCATTTCTGAGGTCTGTAGTATGAGTAGGAATACTCAGGTAAAGAGCAAAGTGAGCAGTGAAGCAAACAAGGATTGTGCCGCTCAAAACAAACAGCAAGAACCAAGGTCAAGAACAAAGAGGAAACAGGAAATGGAATTAATTCAGTTTTACAGAAATGGTGACCTCCAAAGGGGGAAGGAAATGTTAAGAAAGAGGCCTGTAAAGGTAAGCAGAGAAAATCATACAGGGTCCAGCAGGGGCTGTAGGAAGAAAAATGATGTGATTGGATTTGCCTGTTAAGGCGATCACTCTAACTGCAGCACAGAAAAGATAATGAACCCAATGAGGAGACAAGCTCAGAGCCTGTGGCAAGAACCCAAACACGAGATGATGAACATTTGCAGCAGGAAAACATCTGCGGTTTCCGGAAAGAGGCAGTTTTGAGTTTCTTAGTATGCAGAGTGGACATGACTTGCTGCCTGAATTCTGGGATAAAAGGGAGCTCTGGTGAGCTTCTTGCTGGATTATGGTGCCACTTGTTGGTCAAGATGGAGTAACAGTCAGGGATGAAGAGAGTTATGGAGGGGGTATAGGATGGCTTCTGTGTTCAGAATTCTGAATTTCATGTGCATGAGATATACCCACCTAAGGTTCTCCACTGGGCAGTTTGCTTGGTTTGGTTCCAAAGTTTAGGGAAGACAGGGGAAGTGATATTTGAGAATCATTGTTATAAAGATAATAATTGATGACAAGGAGATCCAGGGGGAGTATGAAATCATCCATAAGAATGATCATGGACCTCGAAGCGGGAAGGGCCTGAGCAGGGCTTTGAGTAATATTAGTATTTAATAACATTTAAGAGGAAGAATAGCCTAGTAAGGAGACCGAGCATGGGTGGTCAAAGGTGGGGAAAGAGCTTCTGCTCTGAGTGTCGCTGGAAGGTCCAGCTTGTCCTTCACCTGTGTGCACTCAGCTCCTTCCTATGCTGTGCTCAGCTGTGCGCTGCAGGGAAGGGGAGCACGCGGAGCTGCCTCCCAGACTGGCTTCCACCGTGATTTGAGCAAGGAGAGAGGCTCGCTGGAGGCTGGATGGTGTGAGAAGGGAGAAGCTGTTGTTCTTCCGTCTCCCGACACGCCTGTCTGAGGGCGTGGGGGCTCTTCCAGTGCCGAAGATTCCCAGGCAGTGACTTTTTTTTTTTTTGCTCCAGGCGGAGAAGGCAATGGCACCCCACTCCAGTACTCCTGCCTGGAAAATCCCATGGACGGAGGAGCCTGGCAGGCTGCAGTCCATGGGGTCGCTAAGAGTCGCACACGACTGAGTGACTTCACTTTCTTTTCACTTTCTTGCATTGGAGAAGGAAATGGCAACCCACTCCAGTGTTCTTGCCTGGAGAATCCCAGGGACGGGGAGCCTGGTGGGCTGCCGTCTGTGGGGTCGCACAGAGTCGGACACGACTGAAGCGACTCAGCAGCAGCAGCAGGCATCTTAGTTCCCCCACCAAGGATCGATCCCTCAACCCCTGCAGTGCAGGCACAGTGTTCACCGCTGGACCAGCAGGGAAGTCCCTCCCAGACAGTGATTCTCCTGGCAGCAGCGTTCACAGCTACCAGTGGCAGCTGCCAGGGGGCCCCTGAACTACTTCCTGTTTCTTACGCTCCTCTCGGGATGGGTAAAGTTTCTGGAGTTGTGCCCTATGCTAACGTGCCTCCTGTTCTTGCTCCCTTACCTCTTCAGACACCCACAGCCTCTCCATCACCTGTCTCTGAGTAATTTCCTAACTTCACCTTGTGCCGTTCTAGCCCCCCTTTTAAAAGTAACACTTCAAGCAGCTTCGAGGTTGTGTTAATCTTCCACTCTTGCGGCGGTTGGCTTGTACTGAGTCCCCTCCGTCTGAAACACCTAGCGTGGTTCTTGCGTTTCTGGTTGGACCTTAGTTGACCGAGAGCTACTTCTGAAGGGGTAAGACTGCTACTGTCGGTGGCAACCAGGAGCTTGCTGGGGAGAGAATCATTTCAGTATGAAAACGAGGCCATGGCTGAAGATGTTGAATGATGACTCATTCCAGAAAACAAGGACAGCTATTTCCTATAAATCTGGCCGAGAAAGAGGTAAGAGAAAGCAGGTAGAACAGAGTCCCAGCCTTGTGTTGCCAGACGCGATGGCCGTGGTCGATTGAAGCAATGTGTTGGAGTGAAAAGAACAAAAACATTAAGGGATGTTACAGAAGTCACCCATGTGTCATCTAGCCACATCTGCATTCAATCATTTATCCACTTATTTATTCAAAAACACTTATTGAACACCTATTATGTGCCAAATACTGTGTTGAGGAAGAACATTGACAAGAGCTCACATTTTCCAGTGGGACAATGGGAGCATTAAGATAGAGAAACCTTCTCTTATTGATGATAGACTGAAGTGTATGGATACCAGAAGTCAAGGATGCTGTCTTGGATGAAGGAGCATTTCTGAGGTCTGTAGTATGAGTAGGAATATTCAGGTAAAGAGCAAAGTGAGCAGTGAAGCAAACAAGGATTGTGCCGCTCAAAACAAACAGCAAGAACCAAGGTCAAGAACAAAGAGGAAACAGGAAATGGAATTAATTCAGTTTTACAGAAATGGTGACCTCCAAAGGGGGAAGGAAATGTTAAGAAAGAGGCCTGTAAAGGTAAGCAGAGAAAATCATACAGGGTCCAGCAGGGGCTGTAGGAAGAAAAATGATGTGATTGGATTTGCCTGTTAAGGCGATCACTCTAACTGCAGCACAGAAAAGATAATGAACCCAATGAGGAGACAAGCTCAGAGCCTGTGGCAAGAACCCAAACACGAGATGATGAACATTTGCAGCAGGAAAACATCTGCGGTTTCCGGAAAGAGGCAGTTTTGAGTTTCTTAGTATGCAGAGTGGACATGACTTGCTGCCTGAATTCTGGGATAAAAGGGAGCTCTGGTGAGCTTCTTGCTGGATTATGGTGCCACTTGTTGGTCAAGATGGAGTAACAGTCAGGGATGAAGAGAGTTATGGAGGGGGTATAGGATGGCTTCTGTGTTCAGAATTCTGAATTTCATGTGCATGAGATATACCCACCTAAGGTTCTCCACTGGGCAGTTTGCTTGGTTTGGTTCCAAAGTTTAGGGAAGACAGAGGAAGTGATATTTGAGAATCATTGTTATAAAGATAATAATTGATGACAAGGAGATCCAGGGGGAGTATGAAATCATCCATAAGAATGATCATGGACCTCGAAGCGGGAAGGGCCTGAGCAGGGCTTTGAGTAATATTAGTATTTAATAACATTTAAGAGGAAGAATAGCCTAGTAAGGAGACCGAGCATGGGTGGTCAAAGGTGGGGAAAGAGCTTCTGCTCTGAGTGTCGCTGGAAGGTCCAGCTTGTCCTTCACCTGTGTGCACTCAGCTCCTTCCTATGCTGTGCTCAGCTGTGCGCTGCAGGGAAGGGGAGCACGCGGAGCTGCCTCCCAGACTGGCTTCCACCGTGATTTGAGCAAGGAGAGAGGCTCGCTGGAGGCTGGATGGTGTGAGAAGGGAGAAGCTGTTGTTCTTCCGTCTCCCGACACGCCTGTCTGAGGGCGTGGGGGCTCTTCCAGTGCCGAAGATTCCCAGGCAGTGACTTTTTTTTTTTTTGCTCCAGGCGGAGAAGGCAATGGCACCCCACTCCAGTACTCCTGCCTGGAAAATCCCATGGACGGAGGAGCCTGGCAGGCTGCAGTCCATGGGGTCGCTAAGAGTCGCACACGACTGAGTGACTTCACTTTCTTTTCACTTTCTTGCATTGGAGAAGGAAATGGCAACCCACTCCAGTGTTCTTGCCTGGAGAATCCCAGGGACGGGGAGCCTGGTGGGCTGCCGTCTGTGGGGTCGCACAGAGTCGGACACGACTGAAGCGACTCAGCAGCAGCAGCAGGCATCTTAGTTCCCCCACCAAGGATCGATCCCTCAACCCCTGCAGTGCAGGCACAGTCTTCACCGCTGGACCAGCAGGGAAGTCCCTCCCAGACAGTGATTCTCCTGGCAGCAGCGTTCACAGCTACCAGTGGCAGCTGCCAGGGGGCCCCTGAACTACTTCCTGTTTCTTACGCTCCTCTCGGGATGGGTAAAGTTTCTGGAGTTGTGCCCTATGCTAACGTGCCTCCTGTTCTTGCTCCCTTACCTCTTCAGACACCCACAGCCTCTCCATCACCTGTCTCTGAGTAATTTCCTAACTTCACCTTGTGCCGTTCTAGCCCCCCTTTTAAAAGTAACACTTCAAGCAGCTTCGAGGTTGTGTTAATCTTCCACTCTTGCGGCGGTTGGCTTGTACTGAGTCCCCTCCGTCTGAAACACCTAGCGTGGTTCTTGCGTTTCTGGTTGGACCTTAGTTGACCGAGAGCTACTTCTGAAGGGGTAAGACTGCTACTGTCGGTGGCGACCAGGAGCTTGCTGGGGAGAGAATCATTTCAGTATGAAAACGAGGCCATGGCTGAAGATGTTGAATGATGACTCATTCCAGAAAACAAGGACAGCTATTTCCTATAAATCTGGCCGAGAAAGAGGTAAGAGAAAGCAGGTAGAACAGAGTCCCAGCCTTGTGTTGCCAGACGCGATGGCCGTGGTCGTGTGCAGCTATTGGTCACCTGAACCGTAGTTAGTCTAAGCTGATATGTGTTGTAAGCGTGAAAAAAAAAAAGAAGCAGTGGATTTTAGATACTTAGTAATAACAAAGGAAATATCTCATTAATATTTTTCTGTGGATTATATGTTGACATAGAAATATAATAGGGTCAATAAAAGTACTGTTAAAATTAATCTATTTCTTTTAAATTTTGCTGAAGGTAGTTATCAGAACATTAAAAATTACCTGTGTGGCTTAGACAGTGCCCTGTTAGACTAATGTTGAAATAGCCAATAGCACCATGCGCCCTCTTTATGCATTACAGCTTACATGGTGCCTGGCTTAAAGAGTTAGGAGCAAACGTAATACGTACATGATGCAATCTTGCATCAAAAGACACAGAGGTAAGTCAGAAAAATGATGATTATTCCTGTACTCATATTTAAATAGTATATAATACTTTATGCTCAGAAGACTCTTGTGAACAAATGGGATTTGTAGGCTGTGTTCAAGGCAGAATTGAGAAAGAAGAGAAAGAAAGCACAGCCAATTGGAGGACTTCACCAGGATTCCTGGGAAATGGGGATGGGTGTCTGAATTAGGGCTCTGTAGGTGGGACAGAGCGTGGGGTACACAGAACATTATGAAAACAGAGTTGCCAGGATTCGAATAATGATTAACATAGAGGTTCAGGGGGGATCCACACTGCATACCAGACGTGGAGAGTGCTGTGCACTTAGACTGAGCAGGTAGGATTCAGAAAGAAAACATTATTCCCTTTTGGAAGGTGTTTGGTTATATTGCTGGTTTGCCCAGGACGAGAGACAGCACTGAATGTTCTGATGGGGTGGCCGACTCTCCTGACAACAGGCGTTCTCCTGAATCCACAACTGGCGAGTCTAATTGCCATCAAGTGCGATGCAACCATCTCAGCTCTCCCCCACAGCCAAACGTCTAATCTTCACATCAGATTCTAGCACACCATCCCTCCCAAAGGAGGCGGAACAGCTGCACACAGCAGAACTGCCCTGCAGGCGGAGGTAGCAGGTAAGGGTCCAAGGGCTGGCTCCACCGGAACCAGCTCTGAACGTGACGTCACCCAGGGGGGCATCAGTGGCTTCGCCCATAAAATAAAGAGGAGAATGCCTGCCACCTGAGTGCTCTAAAGCTGTACAAAGCCACGCTTTTTCATGGCTTCTGTTTCAAATTTACACACAGGCTTTATTTGGCGGAAATATGAGTTATTTCCAGAAGTGAACTTTAAATGATTAGCCTCCTGCACTGTGGAAAAAAGAAACTCTGAGCTAAAGGATCTATTAATAGGGCTTCCAGCACTCACCCCCATCCCCGGTAAATAAGTGTTGCCGTGTGTGATAGTGTCGCAGGGGTGAGTGGGTGTGCTTCAGAGTGGAGTGTAGACAGAAAGCATCACAGCTTAAAACAGCTACACTTGACTGCTTTGCAGAAACGGTTTCTACAATTAACCCTACTCATCTGTTTATAGACCCAAAATAGTACAAGCACACAGTTGTGTTCATTAATTTTTGATAAGCAAAAAGACTCACAAATACTTCACTTCCAAGCATATGCTATCACATTTGGCTTCAGTGGCAGGCATATGCTTTGACATATGAAATTCCATCTTGCACCAAACACACATGACTCAACATCTCAAGCAATAAGTGAACCACACGTGGGCGTCTCACTGGCAGAGGGTTGGGCTCGTTTGTATTTAGAGTTCTTTGAATAAAACTTTAAGCAGGGGAACCACTAAAATCCCTAAATCTGGGACACTGGTTTTATGAATGTATGTTACCTATCCATTCTGAAAACAGTAATGGAAAGAGCAGATTGGCTGTCTATAAGTACACTTGTTTGTGAATTTCTTTCCCCAACAACTTGCATTTATCCTCAACTCCACATTTGTCCTCAAATAATCTGATACACTAGGCCTTTTCTGGAAACATAACAGATGCAGCCATTGCTTTGTTTTAAGCGATCCAAGCAGGCCGAATACCTTTTAGGCATTTAGCACAACTTGTGGTACCATGTTTTTTAAAAGTAGCAAAAGATGCAAAGAGCAACCTGCAAAGAGCAACCTGGCAGTTGGAAAGCCAAGATTTACACATAAAATAGTTAAGAAGCCTGTACTGTCTCTGTGTACAAAATTCTCTATTCTTCAGTGAGAACTAGTAGGTTCACCATCGATCACTGCAGGCTGTGAGCCCTAGAATACCTGAGGAGCTAAAGGAGATAGGAGCATACAATGGGGAGATGGTCACCGAACTGAGTGCAAACCACAGGCAAGCTCAGAGCTTCCGAAGAGAGGCGTAAGGTGTGCTGGTTCAAATCACATCACAAGCCAACACGTGAAGGCTGGATCAGCGTTTGGGCCAGTCGCAGGGAGACTGATCTTACCAGGGCAATCGCACCTGGGGTGGGATTGGTCAGAGTTAAAGTTATCTAGAAGGGCTTCCCTGGTGGCGCAGAGGTTAAAGTGTCTGCTTGGAATGTGGGAGACCTGGGTTCGATCCCTGGGTCGGGAAGATCCCCTGGAGAAGGAAATGGCAACCCACTCCAGTATTCTTGCCTGGAGAATCCCATGGGTGGAGGGGCTTGGTGGGCTACAGTCCATGGGGTCGTAAACGTCGGACACGACTTCACTTTCACTTTCACTTTCAAAGTTATCTAGAGACCTGCTCCTAGGTAGAAGTGATAAAAATTGATGGGTAAACATTGGAGCTGGTGATGAACAGGGAGGCCTGGCGTGCTGCGATTCATGGGGTCGCAAAGAGTCGGACACGACTGAGCGACTGAACTGAACTGAAACATTGGAGCACAGTGCTGGTTCTTCATCAGGGACCAGTGGGAACAGAACTGGATTACCTGGGGCAGTGTTCAGGAAATATTAAAGGCGGAGAATGATGTCATCCACGTGGCAACTGGGGTTTCCTTATCAGCATCCCTTTTACAAGAACAACAGCTCACAGCAGTTCATGGATAAGATGATACTCTGTGGATAAGAGGAGGGAGTGAGGCTGCACCACCCGCTACACCACACAGCCAAGACAGACCATGAGACAGTAAGAGAAATGGCCACTGCCGACTGGCTGCCCCTCCCCCAGGCTGCCCCAGCATCATGCTTGGGGGCTTCCCTGAGCCTCCAGTTCTTCTGAAGCAGAAGGGAAGTGGGCAGGGAACCTTTAAAAGAAGAACATAGTCTGAGGACAGGACATGAACTGATCAGAACCAAAGAGATCCAAGATGACAGACAGCTGACTCCCACTAGACCCCGAGTCTCAGTGTTTGCTGGTTTTAACACAGCAGCAAGCCACGTGACACCTCCAAGACAGTCCCGAGGTCACCTTGAAGGTCAAAAGTGGGTAGTGACCCAATTCCTGGAAATCCTCACCCCTTCCCCCAAATAGCTGGACTATTTCCCCCAGTCCTTAGCCTGTGAAATTACCTACCGTAGAAAAACAGACAAGGCATACCCTGGGGCTATTCCAGCCCTCTAAGAAGGCCCACATTCTGCGGAGTGTGCTGCTCTCTAAGCAAACCCACTTCTCACCTATCACTTTCTCTCTCACTGGGTTCTTTCTGCAATGAAGTGAAGTGAAGTGAAGTCGCTCAGTGTCCGACTCTTTGTGACCCCATTGACTGTAGCCTACCAGGTTCCACCATCCATGGGATTTTCCAGGCATGAGCACTGGAGTGGGGTGCCATTGCCTTCCCCAGGAGATCTTCTCGACCCAGGGATTGAACCCAGGTCTCCACTGTCGGCAGGTGCTTTACCGTCTGAGCCACGAAACATCAAGAATCTCAGCGTCATTACGTCCCAAGATGAGGTAGAATCTCAGTTAAAGGACCATGGGTTCAAGTCCCAATCTGAGTTTTGGCTGAATTTGAGTCCCAGCCCTTAGGTTCAAGTCCCAGTATGAATCACACAGTTTCACCTCCAGTGGGAAAGGAGAACCCAGGGTGACATCCAGTATCCCCCACACTGTGGGCTTGTTAGCACCCAGTCCCCCAGCACCGAGGGCTGGTTAGCACCCAGCCCCCAGCACTGAGGGCTCCTTAGCACCCAGTCCCCCAGCACTGAGGGCTGGTTAGCACCCAGTCCCCAGCACTGAGGGCTGGTTTGTGGGAGATCCTACCCTGGTTTGTTTTCACAGGGATATCAGGAGAGCAGCGGTGCTGAATCCCTAGGAAACTGACTATGACAGAGAAGAGGGGGGGACTTCCAACACTGCCCTTGGCAGACAGGATTCCTACCTCCAGAGCTCAGGTAGGGGTTCCGACCTGCAGCTCTGCTCATCTGTAGAACCAACTCAATGGCCCATTCTAACAAGGGAGTCCAGTGGGAGACAGGGCTTCCTAACTCAGGTCACCAGATAAGGGATTTTGCCCAGCCTGGAGCCTGGCCTTTGCAAAATTTAGGCAGAGGGTCTGAGTCCCAACACTGCCTGCTATGGAGTGTGGCTCCCAGACCCTCCAGACAGGAAATTTTACTCAGAAAGACTGAGGAGCTGCCCGAAGTGGGCCCACCCAGTTCTCCCAGGCAGGAACCCGAGTTGCTGCCCCGTTGCTGTGGAGCCTGGCCCCCAGCCCCATCTGGCAGGAAGGGCTGGTAAGAACACTTGGAAGTGGCACAACCCAGCAACTCTAGACCCAAGAGGTGGGCAGGCAGAGCTGGTCACATCCGAGCAGAGCCAGTGGCCTTATCCAGCGAGGGAATGGGGTCATAGGCGGACCTGAGTCAAAATCACAAAGAGCATTACTGGTTTTGGAGCCCTTCTCCTTCTGCACCTGGGTGGGAAACTGGTCCAACTGGTCCATTCTGAGGGAGATCAGCCCTGGGATTTCTTTGGAAGGAATGATGCTAAAGCTGAAACTCCAGTACTTTGGCCACCTCATGCGAAGAGTTGACTCACTGGAAAAGAATCTGATGCTGGGAGGGATTGGGGGCAGGAGGAGAAGGGGACAACAGAGGATGAGATGGCTGGATGGCATTACTGGCTCGATGGACGCGAGTCTGAGTGAACTCCGCGAGTTGGTGATGGACAGGGAGGCCTGGCATGCTGCAATTCATGGGGTTGCAGAGTCGGACATGACTGAGCAACTGAACTGAACTGAACCTACTTATTGCTGACTACGGCCTCCAGGCTGCCCAGGCAGTGACCCTTAACACGGGAGGACGCGTAGCCCCTGGAACAGCCCTGCTTGCGGTGGTGCTTAAACAGAGAGCACAGCCTGTGACTTTCTCCCATCTGGACACCGAGCGGGATCCTGGAGGAGTCCTAGGGACAGAAGCCTTCAAACAAGATTGTTGATCAGGGCAGGGAGAGGGTGCAGAGACAAGAGAGAAGCAGGCAAGGAACACGAGTGCAGCCTTGGGGCAGGTCCTTGTTCTGCCTGAGGGATGTACAGAGCAATATCCTCGAGTCCTTCTGCAGAACCGAAACCCACAGCAAAGGAAGATGCCAGCGTTCTTCATTCCAGAGGAGATCACAGCTGGATAACCAGAGAAGACCATCAGGAGACCACCTGAGGCAGCGTGAAGAAACCAGTCCGCTCATCAGGAGAGCGTCTCAGGCCAGGTTGGAGGAGTGCGGGCCCCGCACTCACTCGACCCTTAGCAGCAGCCCTGCTGTTGAGCCACTGCTATGAAAAGTGCTAGTCCCTAAGCTGGGTCTGACTCTTTGCGACCCCATGGACTGCAGCCCACCAAGCTCCTCTGTCCATTGGATTCTCTAGGCAAGAATACTGGAACAAGTAGTCATTCCATTCTCCAGGGGAGCTTCCCAACACGGGGCCTGAACCTGGATCTTCTGCACTGCACCATAAAGCGCTCCACCAATTCCTTCCTGGTTGGGACACATAGTTCTGAGAGGCATTAGCCCACTGTGTCCCTCTTTGTCTGGCAAAACAATAAAGCCATTTTTTTCTACTTTGCCCAAAAGTCTGTCTCTGAGATTTAATTCGGCACTGGTGCACGCAGGCCAAGTTTCAGCATCCATTTGCAGAGCAGAACTGGTGACCTCATATAACTGGCTTGTTCGGTGTACACTCTTGCCAATTTCAGTCCCCAAACACTGAGTTCTGCAGGCCCTGGGTCCTGTCCTCTACCCAGCTGGGCAGGGAAGCCAACTCACAGCCCCATCTACTGTTCGGTATGTACCCAGGAGATACTTACTGCATGCCAATGATTGAACACTCAGTACATATCAGGTGCTGTGCTAAGTCTTGTGCAGGTACTATCTCTTGATTTATATATCAATTTAGGAGTTTGTCTCTTTGCCTGTTGTTTAGATGAGTAAAGTGAAGCCTGGGAAGGGCCTGGCCCAAGTCCTCCAAGGGGGAGTCAGGATTCCAATTCAGATCCACTTGACACTGAAGCCCAAATGTGTAACTGAACCTCATCATCAGATCCAACGCCCATACTAACACGGGGTGGGCAGTCACTCCTTGATTATTCTTATCTCCAGGTTTTATTTTTTTTTAAATCTTTGTGTAACTATATTAGTAAAATATGCTTATTAAACACACACACACACACACACACACACACTAACTGAAATATGAAGGAAGTGGACCCAGGACAAGGCGAACATTCCACTCCTTCCTGTGTTCCTCCTGCAGCTGACTTCATCCCCTCCCTGGAGGCGACTGATAACAGCAGACTCAAGTGCGGCTTCCTGAATCTTCTTCAGCACTGACAGCGATCTTTGCTCCCGGAAGAATTCGCCCTGCTTTGAAGTTGTCTGGACACGTAAGTCGGATCGCGTCCTCTCATCGTCCCATTCCCTCTGGTGTGGTTCGAGGAGCTGCGGGAGGGAACAGGACTCAAAAAATGGTGGCCTATGTGGCAGCTTAGATCTTTTGATAACGTTTTCTTTTTTTCTTCTCACCCAATTTGATAAATATAAACAAACAAATTCACACTGTACATGGACTTAAAGTCAACAAATATCTATTGAAAGTCTATAATTCAAACAAATATCTATTGAAAGTCTATAATTCAAGCAAACACCTATAAAACAGGACCCCAGTCTTCAAGATGTTCATAGTCTAGTAAAGGAGACAATCATAAAAAGAAATAAATACAGTAAATGGAGTTTAGCATGCAAGAATAAAGAGCCTTTGAAATCAGATAAACTGTATTTAGTTATTTATTGCAACATAACAGACCACCTCAAAACTGAGTGGCTTTAAACAGTTCACCATTGTCTCTCTCACAGTTTTGTGGATTGACTGGGCTCAGCGGGTGGTTCTTGCTTGGAGTCTAAAATTTGATTACAGTCAGATAATGGGTCCAGTTGGAGTCATCTGATGACTCAACGAGGCTATATGTCAAAGCAGTGCCTGGGTTTTCCACTCAATGCCTGGCACCTAGTGCCCTTCTTGGCGATACTTCTGTCCATTAGCATAGCCTGGAGTTTACCTGGGGGTTTGATTCTGCCAGAAGAAGAGGGAGGAAGTTGAATTTCCAGGCCACTTAGGGTTGTGTCCATAGGAAGTATGCATTGTTTCTGCCTTGGGCTAGTGGTCAGAGCTGTCACAGGGCCTGTCCAGGTTCAAGGACACAGAGAATTAGATCCTACCCCATGGTGGGGGACTACCAACGGCAATGTCCAAACATAAAATTGCATATGGTGGTGGATACTGTTCCAGTCATCTTTGGAAAATGCAATCTGCCACAAAGAGTACAAGCAATGTGATAATTAATGTTTTGAGAAGACACAGTTTCCTGAAAAAGGAAACAATTAACCTAAGTTTTGATTACTAAATCAAATTTCAATGGTAAGAAAGATGAGAAGCATATTCCAGACAGAGTATAGATGTTGTCCAAATACATTTCATGCTGAATGTTGGGGAAAGCATAGAGGCATATGTTTGCACAGGATTATAAAATACAAGGCCAGAGGTTTGGCAAATGGGAGAGGGTAGTTAGATGTGGGGGAAATAGTGAAGAATCTTGTCAACCATATTCAAGCAATGGAGAGTGTCTGAAGGATTTAAAGCATATGACCAGTGGGGTTATGTTACTTTTAAGAAAGCTCAGGCTAGTAGTAATGTAAATTAAAAAAAAAAAAAAATGAGGGCAAGAGAAGAGACAAGTAAAGTAGCAGAGCGCTTCTTGACCAAGAGACAGAATGCCTTCACTGCACTTGGAATCAGTCTACCTGGGTTTGAACCCTGGCACTGACATTTGCTAACTGAGTGAGCTTATGCAGTTTACTTGGCCTCTGTGTTTGTCTCTTTTTCTTCATCTGAAAAATAGATGATGCTTTTGAACTGTGGTGTTGGAAAAGACTCTTGAGAGTCCCTGGACTGCAAGGAGATCCAACCAGTCCATCCTAAAGGAAATCAATCCTGAATATTCATTGGAAGGACTGGTGCTAAAGCTGGAACTCCAATACTTTGGCCACCTGATGTGAAGAGCTGACTCACTGGAAAAGACCCTGATGCTAGGAAACATTGAAGACAGGAGGAGAAGGGGATGACAGAGGATGAGATGGTTGGATGGCAACACCGACTCAATGGAGATGCATTTGGGTAAACTCCGGGAGTTGGCGATGGACCGGGAGGCCTGATGTGCTGCAGTTCATGGGGTCTCAGAGAGTTGGACATGACTGAATGACTGCATTGAACATACACAGGGCTGTTAGAATGATTACATGAGCTGATCTCTATGAGGCATGCAGGATCGTGTCTGTCATATGGAAAGGTAATATTTTCTGGATTTATTTAAACCCGTAAATCACCAGGCTGGTGCAACAAGAGCTTACCACACACCTGCCTCACTTAATGCCTTTAACACCCAGTGAAGCAGGCACATCATCAGCTCCTTTGACAAATGCGGACAGTGAGACATTGAGACTCGTGTGACTTTCCCGAAGCCAGCCGTTTACAACAGAGACCAAACTCGGCAAAGAGAGGAGGACAGCAGAAACATGTGGAACCAGAATCAGTTTTCCATCCTAAACCCTATATTTTCCAAACAGCGAATCTATGTATTTCTATTTAAACAACCAAACGATTTCTTTGCAGCGATGATTTTTAAAAAAAAATTATCTCTCAACCAAATTATTAAATTTTCTCTGAGTATATGAGTATAAAGCTTACCAGTTGCTAAAAGTTAAATGTATTCAGAATCACAGATCACCATTTGCTTCTATAGAAAGACAAATTAGACTTCTTATCTGTCCAAAGGAAAATAGCTGACAGATCGATTTTGCATGAAGCTTCGGAGCTTGCGTTTGGCTTTTCTTCATTCGCAGCACCACAGAATACTTCCAAGATTTGGCCTGGTGGTTTCTCCTATCCAACTAACATACCCCTCTCAGAAGGCTCAGCCGGGAATAAACGAATCAGGATTTGCAGACCTGAGTATGGAAGCGACAGGCGGCTGGGGAGTGTGACTTCCTTCAAGGCAATGTGCTAGTAGGATTCAGCTGCTCTTTCTTCAGCTATTGCTTTGTATCCTGCCGTGATGCAGAAGACACTTCAGTCAGATCAGGAATAAAACTTTAGGAGACATCTCTACTGCAAAGAAGGAAGGAAGGAAAGGAAGGAAGGAAAGGAAGGAAGGAAGACAAAGAAAGGAAGGAAAGAAAGAAGGAAGAAAAAAGAAAGAGAATGGGAAAGAGAAAGACATTAAAAAGTAAAAATAAAAACAGATCATGCTGACAACTAGCCTTTGTGAAGTAGATACTTCTATTTCTTTCTCTGAGACAAGTTTTGCAGGATTTTGCAATGACCTGATCAGAAACCCTCCACGCGCACACCCTGGCATGCTGGTGGGCGGCTGTGAAGTCCACACCCCGCAGGCGCCGAGTCCTTCTACCGCCACGCCCTGCTGATGCTCCGGCTCTCACGCCCCCTATCCTCTGGAGAAGGAATCTGTGGGAAATGCGTCATCTTCCTTTCACTCAGCCTCCAACCAACTGTTTCACAAGCTCTTTTATTTGATCGATATTGCACCCATAAGACTTAGCTGGAAGGTTGGTTTTCATTCAAAACAGTTTAGAAACCATGGGAATCAAATGGGCTAAAAATTCTTCACTTGACTGAAAGGAAATAAAACAAACAAACAAAAAAAACAAACACAAACTTCTTTTCTCATTCTTTCTCCGTTCCTCTGATTTTATTCCAACCAGATGGATTCAGTGACCAGAACCCCACAAACAAAACAAAACCAAAAAACACAAACCAACTCTAACATGAAATTCTACCTTTTCCACGATGGGAACCTGTCACAGGGCTGGGAGGAGAGGGGTTTCTCTGCTCTCATGTGGGGTTCCACCGAGCCCCAGGGAGACAGCAGCCTGTCCTCATCGACACTCTCTCCTGAACCGAGCAGAGGGCACGACACAGGATGGAATGCCCAGGGCTTTCTTTGACCACATTCCCTTTGTTTAAAGAGCTTGGTTTTGTATATATGACTCACAGTGGCCAAACAAAGGAAACAAAATCTTCCTCCTTCCCTGAAGTCAGGAAAATTCAACTACTTTAGGATTACTCAGAACGATTGTCATCACTTCTGGGGCCACTCATGCCAGGAACCTGGGTTCTTAGCAATGGACCTGAAGTCCCAGCTTTACTCTTGTTGATACTGTGTCCCGGGGCTTCCCAAATCGTGCTAGAGGTAAAGCATCTGCCTGCCAGTGCGGGAGACGCCAGAGGCGCGGGTTCCATCCTCGGGCCGGGAAAAAGCCTTGGAGTAGGAAATGGCACCCCGGTCTAGTGGCGCCCCACTCCAGTATTCTTGCCCGGGAAATCCCATGGGCAGAGGAAGCTGGCAGGCTCCAGTCCATGGGGCTGCAAAGAGTTGGAGGCAACTGAGCACACACACTGTGTCCTAAACTATGCAGACTGTTGGGATCTGTTTCTCAGAGCTTGGGGCAGAGCAGATGGAGGGTCCAGGAACCAAAAAAGCCACAGAAAAGATGACATAACTAACTTGAATGCAATTCAGGGGCATGGTTTTGGCAGTGCTGAATGTACTGGTTGTGTTTCATAAGGTTGGAAGTCAAGGTTTAATAAGAGAAAGATATCTGTATTGAGTTTACCAGGTGGTGCTAAAGGTAAGAACCTGCCTGCCAATGCAAGAGATGCAAGAGATTCGAGTTCAGTCGCTGGGTTGGGAAGATCCCCTGGAGGGGGGCATGGCAACCCACTCCAGTGTTCTTGCCTGGAGAATCCCATGGACAGAGGAGCCTGGCAGGCTACCGTCCTTAGGGTCACAAAGAGTCAGACACAACTGAATCGCACGCATGCAGTTATCTGTATTGATGCAGGAGACACCAAAGCATGCTCTAGGCCCAAGGCCAGAGGGAGGAACTGGTAGGGAGAAAAAGAGAGAGAGAGAGAGAGAGAAACGGGGAGAGGAGATCTTATGGGACTGTGCTTGAGCTCAGATGTGGTCCTGATGGCAAGTTGCAGAGAGCATTGGAAACAGAGCGGGGACTGGCTCACCCACACCAGGAGGTGTTTAAACAAGGAGGCTGCACACCTGCTGTTCACTTTCCACTCAGGAATGTGTCTCCTCACTTAACACACACTATGTGCAGACTACAGACTTCCAGAGCCCTGGACCCAGGTAGGAAAGTTCCACTGGATATCTTATCACCCTTATCACAGCTCAGTGGCTAAAAGTGTCACTCAGTAGCCCGAACAAGCAAGAAGAGGCAAACACAGACATTTAGATTCACTTCCCCACAAATGGTTAATGAAAGCTCTGGCAGAGTACTGGGCTGGCCAAAAATTTCGTTCGGATTTTTCCATGCCATCTTATAGAAAAACCCAAATTTTTTTTGCCAACCCAATGGTAGACTCCTATCAATCCCCAGTTTGAATGTCGGTACATGCATTTGGAGTGTGAGACCTGTTTCAGAGTCAAAAGCATGTCTGCATTCGCTCTTCTGACAAGTGCCAGTTTTACATTGTGTTGAGCAGAAACCAAAGGAGAAGCCTGTTAATCCTTCTGCCTAGGTTTTCTAGTCAGGCAGCCAGTTTTTATTGCAAAGCAGCGGAAACGTCACTTCCGCCGCCAGTGTGGCGCGCTTCCGGCCGCGGGCGCGGGCGGCTCCGGTCGGGGAGCTGGCGCGCTGCGGGCGGCGGGGGCCCGCCGGGCCTGGGGTGGCTGCGGGGCGCCGGGACCCGCGCGCGCTGCGCTCACAGCCGCTCTCGGGGCAGCTGAGCTCCGTGCGGGGCTGGCGGCGGCCGCGGCGGGCGGAAGGCAGAGCCGCCTCCGAGAGCGCGCGGGCAGGAAGGCGCCAGGGGCTCGGGCAGCCGCGGAAACGCGTCTCTCTCCGGTGAGAAGCCGGCGACGGAGGCTTGAAAAACAGCAGCTTTGAGCTGAGCAGCCTGAGGTCCAGCTCTTGGAAACGGGCAGGTGGTCTGGCAGCGGGGGCTTCAGAAAGGTGAAGACCACCAGCGACGTGATCAGGGAAGGCACCGTGGCCGTCGTCACAAGCGACTAAGGTCTTGCCCGCTGCCCACACATGTCTCTGAGGGAACATGGAGCAGACATAGATCTTTCCTGAACACATTTATTCAAACGATATTTATTGGGTGCTCATCATGGGCCTGGTTACTGGTGCTCCTCATGGGCCTGGTTACTGGTGCTCATCATGGGACTGGTTACTGGTGCTCCTCATGGGCCTGGTTACTGGTGCTTATGGGCCTGGTTACTGGTGCTTATGGGCCTGGTTACTGGTTACTAGGTGCTTATCATGAGCCTGGAAAACTGAACGACATGGCACAGTCAGGATCAAAACCAGACACAAAAATCCTTTTTCTAATGTTTGATGGATACTCCCCAGCATGTGCCTTGAATTTACTCTTTAAAGTGGATTATAAATAAAATTTAAACTTGGCTAGAATGAATTTCAGGTTTTGAATTATGTCTTTTTGCACAAAAAGTTCTCATTACTTCAGTTACTCCAAGGAATGTTCAGATATCCTCCCCAAAATTAGCTACAATCTGGACAATTTAAATATGTGAATTATTTTTTCAATAAGAAAGAAAAAAATTTCTGATTTTTTTCTGACCCTGAACATAGTTTTTCACAAAAATTTTCAAGTACTTTGTATATGCCTGGTTAAAATGGTAAAAACTTTGTAACAGAGTCATCTACACTCTATGCCAACAAGAAGATATTGGATTTTCAAGGACTTGATTCCTTCTCCTTTTATATTTATAAAGAATTCCACAGAATGAGGACTTAGTATGTATCAGACCGGGTCTGAATTCATTTATGTGCATTACCTCTTTAAACCCACACAACCACTCCTTCAGCAGTTACTACTATATCCCCAGTTTTCAGATGAAAATAAAAGTCTTGGATCCAGGAAAGGCTTAAATGAGAACGAGATTATGCAGTCAGAGGAGTACATCCAGTCCTCTTTTCAACCTGATACAAGTCCCAGAAAATTACTGATGGGTTTAGTCAGTAAAGATAAATCATGAAATTGATAGTTGCTCACTTGGGAACTTTTCCAGCCCTAAAGGCCTAAAGGAAATCCCATCTGGCTAAGAGTAAGCTTCTATCCGTATAAAAGCAGTATCGAAGAAGAAAACCACTGCTTAACTATCCTTGTTTCCTGCCATTGGTTTCCGGAGCTTGCCGAGGACGTATTATTTCAATCACCCATCTAATGCTGGATTACTCATTTCTTTATACAGATAGCTCATATAATCACATGTATTAAAGCCATAATCTTTTTGAGGTCAGAGAGTATGTCAGCTTTCAGATAGACAAACATCAGGGGCTTGAGTCATCCATTCATGTCTGTATATGATTCACAACAACCGCCAAAATTTGCCCACTCCTTTAATAAATATTGATTTTTTTGTTTTGCACCAGCAAATCTCCTATATGTTAGGGATTTAGTGGTTTGAAAGAAAAAAAAAAAAGACAAAATTCTTATTCAAGAAGAGAAATCCAGGCAAGGGAAATAGCAAAGTCAAAACCCCTGGGTTAGAAATAAGCTTTGTGTGGAACAAAACAGAACAAAAATGAAGTGAGTGTGGAAGCAGGAAATAGCCCAGAGGTCATTGCAGGTATTACAGAGAGATAGTTGCTGCCTTCCTCTATGGCAAGAGAGAGGGTGAGATGTGGGCACAGGTTTCAGGTCTAACATCAAGGTGTCTGTCTGATGATGTGCGTGCAGAAGTGGCCTCTAAGGTTTATTTGCCAACAGGAGGAGCAGGTCTCCTGTGAAGGAGACCAGCGGTTCTCTGTGGACTCTGGTAAGCATGAGAGGACTGTTATCTCAGAAATGTCCTTCAGGCCATGGAGGTGTATGTCTGGTACCCAACACTGAAGTCACAAACATGGATAAGCACAGTCTCTGAGCCCAGTGGTCTCACAATCAAATGTGCTTTGTTGGAAGTGATTTTGGCTGCTGGAAACATAGCTCTTGTTTCTTTCTGGACTAGTAAGTTATATTTATCAGGGCAGGAATATTCTTTTGTCCATCTCTGAGGTTCCATTCTTTAACTGAATGCATACCATACCTTTGTAAAGTTGGGCTGAATGTAATCAGTCCAAGCAAGACATACTGGACCAGCACATCAATAAATACATGGTCAGAATGAAGTTCATATAAGGTGTCTCTTCTGTTTTCCAGGGGCATAAACCTTAGATGAGGCATATAGTACATGCTTAAAAACTAAAATTTGAGAAAGCATATGCTTGCATGCTAAGTCTCTTCAGTCATGTCCAACTCCTTGCAGCCCCATGGACTGTAGCCCATCAGGCTCCTCTGTCCACAGGATTCTCCAGGCAAGAATATTGGAGTGGGTTGCCATGCCCTCATCCAGGAAATCTTCCTGACCCAGGGTTAGAATCTGAGAGTCTTAATCGCCTGTATTGACAGGTGAGTTCTTTACCACTAGTGCCACCTGGGAAGCCTAAGAAAGTATATACTATGTGCCAAACATGTATAGACCAAAGACTTGTGGGGAATGAGGTACTTGTCATGTACCTGAGGGTTGAAGTGGTCAGGGAGAATGTCAAGGAGGCATATATCCAGGTCTGAGCCTTGCAAGGTAGGTGGATTCAGAGTCCTGATGATACGCTGCATGATCACATGTACTGTATCATATTTTTATAAACTAAGCCAGTATAGGATATCAATTTGAACAAAAAGATCAAACTTATTTGAGCACATCTTTAAATACTGGATAAATACCTGCAATTTATCATTTATACAGACCACCGAAGAGGAGACTCTCTCTACTCTAGGGTTTATGCAACTAGAGCTTAAGAGTCTCTCAACTCTTTTTTAGGAAAAAAGTTCTAATAATGCACCAGTGGACTGGATGTCAAGCTAACACGTGAGGACTTAAGAGGCCATGGGAAAATCCCCCGCACACTCAAATAACTCCTCTTTCACTTCTCTCACCTACCTCAACAAGGAATGCCCTCATTAAAGGACCACTTCTTTAACTCCAGACAGCTCCCTGGTTTTCTGTTTGGAGTCTACAGGCTTATGCATTTGGTTTTAACGCTTTAACGGACGTAGGTGGATGGTAAAAAACATCCGACCTTCGATGAGTAAGTGGGGCCCCCGAAGTTGAAAGAGGCAGGAAGAGAGCTTAGGAGCTCCAGTTTACCCTGGGATGGATATCTTCTTCTTTCCCTCTCTCTCTGTTTATTATTTGCTTATTTATTTGACTGTGACAAGTCTTAGTAGCAGCACGCTAGGGCTTCCCCAGAATGCTGGGGCACAGTGGTAAAGAACCCGCCTGCCAATGCAGGAGACACAGGCTTGATCCCTGGGTTGGCAAGATCCCCTGGAGGAGGGTACGGCAACCCATTCTAGTATTCTCGCCTGGAGAATGCCATGGACAGGAGCCTGGACGAGTCCATAGCATCACGGAGAGTGGGACACAACTGAAGTGACTCTGCATGCACGCCCGTGGGATCCAGCTCCCTGGCCAAGGACCCAGCCTGCACCTCCTGCATTGGCAGCGTGGAGTCTTGGCCACTGGACTACCAGGGAAACCCTTCTTGTTCTTTCTTGAGTTGTGTTAACACAGTCTCTCACAGTCAGAGAAGAAATCCCTCTTTAGAAAGGAAAGACAGCCCCCATATCGTTTTGTTTGTTTTTAAAGCATCTGGGAAAAGACTGAGAAGCAAAGAATAGCTTCCTTCCTCTGCCAGACAAGCGCCCGACTGTCACAGGCAGCGGCTCCTCACGTCACAGCCTGGGCTCCTCCTCCCCCGCCAGGTCCTACCTCTTCTGGCCACTGCCTGCCTTTTGCTCCCATGTCTCCCCCTCAACTGCGCCCGCACAACTTTTTAAATATTCACTAAGGAAGCTTGCTGACTCTGCCCTTCACCCCGAAACGCCAGAAGGAAAGCAGGAGAGCTTTTGAATGTGAAAGCAGACACACGTGACAGATGAAGCGCAAGCCACCTCTTATCCCTACCGCCGTCCACTGTGAACGCCCCACGGTGGCCACACTTTGGATCAAGCTCTCCTGGTTCTGTCCTGATGTCAAAGCATCTAGCTAGATAAAGGAGAGCTCCGCTCGAAAAGGATGAGAATTTGGGGAATTGGGCAGCTAAATAGAGCAGTCCCTCTAATGAAGATATTGGAAGAAGTATCAGTTTTTGCTGGTTACCCTTCTTGAGCCTTGGCACATTTGTGGAATCTTTGAGCTACACTAGGTTCAGTCAGTTCAGTTCAGTCACTCAGTCATGTCCGACTCTTCGCGACCCCATGAATCGCAGCACGCCAGGCCTCCCTGTTCATTACCATCTCTCGGAGTTCACTCAGACTCACGTCCATCAAATCCGTGATGCCATCCAGCCATGTCATCCTCGGTCGTCCTCTTCTCCTCCTGCCCCCAATCCCTCCCAGCATCAGAGTCTTTTCCAGTGAGTCAACTCTTCGCATGAGGTGGCCGAAGTACTGGACTTTCAGCTTTAGCATCATTCCTTCCAAAGAAATCCCAGGGTTGATCTCCTTCAGAATGGACTGGTTGGATCTCCTTGCAGTCCAAGGGACTCTCAAGAGTCTTCTCCAACACCACAGTTCAAAAGCATCAATTCTTCAGTGCTCAGCCTTCTTCACAGTCCAGCTCACACATCCACACATGACCACAGGAAAAACCATAGTCTTGACTAGACGGACCTTAGTCGGCAAAGTAATGTCTCTGCTTTTGAAAATACTGAGTTGGGAAGATCCCCTGGAGAAGGGAAAGGCTACCCACTCCAATATTCTGCCCTGGAGAGTTCCATGGACTGTATGGGGTCACAAAGAGTTGTACACGACTGAGCAACACTAGGTTACTTTGTATGAAAACTGACCAACTTTGCAAAAGAATGTGAGTACCATCTCTGGTAGAGGAATTAAGATCCCACAAGCTGCGTGGTACAACCAAATAAATAAAAATAATAACAAAAGTAATGAACAGACATTTCCTGCTCTAAAGTCCTGTTAAAATGGACTAGCCTTATTCTTCTAAGGTCATCTTTATATCTAAAATTAGGGGGCACAATTCAGCAAACAAGCCTAAGAAGACTCTGAAAGTTGGAAAGAAGTCAGTAGATGTTCTAGGGGTGGTGAGACTTGAGGACTGACATAATACTGAGGTCTGAGGTTTCCCTTCCTCACAAACAGCTTGAGCAGTGTTCTGCAGAAGCCTTTATCTCAAAACTGGCACAGATGAAAAAAATCTCCATAGAAAGTCTGTTCTTTTCTCTACTTTTTAAATCAATGTCTCACCCTACTCTATCCAAAATAGGAACTGAAAAAAACTCATCACCACTATGGCCCCTGAAGTTTCAGCAGACCGATTCAAGATTTGGCTTTCATTCCCCAACCTCCGCATGGAAGCGTGGAAGCAGGTGGCAGGCTATGATTCCCCCCTGCCCACCCAGCAGGACTGGGGGGCAGAGACCTTCCAGTTCCTGTCAGACAGAACCAGGAGGTGCTGACGGCCCCACCGGGCACCGCTGACCATGGTCAGACCTTTCACTTCCTCTCTGGCTGAAACAGGCTGTGTTCTGGTTCTCGCATCAGGACAGCATCAGTAGAGTCCAGTAGCTGACCAAGCCTTCACCCTGAGTCAGCAGACCTAACCAGGTGGGATAAGGCGGGGCTAGTCACCAGTAGGTTTCACCAGTCACCAGCATCCATCCCCATCTGGCACCAAGACTGAACATGGTGAGGAAACTCGGGACTAGTAATCACTCCACTATCTCTGCTTCCCAGGTGGTGCTAATGGGAGAGAACCTGGCTTCCAATGCAGGAGACATAAGAGACAGCATTTCTATCCCTGGGTTGGGGAGACACCCTGGAGCAGGGCATGACAGCCCAGTGTTCTCACCTGGAGAAGCCCATGGACAGAGGAGAATCCCATGAACCAGCCATGGGATTGCATAGGGTTACGGTCCATAGGGCTGCACAGAGTCAGACACCACTGAAGCGAGTTAGCATGCATGCTGTGTCAGCAAGGTCCCATGGGCGGCTGAATCCCCACACTCACTCAGGAGCAAGGACTTTAAGGAAGCAGTATTAACAACGGCAACCAGCCCTTCTGCTCCCTTCTTCTGGTGTCTCTGGGGCCGGATGGGGAGTTGAGGCATAACACTGTCCAGCATCAGTGAGGCATCCAGGAGGCAGAGTGAGGCAATCTGAGGTGCCCTGCTTTCACTGGGAATCTGTCAGCGGGTGAGGAGAGAGGTGAAGCTGCACGCCACCATTCTTCAGTGAGACTGTAACAGCAAATGCTCCACTTTTGCTGGAGTGATGCTGGCAGGACCCAGTGGAAAGATAAACACACTCATTCCTCTGGTACTTGCACTACGCCAATAAGATGGCCACCCACTAAAAAAGAAGACTAAATAGCGCCGAAGTCTCATGATGCAATATCCAAAAATGACCAGGAAACATTCAAAACTCACTTATATCCGGAACCAGGAAAATCACTATATGAACAAGAAAATGCAATCAACAGATGCTAACATTAATGTGAATTAGGGATAGAGTTGGAGAAGGAAATGGCAACCCCCTCCAGGGTTCTTGTCTGGGAAATCCCATGGAGAGGAGAGGCTGGCGGGCTATCCATGGAGTCACAGAGTCTGGCCCAGCTGAGCGACTAGGTGCCTGAGCACACCAGGGTTAGGGTTATCTGCCAGGATTTTAAGGGCACTATAGATTGCTTCAACAATCAATCACCGATTCTCCTGAAATGAATGACAAACAGAAAAGCCTCATAAAATAAACAGAAGTTATAAAAAAAGAACCAAATAGAAATTATAGGGCTGACATAGGTAATCACTAACCATAATAAAAATGTGTTAGATAAAGGTGATAGAAGATAGAATCTGTGAACTTGAGGACAGGTGATAGAATTTATCCAATCTGAACAACAGAGCAACTGGAAATATAGATGAGCAGCACCTCAAGGATCTTGAGACCACAAAAGCATTCATTTTTCTCATCTTTGGATATCTCAGAAGGAGAGAGTGTATCAAACTGTTTCCCAAGAAATAATGGCAGTAAATCTAAATTTGGCATAAGGTATATAAACGGACAGGTTTAAGAAACCGAGTGAACCTCAAACATGATAATCCAAAGAAATACAAGCCAGATTGCATTGTAATTAAGTTTATAAAAATTTATAATAAGTTTTGAAAGCAGCTAGAGAAAAATAACAATCCATCACTTGTAGAGGAATATCAATTCTTATCTGAAGCCATGTTTCTAAAGTACTGAAAGAAAAGAACTGTCACCTGTGAATTCTGCATTTGGTGAAAATATATCTCAGGAATGAAGGAAAATAAGGATATCCTCAGATAATGAAAACTAAGAAGATACATTGTTAGTAATCTTACCCCTAATGAATAATTAAAGGGAATTCTTAAACAGAAAGGAAATGATACAGAAGAAAGCTTGGACTATATTATTTATTTATTCATTTGGCTGTATGGCATGTGAGATCTTAGTTCCTTGACCAGGGATTGAACAGCACACTGCTCTTCCAAATAATCTGTGAGGCAAGAATGAAGTCTTGAACCCTCATATTAAGATCGAACTATATCTAGCCCTTAGCATGTGGACGTAAACACAGGCAAGTGGCTTGACAGAAGGCCCTCACTCCTGTGGACTGGGAGAGGGAACCAGCCTGGAGATGTGCCAGGTGAATTACAGGCTGCCCAAGGGGGAGGGTGAATGGGGAGCCACCATTTATCCAAAGGTTTGCTGTCACGGGCACAGTGCTAGACTGCTTCCAGGAAGCATCTCATTTCCTCCTCACTATAGGTTAGCTGAGTCCTGATTTGCCTTATGTCATGATTCCGGAAGACTTTATACATCCTCTGATTAGTGACAAAGGTTTTACTGTCCTAATTTGCAGTGTAGAGTTACTGAGGCAAGTAGCCAACAAATAGTACATTCCAGGTCACCGCAAATGAGGTCCGGGTGAGACAAATCAGGAGTTTGGGCCTGACGTATGCATGGCTGTTGCTGCCGTTGTTGTTACTAAGTAGTGTCTAGCTCTTTGCGACCTCATGAACTGCAGCACACCAGGCTCCGCTGTCCTCCACCGTCTCCCAGAGTTTGCTCAGATTCATGTCCATTGAGTCAGTGATGCTCTCTAACTATCTTATCCTCTGACATCCCTTTCTCCACATTACTATGCATAAAATAGATAACCAACGAGGACCTACTGCATAGCACAGGGAACTATTCAAAATCTTGTAATAACCTATATGGGAAAAGAATCTGAAAAAAGAATATATATATATAAATATATATATATATATATAAAACAATCACTCTGCTGTACACAGGAAACTAACACAACATTGTAAATCAACTATACTCTAATATAAAATAAAGGTTAAATTAATTTTCTTTAAGAAAATAGACTTTATATCAGAACACATCTTAATGAATTCCCAGCTAAGCAAATTTTTCTCAGACCTAAGTATAGAACAAACCTTTTTAAAGACTGAAATTCTTAAGAATCTTTAAATGTATATCCTAAAGGATCCTCCCAACATAGCTTGAGAAACACTTAACTTGAACAGAGAAAATCTAATTCTTTGAAAGGATCCTTCAACTGGGCTTCCCAGGTGGCTCAAGGGTAAAGAATCCTCCTGCCGATGCAGATTACTCAAATTCAACCCCTAGGTCAGGAAGCTCCCCTGGAGAAGGAATGGCAAGCCATTCCAGTATTCTTGCCTGGAAAATCCCATGGACAGAGGAGCCTGGGGGCTACAGTGCGTGGGGTTGCAAGGAGTCGGATATGACTTAGCGACTAAATCACCACCACCATCTTTCAATTGCAAATCAGTTCTGCAAAGAAAGTGTATCTTTATAACTGGTAAGATATTTCTAAAGAGTAAGGTACTCCTAAAGATATATACAATAAGTTTATATTTTAATTAAATTAAAGTTTAAAGTATAAAACTTCATAAATTTCACCAGCATCCAAGTACTTTTAGATCCTGGTTCTAAAAAATAGCTTACTAGAAAACATCAGACCCTCAAATTACACTTACATTGTTTTTTGAGGGAGTCAGCTCCTAAGAAGGCAATTGACTATACTTTCCCTTTTGTCAGAACTGATGTTGGTACCACTCCAGCCGTTCTTTATACAGGAGACTCTGAAGTGTTTTGCCCACTTTCAGGTTATGAGGGATAGCTGCCAAACTCTAGGTCCACTATTTATTTTTCTAATTAGTTCCTAATTGGGGATGCTATTGTGTTTCCCCTTAAAATGCAGAGAAGTATGCTGCAGCTGTAAAGGTCTATGTTCACCATTCAAAACCTATCTGGCCTGAAAGGATGATAGACTCTTTAGCGCTTTCCCAGAAGAGGGCAATTGGTTTTCTGTTTGCAGTCTATTGTGCTGTTGGTAAATCCTAGGTTTTTCTCTTATGCACATAAATCAAAGGAGGAGGCATTTGCTTCTGGTTCAATGCGTATTTCTCCTGGAAGGTGGGAGAGAGCCAGGAGAGCTGCTAATCCAGTCGGCTGGGGTAGTACACGGCGCGAGTGCAGAGGCAGGCCTCTAAAGCAGTGACGTGAGTGGCGGGGCTTGATGATATGTAGACTTCACCTGCTCTGCAGCCAGAGCCTATAGTGAAGTTTACAGCTTATAAAACACCGTCCTAAAATATTTATGTGGCTCTGTAGGTGAATTGGAGCTGCTTTCCAACTCTGTATGCAATCATGCTGTGCGAAAGCCACTGACCTTTATAAAGGAAAATATGGCGCTTCTCCTAAGCTGTTCAGTGAATTTAATGTTCTAAATTTAATGCTTTACTTGAGTGGAGGTTTTGTGTTCCGGGGATAGTTGAGGGAGAGTAGGGGAATGGTGAAAAAAAAAAAAGGTGTCTCTTAATATGTAGAGAGTAATTCTCCTTTCGCACTTCCTTAAAATGTTGACTATCCTCTGAAGTAGCACTGTCTAATGGAAAATATTTTCATCATCACAGGAAGTTTTATCTGTACTGTCCAATATGGTAGTCACATGTGGTTACTGATTACCTGAAATGCCATCAGTGTAATTAAGAAACTGAATTTTAAATCTTAAATTTAAACTTAATTTAGATTTAAGCAGTTACGCATGGCCAGTAGATTTTCAAGCATTAATTTTAATGTTTGTGGTTATAGGATTCTTTATTACCATTTTGAAAACAGCCTGTTTCTACCTAGAAAGCTGTTTAATGCAAATAAACTTTCCAAGCGTTCACAGATCATCTGATTCACAACTGTGGGTCCGTAGATGTCTGTGCACCCTGAGGACTTACCTTCTGCAGTGAGATACATGAGATTTGAATTATGATCACAACAAGCTGTGTGAATTGAGTTAGATAATATTCTTAAAATGTGTTCTTTCATCTGCAAATTGAGCCTATTAATAATACCTACTTCATAGACTTGTTGAGAGGGTTAAATGAAAACATTAATCATCACTCTTAGGTTAACGGTTGAATCTATGAAAAAAATAATAGAACCATTTCATGTCTTAATTAAAAGGGACTTTATGAAGTTTGGTCTGTACTACCCAGTTTCTGTCAGAAGAATGGAGTCACTTATAAGTACTATGGGAACATGGTATACATAACAGGAATTAGATCTTACACAAATATGGGAACGGATGAAGAAAGGAAGCTCAACGAGGAGGAAGTGGAACTTCAGAGAAGAGTAAACCATTTCAGTCTTAATGCCAAGGACGTGCCCTTTGTGCGCCAGTGCCAAACTGAATCTCAGACACAGTTTCGGGTGGAGTAGCAAAGAACAGCTTTATTGCTTTTCAAGGCAAAGAGGGGCACAGCAGTTCACGCCCTCAGATACTGTGTGTCCCAGCCTGGGAGGGTTTGGTGAGGCGTTTTATAGCAATGTTCAAGAGTAGGCTTCCTGGTAAGGACCAGGGTGTGTGCTGTAATCTGGCCTCATATGATCCTGGGGAGCTCCTCTGATTCTTGAGGTCATCAAACCATGACTTAAAACTCTGGAATGAGGAATAGTTCCTCCAGTACCAACCCCCCCATTTGTTGTGGGTTTCATGTCTGTAAAGATCCCCTTCATGGATCACAGCCTTCGCCTGATGAAAGGACTTGCATAACTCAATGAAGTTATGAGCCATTCTGTGCAGGGCCACCCAAGATTGACAGGTCATAGTGGAGAGTTCTGACAAAACATGGTCCACTGAAGGAGGAAATGGCAAACCACTCCAATATTCTTACCTCGAGAATCCCATGAACAGTATGGAAAGACAGAAAGATATGGCACTGGAAGAAGAGCCTCCCAGGTCAGAAGGTCCAATATGCTACTGGGGAAGCAAAGAGCAGAAGGCAGCTACAAATAGCTCCAGTGAGCCAGCTGGCAGGTTAGCTCAGTTGGTTAGAGCATGGGGCGAATAACAAATAGCTCCAGAAAGAATGAAGTGTCTGGGCCAAAGCAGAAATGATGCTCAGTTGTGGATATGTCTGGTGGCAAAAGTAAGTCCAATTCTGTAAATAACATTATTTCATAGGAACCTAGAATGTTAGGTCCACGAATCAAGGTAAATTGCACATGATCAAGCAGGAGATGGCAAGACTGAACATCAACATCTTAGAAATCAGTGAACTAAAATGGATTGGAATAGGTGAATTTAATTCAGATAACCATTTTATCTACTACTGTATACAAGAATCCTTTATAAGAAATGGAGCAGCCTTCATAGTTAACAAGAGTCCTAAATGCAGTACTTGGGTGGGACCTCAAAAATGACAGAATGATCTCAATTTGTTTGTTCTATACAGTCAACAAAAACAAGACCTGGAGCTGACTGTGGCTCAGATCATAACTTCTTATTGCAATATTCAGCCTTAAATTGAAGAAAGTAGGGAAAACCACTAGGTCATTCAAGTATGACCTAAATTAAATCCCTTATGATTATACAGTGGAGGCGACAAATAGATTCAAGGGATCTGATGCCTGAAGAACTATGGACCCATGTTTGTAACACTGTACAGGAGTCAGTGACCAAAACCATCTCAAAGAGAAAGAAATTCAATAAAGCAAAGTGGTTGTCTCAGGAAGTTTTACAAATAGCCAAGAAAAGAATATAAGTGCAAGACAAGGGAGAAATGGAAAAATATACCCAAATGAATGCAGGGTTCCCGAGAATAGCAAGGAGAAATAAGAAGGCCTTTTTTAAATGAACAATGCAAAGGGGTAGAGAAAAAGAATAGAATGGGAAAGACAAGAGATATCTTCAAGAGAATTGGAGACATGAAGGGAACATTTCATGCAAGAATAGGCAGGATAAAGGACAGAAACAGTGAGGATCTAACAGAGGCAGGAGGGATTAAGAAGAGGTGGCAAGTATACACACAAGAACTATACAAAAACTTTTTAATGGTGTGGTCACACACCTAGAGCCAGAAATCCTAGAATGTGAAATCAAGTGGGCATTAGGAAGTATTACTACAAATAAAGCTAGTGAATCTGCCAGTAAATTTGGAAAACTCAGCAATGGCCACAGGACTGGAAAAGGTCAGTTTTCATTCCAATTCCAAAGAAAGGCAATGCCAAAGAATGCTCCAACTACCGCACAATTGCACTCATCTCAC
Source organism: Cephalophus harveyi (assembly GCA_006410635.1). Taxonomy (NCBI): domain Eukaryota; kingdom Metazoa; phylum Chordata; class Mammalia; order Artiodactyla; family Bovidae; genus Cephalophus; species Cephalophus harveyi. Next base: position 501,514 of record SJYT01027329.1, on the reverse strand, counting down.
ATGCTAGTAAAGTAATGCTCAAAATCCTCCAAGCCAGGCTTCAGCAATATGTGAACCGTGAACTCCCTGATGTTCAAGCTGGCTTTAGAAAAGGCAGAGGAACCAGAGATCAAATTGCCAACATCCGCTGGATCATGGAAAAAGCAAGAGAGTTCCAGAAAAACATCTACTTCTGCTTTATTGACTATGCCAAAGCCTTTGACTGTGTGGATCACAATAAACTGTGGAAAATTCTGAAAGAGATGGGAATACCAGACCACCAGATGTGTATAAGAGACAGGACATAGGTTTAGGTTTCAATTTAGGGCTGTGCTAGTCCTTTAATTCTCCTTAATACTCTGGCTCTCAATCTCCTCTGGGACTGTATACCTAGATGATCTGAGATGTTTAACTAGATTACTTCAATGTCCCAATGAAATTACGATTCATCATAGAGAAGCCACATTCAGCTGTTGGTGCTTTCTTGTCACTATGTTGTTCAGCATCTCTTTCAAAAGCAAGACCAAGTGTTCTGCCAACTAAAGGTTTTTTTTTTGAGGTCTTGTAATCATAGTAGCCAACGTTTGTGGATTGCCGTGGTGAGCTATGGACTCATTTCCTTTGTGACAACAACATCATAAAAATCTTTCTTGCAGCTTGGCATGCCTGTTGTAAGTTGTGGCAAGCATATTAACCATGTTACTAGAGGTTTTCATTACGTTAGGTGATATTTTGCATCACTAGTGCCAGCATAGCTTGTCACCAAGTACCACAGACCCATATCTGCCTCCCACCAGATCTATCCTAGTCACTCAGACAATTTTTTTTTTGATGAGGATTATTTCCGGCTGCAAAAAATCCAGTGTTTTCCTCCAAACTCCGAGAGATGGTAATGAACAGGGAGGCCTGGCGTGCTGCGATTCATGGGGTCGCAAAGAGTCGGACACGACTGAGTGACTGAACTGAATGTGATGGTATTCCAGCTTAGCTATTTCAAATCATAAAAGATTATGCTATGAAAGTGCTACACTCAATATACCAGCAAATTTGGAAAACTCAGCAATGGCCACAGGACTGGAAAAGGTCAGTTTTCATTTCTATCTCAAAGAAAATCAATGCCAAAGATTGTTCAAACTAAAGTACAATTGTGCTCATTTCTCATGCTAGCAAGGTAATGCTCAAAATCCTTCAAGCTAGCTTCAGTACTTGAACTAACAACTCCCAGATGTACAAGCTAGGTTTCGAAGAGGCAAAGGAACCAGAGATCAAATTGCCAACTTTCTTTGGATCATGGACAAAGCAAGGGAGTCCCCCAAAAATCTGTTTCTGTTTCATAGACTATGGTAAAGCCTTTGATTGTGTGGATCACAACAAACTGTGGAAAATTCTTAAAGTGATGAGTATCAGCCCACCTTACCTGCCTCCTGAGAAACCTGTATGCAGGTCAAGAAGAAACAGAACCAGATAAGAAACAATTGACTGGTTCCAAATTGGGAAAGGCATATGACAAGGCTGTATATTGTTCCTCTGCTTATTTAACTTATATGCAGAGTAAATCATTTGAAATGCAGGGCCGGGTGAATCACAAGCTGAAATTAAGATTGTCAGGAGAAATTTCAACAAACTTACATATACAGATCCTACTCTCTAATACAGAAGGCAAAGAGGAACTAAAGAGCTTCTTGATGAGGATGAAAGAGGAGAGTGAAAAAGCTGGTTTGAAACTCAACATTCAAAAATCTAAGATCATGGCATTGGGTCCCATCACTTCATGGCAAATAGAAGGGAAAAAATCGGAAGCAGGGACAGATTTTATTTTCTTGGGGTCCAAAATCAGTGCGGACAGTGCCTGTACAATAAATTAAAAACTGCTTGCTCCTTGGAAGGAAGGCTATGCCAAGCCTAGACAGTGTATTAAAAAGCAGAAACACCATTCTGCTGAAAAAGGCTCATATAGTCAAAGCTGGGATTTTTCCAGTAGTACCGTACAGACCAGAGATTTGGACCATAAAGAAAGCTGAGTGGTGAAGAACTGATGCTGATGTATTGTGGTGCTGGAAAGTATGTTGAGAGTCCTATGGACTGCAAGGTTGTCAAGTCAGTGAATCCTGAGGGAATCCAACCCTGCATATTCATTGAAAGGACTGATGCTAAAGCTGAAGCTCCAATACTTTGGTCGCCTGATGTGAAGAGCCAACTCACCGGAAAACACCTTGATGCTGGGGAAGATTGAAGAGCAGGAAGAGAGATGGGGGACAGAAGATGAGATGGTTAGATGGCATCAGCAACTCAACTGACATGAATTTGAGCAGACTCTGAGAGATACAGGAAGACAGAGAAACCTGGAGTTCTGCAGTTCATGGAGTCACAAAATGTTGTACAGGTCTTAGCAGCTGAACAACAACAACAATACAGCCCAAAGATATTGCTATCTGTATCCCTTAGGGAGAAGGAGGACCCTGCCTCGAGGGTGCACTACTGCTTTCTGGATGCTCTTCCTCTGTCTTTGCATCCTCTTCCTTCCTTGATCAGCAGTGGTTTGAACTTGCCCTTTGTAACTCAGGGAAGGTCATGAAGGCTGCAGCCTATTTACTCAGAAACAAGAAAGGCAGGACAGAGAGTGAATCCCATATCTAGGCGCCCCACAAAGTCTTGCTTGATTTCAGTCTGAAATGCTGGGACACAGGGACAAGTCAGAGTTTGCAGGAAAATTCAAGAAGGAAAGTATCTGGACATCCAACTGGGCCATGAAGGAAGAAGTAGTTGGAGGGCTGCAGTAACTGCCTCTTCGGAGGAAGCGGGGTCTCTCTGGGCTACAACGCTAAGAGCCTAAGATGTGTATTTTTGTGTGGTTCATTGCCAACAGGACTGCGTTGGCCAGATAGGGCAGCCTATCCTCTGCACCAGGCTGGAGATAAAATAGTAAATGTCTTTTCTTTTCTCTAGGCTCCTAACAAACCAGCCCACTTCTCCAAATTAATTGTTCTTCACGTAAGTTCTAACTCTTGGACTGATGATGTTTTCAAAGTATCACCAAGTACCTTATGCAAAATATTTGTCCATATTATTGATTAGGTTAACTTTCTCCCTGATATTCTTTCTTCTTGGCTGCTTGTAACTATCCTATGTGATTTGTTAAGGCCCATACTTCTAGACAGTTTCTCAGGATAAATTCTTTTAACCATAGCTCAGCTTATCCATTGAGTTTAATTTTACTCATCCCATTCTCAGACGTAAGCTTTTATTTTTTTTTCAGATTTTATTTTATTTTACTTTACAATACTGTATTGATTTTGCCATACATCAACATGAATCCACCACGGATTCATGTGTGCACATGTGTTCCCAATCCTGAACCCCCCCTCCCACCTCCCTCCCTATACCATCTCTCTGGGTCATCCCAGTGCACCAGCCCTAAGCATTCTGTATCTTGCATCGAACCTAGACTGGCGATTCGTTTCTTATATGATATTATACATGTTTCAATGTTTAAATGTAAGTTTAGCTTACAACTGTATGTGATAAATTAGTCTGATCACCCCTTATTCCATTGCATGTACAATAAGATTGATAATAATGTCTTATTTTAACTTTTAAGGCTAAATGAAAATACTTCAAAAATCAGTGAACTCAGTACCTGGCACATTTTAAGTGCTCAAAAGATATTGCCAATGCTTTTATTTTTATTACTATATTATTACCAACTTTATAGATGGAGCTACAGTCTTAAATCCAATGCAGTTTTAAAAATAATTTATAATTCTCCCTAAAGAAATTCTATTCCACTACTACTTCTCAATTTCTGCCACTGTCCCTTAGACCTTAGCAATTAGCACCATGAACTGTGGTACTGGAGAAGGTTCCAAGAGTCCCTTCAACTGCAAGGAGATCAAACCAGCTAATCCTAAAGGAAACCAGTCCTGAATGTTCATCGGAAGGACTGATGCTGAAGCTGAAGCTCCAATATTTTGGCCCCTTGATGCGAAGAACTGAATCCTTAGAAAAGACCCTTATGCTGGGAAAGATTCAAGGCAGGAGGAGAGGGGACGACACAGGATGAGATGGTTGGATGGCATCACCGACTCATTGGACTTGAGTCTGAGCAAGCTCCGGGAGTAGGTGATGGACAGGGAAGCCTGGTGTTCTGCAGTCCGTGGGGTTGCAAAGAGCTGGACTGAGCAACTGAACTGAATTGAACTTGATGTCTTCTACAATTTTAATTATCTTATCTCACAATCTTGTCTTATCTGGTTTTTCTAGCTGCAGGCTCTATTCCCTTTGGTATATGCTGATGTTAGATCTAAAGGAATTTTCCTAAAATACCACTCTGATGATATAATTCTCATCCTTAGAAAACTTTCATGGCTCCTCACTTACAATAGAAAAAGTTCAAACTCCTTAAATTTCCAGTCTCTCCATTATAAGGCTCTGATGTTCCCCATCTATCATCAATGACTTCCCTAAATATTCCACAATTACAAGAAAATGGAGTTGCCTTTAATTCCTGCACAGATTCTGGCATCATCTTTCCCCTGTCTGAGTTGGTAACTGAGAGTGGGATCCAGTTGCTCACTGCTCAAAAGCCAGTAAAGAGGCCAGGTAGGTAGAAAGGAACGTTTGCTTTATTTTTCATTTTATTTACTTACTTAAATTGGAGAACAATTGCTTTGCAATGTTCTGTTTATTTCTGCCTTACAATAATGTAAATCAGTCATAACTATATACAGTTGAGCATCCCTTCCAATCACCCCCAACCCACCCCTCCAGGCTGTCACAGAGTGCCAGGTTGGGCTCCCTGTATTACATAGCAGCTTCCCGCCAGCTATTTATTTTACACATGGTAGTCTATATATCTCAATGTTACTTTCTCAATTCATTCCAACTTCTCCTTCCCCTAGACTTCCCTGGTGCCTCAGACATTAAAGCATCTGTCCACAATGCAGGAGACTCGAGTTCAAGCCCTGGGTTGGGAAGATCCCCTGGAGAAGGAAACGGCAATCCACTCCAGTTCTATTGCCTGGAAAATCCCATGGACAGAGAAGCCTGGTAGGCTACAGTCTATGGGGTCGCAAAGAGTTGGACATGACTGAGCAACTTCACTTTCTCCTTCCTTTGCTATTTGACAAGTCCATTCTCTATGTATGTGTCTCTCTCTCATCAATCCGCATTTTCTTTGTGACAAACTTGTAGACATAATGGTGTATAAGCAAAAGAAATGCAAGGGAATTATTTATGTAATGGAGATATTTTTTCTCATAAATTGTCAAATTATAAATAGTTGCCAACCTGTTGGATTTTCCTAAGGCTGTGCTCTTTGCTTTTATCAACTTTATATATGATTTATGCAGGCAGATGGATCAGATTGAGAAATGATAAAGAAAATGTGACTTGCCTGAAAACTGAATCCAGAGATAAGCTTGTGAGTTTTAAAGCATTGAATCAGAATACAAAATTTCACTGTAATGATGATATAAAATTATCTATTTTTCACCCAAAAATTGCCATGGAAAATACTGTATATTTAAATTAACCACCAAAACTTTGTGATGCTGATATTACATTGTTCGTTTTGCATAGAAAATACTTAATCCTCAAGGATATGCAGCAACTATTTTACTTGCTGTCCAAGCTGGTGGTGAAGATGGATGTGTCTACCCAGAAATGCAGAAAGCTACAAATAAGAAGAGTTTATCAGGGATCTTAAGAACTGCAGTTCAGGAGGCACTGCTTCAACTAACAATTCAAATCTGCTCCCAGGGAAATAGAAAATGGCAGGGGTTATAAGACAAGACACAAAGCTATTCCAGAGAAACTGGGCAGGTTATTTTTACATGACTGTGATTGGTACCAGTGAAACAGGAGGGAAGGGGACAGGGCACAGCTTTGGAAGAAAGACATAGCCTGAAGGCTCAACACAGCTGATTAGACTCGAATGAGTCCAAGATGGCAGAGAAGTCAACTTGACTAGAAGCTCCTTGTAAGACATCAGCACATCAGCAAGCTAAATGACACAACCAGAGGTGCCATGCCAGTTCCCAAGTGGTGAAAGACCAAAAAGTGGGAAGTAGCTCAATACCTGGAAATCTCTGCCCCTTCCCAAAACTGTTGGAATAATCCTCCTACTCATTAGCCAGTGAAACTACTCAGCCCATAAAAGATAACCACATTATATTTCCAGGCCACACCTACCCTCAGTGATGGCCCACACTGTTTGTGGAGAGTGTTTCTCGCTGAATAAAATCTACTTCTTGCCTACCACTTAGTCTCTCAGTGAATTCTTTCTGCAATGAGACACAAAAAAACATAAACCTCAGTCAGTCAATTCAGTTATCAGTCGTGTCCAACTCTTTGAGACCCCAAGGGTGGCAGCACACCAGGCTTCTCTGTCCATCACCAACTCCCAGGGCTTATTCAAACTCATGTCCATCCAGTTGGTGATCCATCCAACCATCTCATCCCGTTGTCCCCTTCTCCTCCTGCCTTCAATCTTTCCCAGCATCAGGGTCTTTACAAATGAGTCAGTTCTTTGGATCAGGTAGCCGAAGTATTGGAGTTTCAGCTTCAGCATCAGTCCTTCAAATGAATATTCAGGACTGATCTCCTTTAGGATGGACAGGTTGGATCTCCTTGCAGTCCAAGGGACTCTCAAGAGTCTTCTACCATCCAACCATCTCATCCCGTTGTCCCCTTCTCCTCCTGCCTTCAATCTTTCCCAGCATCAGGGTCTTTACAAATGAGTCAGTTCTTTGGATCAGGTGGCCGAAGTATTGGAGTTTCAGCTTCAGCATCAGTCCTTCAAATGAATATTCAGGACTGATCTCCTTTAGGATGGACAGGTTGGATCTCCTTGCAGTCCAAGGGACTCTCAAGAGTCTTCTCCAACACCACAGTTCAAAAGCATCAATTCTTCAGTGCTCAGCTTTTTTATAGGCCAATTCTCACATCCATACATGACTACTGGAAAAACCATAGCTTTGACTATATGGACCTTTGTCACCAAAGTGATGTCTCTGCTTTTTAAAATGCTGTCTAAGTTGGTCATAGCTTTTCTTCCAAGGAGCAAGTGTCTTAATTTCATGGCTGCAGTCACTATCTGCAGTGATTTTGGAGCCCCAAAATATAAAGTCTCATTGTTTCCATTGTTTCTCCATCTATTTGCCATGAAGTGATGGGAGCAGATGCCATGATCTTAGTTTTCTGACTGTTGAGCTTTCAGCCAATGTCTTCAATCTCCTCTTTCACTTTCATCAAGAGGCTCTTTAGTTCATCATTGCTTTCTGCCATATGGTGGTGTCATTTGCATATCTCAGGTTATTGATATTTCTCCTGGTAATCTTGATTCCAGCTTCTGCTTCATCCAGCCCAGCATTTCACATGATGTATTCTGCATATAAGTTAAATAAGCAGGGTGAAAATATACAGCCTTGACTTACTCCTTTCCTGAATTGGAACCAGTCTGTTTCCCCATGTCCAGTTCAAAGTGTTGCATCTTAACCTGCATACAGATTTCTCAAGAGACAGGTCAGGTGGTCTGGTATTCCCATCTCTAGAAGTATTTTCCAGTTTGTTGTGATCCACACAGTCAAAGGCGTTGGCATAGTCAATAAAGCAGAGTAGATGCTTTTCTGGAACTCTCTTGAGTTTTTGATGATCCAGGGAATGTTGGCAATTTGATCTCTGGTTCCTCTGCCTTTTCTAAATCCAGCTTGAATATCTGGAAGTTCAGGGTTCATGTACTGTTGTAACCTTGCTTGGAGAATTTTGAGAATTACTTTGCTAGTGTGTGAGATGAGTGCAATTGTGTAGTACTTTGAACATTCTTTAGTATTGACTTTCCTTGGGACTGGAATGAAAACTGACCTTTTCTAGTCCCGTGACCACTGCTGAATTTTCCAAATTTGCTGGCATATTGAGTGTAGCACTTTCACAGCATCATCTTTTAGGATTTGAAATAGCTCAGCTAGAATTCCATCATCTCCACTAGCTTTGTTTGTAGTGTTGGTTCCTAAGGCCCACATGACTTCACATTCTAGGATGTCTGGCTCTAGGTGAGTAATCACACCATCGTGATTATCTGGGTCGTGAAGATCTTTTTTGTACAGTTCTTCTGTGTATTCTTGCCACCTCTTCTTAATGTCTTCTGCCTCTCTTAGGTCCTTACCATTTCTGTCCTTTATCGAGCCCATCTTTGCATGAAATGTTCCTTTGGTATCTCTAATTTTCTTGAAGAGATCTCTAGGCTTTCCCATTCTATTGTTTTCCTCTATTTCTTTGCACTGATCACTGAGGAAGGCTTTCTTATCTTTCCTTGCTATTCTTTGGACCTCTGCCTTCAAATGGGTATACCTTTCCTTTTCTCCTTTGCTTTTCACTTCTCTTCTTTTCACAACAATTTGTAAGGCCTCCTCAGACAGCCATTTTGCTTTTTGCATTTCTTTTGGATGGTCTTGATCCCTGTCTCCTGTACAGTGTCACGAACCTCCATCCATAGTTCATCAGGCACTTTGTCTATCAGATCTAGTCCCTTAAATCTATTTCTCACTTCCACTGTATAAACATTAGGGACTTGATTTAGATCATACCTGAATGGTCTAGTGGTTTTCCCTACTTTCTTCAATTTCAATTTGAATTTTGCAATTAGGAATTCATTATCTGAGCCACGGTCAGCTCCTGGTCTTTTTTTGCTGACTGTACAGAGCTTCTCCATCTTTGGCTGCAAAGAATATAATCAATCTGATTTTGGTACTGACCATCTGGTGATGTCCATGTACAAAGTCTTCTCTTCTGTTGTTGGAAAAGGGTGTTTGCTATGACCAGTGTGTTCTCTTGGTAAAACTCTAGCCTTTGCCCTGCTTCATTTCATACTCCAAGGCCAAACTTTTCTGTTACTCCAGGTATCTCTTGACTTCCTACTTTTACATTCCAGTCCCCTACAATGAAAAGGGCAACTTAGGCGTGTGTTAGTTCTAGAAGGTCTTGTAGGATTTCATAGAACTGTTCAGCTTCTTCAGCATTACTGGTCGGGGAATAGACTTGGATCACCATGATATTGAATGGTTTGCCTTGGAAGTGAACAGACATTTTTCTGTCGTTTTAGAGACTGCATCCAAGTACTTCATTTCGGACTCTTTTTTTCACTATGATGGCTACTTCATTTCTTCTAAGGGATTCTTGCCCACAGTAGTAGATATAATGATTATCTCAATTAAATTCACTCATTCTAGTCCATTTTAGTTCACTGGTTCCTAAAATGTGGATGTTCACTCTTGCCATCTTCTGTTTGACCACTTCCACTTTACCTTGATTCATGGACCTGACATTCCAGGTTCCTATGCAATATTGTTCTTTATAGCATCAAATTTTACTTCCATCACCAGTCACATCCACAACTGGGTGTTGTTTTTGCTTTGGATCCATTGCTTCATTCCTTCTGCAGTTATTTCTCCATTGTTCTCCTGAGCCTCAGTAAGTCCAGACATCTAATTAAAAGACCATGCATTCAAGTCCCAAGCACGGTTTTGGCTGGGTTCATGTCCTGGTGCATGGGTTCAAACCCCAATCTGAGGTAAACAGTTTCACCAGCAAGCATTCAGTCACTTGCCAGCAGTAGATTGATTGTTTAGCTGTGATCTCTAAGGAGTAAAGAAAACACGTTCCAGGTGGCTTTGGATGGCTTTTGGATGTCAAAAGTTTACATTGCTCTTGGAGATGAACATGTATAAGTTTATAGTTTCAAATTTCCTCCCTTTGATGACTCCTTCTTTGGAAAGCATTGATGATAAATCATCTTATGTGCTAGTACTCATTTGTTAATATCATTAAACAAAAGTCCCTCAGAACCGGGAAGCTTCATTGTTTGTATGTCAAGTCCCACAGAAGAAGGAAAGAGACTAAGAGTCATGATCTTCAGATAATAATCACATTTAAGCAACAAGGAGATTTTCAGGAAGAAAGACTAGGCATCGTCCACACCTGAGATAATGACATACTTAGTCCATTTTTTATCTGTGGTATAAATTGTGGGACATGTCTAGTTGAGTAATTCAAGACTTTGCACACTCATAATTTTAATATCCTGAGTAGCTGAACAACAGCAAGAAATATGGAGCATCATTAATTTAAGAAGGACAAAGAGAGAACATATGAGGTATCTGAATTACATCCAAGACCCTTTAACATCTGATGAAATTTACTTTTATTGACTATTTCATCCCAACCAAGAATCAGAACCATCCATATCCACACAGCTTACTGCCTATATTAACATGACTTTAAAAGTTGCAGATAACTGTATTTCATTACAGGCAGTTCCTGAAAGATCCATCAACTCTTCAGTTGAAAGGATCAAATGATAGTGTGTACTTTAAGACTTTCTTAACCTCTTGCTTCAAAATACTTGCCTTGATGCTGTGTACAAATCCAAAAATATATGTCATGACAACTCTCATATTTAAAGACCTTAAACTTGATTTTAAACTCTCAATAAACAATCCAAATTTGCTCTTCACTCTGTCCATCACTACTACTGGGGAAGAATACTTCTTCCTGAGGTAAGCAATAAACTTGACTTGGTTTTACTGGCTAGTCACTTTTCTGTTTTGGGAACTCTGCCTCTGGCTTCACTCAGCCAATATGAGAAAATTCACAGCTCATTGAATGCTCCATTCTCAATCACACCCTGTTTTTCCCACATATCTGTTTCTACCCACCTGCCTGAAATGCCTGATTCCACACCCTCTTTCTTTATCCAACAAGCTTCAAGTTAAAATTTAAGATCAATTTGATTGCTATGTGAAGTCTCCTTCAACAATTACAGTTGGAGATAATTATTTCTCACTTGGTTGCTACCAAAGAAATTTGCCCATAACTCAGTTATTATAACTCCATTCTATATTATAAATATATGTATGTTTTTCATGCATATATTTGGTATATGCATGGTAGTATACATATATTTGGTATATACATTGATAGTATGTAAGCTCCCTGAAAGCAAATAACATTAACATTTCTTTTACCTCAGTCTCCTAAACAACAGATTTATTGACTGACATGTTATAGCTCTGCATATGTTATTTTTTGAGGAAATGTATAGTCAGCATGTGTCTTTTTAATATTAAGTACTCAAAAATTAAGTTATATTTTTGTTTTATGATATTGAACAACTGGAGTCAATGATTCAGCAAGGTAGTGATGAAAGAAAATGGGGCAAATGGCTCCCTACTGTTTTTTTTTCCTATAAATACACCTACGAGACAGTTTAATTTATAATTAAGCACAGTCAGAGATTAACAACAAGAGATAAGAATAAAATAGAACAATTATAACATATGCTGTAATGAAAGCTATGCGAATGTGGTCTCTTTTTCTCAAAATATCCTACTGTACTGTTTTCCCCATCTTCTTATGATGATGTACCGACTTGGTGAGATGAAGTGAAATGAATGATGGAGGCATTTTGATCACTATATTAGGCTATTACTGACCTTCCGATGATTTGCCAGGAGGGGGTTCACTTGCTTTTGGTGATCCTGGATGACTGAACTGTGACAAAGTTGATGGCTGGATGTCAGGAGTGGATGATATCAATGGCTGGAGAACTCAGGTGAGACAGAGCAGAATGGCAAGAGGTTTCATCACACTACTCAGAACAGCACGCAATTTAAAATGTATTATTTCTGGAACTTTCCATTTAGTATTTCTGGACCTTGGATGAACTCAGGTAATAGAAACCAGAGAAAGTGAAACCACGGATAAAAAGGGATGAGTCTGTGGTCCAAGCCTCAGGGTCTTTGGCACAGTCTCTTTCCCTCTCAATCTGCAGAACGACACTCTGCTTATTTTCCAATACATTGCTAGCTCACTGTTATTTTTTTAAGTCAGGTATTTCAGAGCTGATTTTCAGATCCAGAGAGTAGATACTGTGCAAAATGGGAATGGATTTTACAGAAAGCTCAAGTTCAACATTATTCACTAAAGAAGGTATATTCGTCTACCTTCCCTATTCATTATACATTTTAGCTCTTATTTCTCCTCCATTCAGTAAGAAAAATTTATATAAGTTAAATATAGAATCTTCTTGGGTTGGAAAGAAAAAGATAGCCAAAGGACCTATATTTTAGAACTGCATATACTATATTCTAAATACAATTCTGAATAATTTACTGTTGCTAACCTCAGATATGCAGATGACACCACCCTTATGGCAGAAAGTGAAGAGGAACTAAAAAGCCTCTTGATGAAAGTGAAAGAGGAGAGTGAAAAAGTTGGCTTAAAGCTCAACATTCAGAAAACGAAGATCATGGCATCTGGTCCCATCACTTCATGGGAAATAGATGGGGAAACAGTGGAAACTGTGTCAGACTTTATTTTTTTGGCCTCTAAAATCACTGCAGATGGTGACTGCAGCCATGAAATTAGAAGACGCTTACTCCTTGGAAGAAAAGTTATGACCAACCTAGATAGCATACTGAAAAGCAGACACATTACTTTGCCAACAAAGGTCCATCTAGTCAAGGCTATGATTTTTCCAGTGGTCATATATGGATATGAGAGTTGGACTGTGAAGAAAGCTGAGTGCCAAAGAATTGATGCTTTTGAACTGTGGTGTTGGAGAAGACTTTTGAGAGTCCCTTGGACTGCAAGGAGATCCAACCAGTCCATTCTGAAGGAGATCAGCCCTGAGTGTTCTTTGGAGGGAATGATGCTAAAGCTGAAGCTCCAGTACTCTGGCCACCTCATGGGAAGAGTTGACTCATTGGAAAAGACTCTGATGCTGGGAGGGATTAGGGGCAGGAGGAGAAGGGGACGACAGAGGATGAGATAGCTGGATAGCATCACCGATTTGATGGACATGAGTTTGAATGAACTCTGGGAGTTGGTGATGGACAGGGAGGCCTGGCGTGCTGCGATTCATGAGGTTGCAAAGAGTCGGACACAACTGTGCGACTAAACCGAACTGAACCTAAGATTTAAAATGGAGATAGAATTAACACCCAATTCAAAGCATTATGTAGAAAGTGTAATGTGATAACATAAACAAAATGTTCTATGAATGATTAAGTGAAAGTGAAAGTCACTCAGTCGTGTCCAACTCTCCAGGCAAGGATACTGGAGTGGGTAGCCTTTCCCTTCTCCAGGGATCTTCCCAACCCAGGGATTGAACCCAGGTCTCCCGCATTTCAGGTGGTTACCAGCTGAGCCACAAGGGACGCCTGAGTTCTAAGCAAGTTCAAACATTTGGTAGTCAGGATGGGAGGGGATGTGGAGACAGGGAGCAGTAATCAAGGAACAGCAATGTAGTCCTGGGGCAGGGCCCTGGTTCCCCCTCAAGGGATACACACACAGTATCTTTGAGGTGTAGTGAAGATATCAAAACCCCCATCAAGTGGGAGAAGTGAACTGTTTGCTGCCCACAAGCATGTAGGCCCCAGACTCCTTAGAAGCGGGAGGTTGATGATTCTGAGTCCTAGTTACCTCACCACCGAATCATGAGGAGAATGTCCACGAGCTGATCACACCCTGCTCCCTGAACACTGTAAGACATCCCACTGCCCTCTCCAGGGTGCGACACAAAGTTCTGAGGGCACTAGCCCTCTGTGTCCCCCTTTGCCTGGCAAAATAATAAAACTTTTCTACTTTATCAAAATTCTGTCCCAAGAATTAGTTCAGTCTCAGGGTCTAGAGGTCCAATTTGGCTTCAGTTGGGTATGAGGGGAACAGTGAAATGATATGATGGATACACAGTAGAGGTTTTATATCTCTGGGAGTGTGGCCTTTGGAGTGAGGACAGAAAGAGTGCTGACCCGGGTAGGCCTCTTGAACTCCGGCGGCTTTCGGTGGTTCTTTCAGCCGTGTGCTTTCCTCTTCACAGAACATCCCTTGTGTTGTGTTTGTGCATCTTTCAGGAACCAGCTGGAAATACCAGATGGGTTTCAAGAATGTGGAAACTCCAAGAAGTTTTGCCCCAGTGCTGCTATCTCCCATGCACTGGAAAACTCCTGAAGGATTCTTGTCTTTCTTGTCCTTCGTGTTCCTGGAGTTTCTTCCTGAGCAAAGCGTGAGGATTAATGAGAGCCCTGGGTCTCCCTGGCTCTAAACCATGACACTGGCATTTCCTAGTTTCATGACATTAGGAGAAGTGATCACATCTGAGATATGGAACAACACAGGAATAAATTTGTTTTCCTGGTTTGTTGGAAAGAACACAATAATGGTGTATGAGAACTTTTAATCCATAAACTGATACATAACTTTCAAAAAAATTTTTTCTTTTATTTTACTTTGCAATACTGTATTGGTTTTGCCATACATTGACATGAATCTGCCACAGGTGTACATGAGTTCCCAATCCTAAACCCCCCTCCCACCTCCCTCCCCATATCATCTCTCTGGATCATCCCCGTGTACCAGCCCCAAGCATCCTGTATCCTGCATCGAACCTAGACTGGCAATTCATTTCTTACATGATAGTATACATGTTTCGATGCCATTCTCCCACATCATCCCACCCTCTCCCTCTCCCTCAGAGTCCAAAAGTCCGTTCTATACATCTGTGTCTCTTTTGCTGTCTCGCATACAGGGTTATCATTACCATCTTTCTAAATTCCATATATATGTGTTAGTATACTATATTGGTGTTTTTCTTTCTGGCTTACTTCACTCTGTATCATCGGCTCCAGTTTCATCCATCTCATTAGAATTGATTCAAATGTATTCTTTTTAATGGCTGAGTAATACTCCATTGTGTATATGTACCACAGCTTTCTTATCCCATTACTAATGTGTCAATAAATTCTTGGCATCCTTGGTATAGACTGATGCTTATTTATAGAAGCTACAAATGCAAACATACATAAATGTGCTCTATCATGCGCACAGAGACACATCTGCCACTAGACGGGCTGTAGGGAAGAGCACACTCGCTCTGATTTTTTTCTCTATACACACACTCACAATACTTCTGACACTAGGTCTACACCCTAATCCACAAACTGTATACTTCAGGGACTTTTATGGAGGCATGATTGACCATGAAGTCAATTTCCAGGCCCTCTCTTCTCTCTGGGGAATGGGGCCTAGGGCTGAAAATCAAAGCTTCTCATCATGGCTTGGCTTCTCTGGTGACCAGATCCCATCCTGGAGCCCAACTAGAGCCACCTCTTTAGAGCCACAGACACTCCTAGCACCCAGGGGACTGACTTCAAGGTGTAGATGCTCTGTCAGAAATCAGGGCCAAAGACCAAATGCTAGAACAAGCAACGCTCCCTGTGCTCGTAACACTTAGGGAGCGCCTCAGCTCTAGGAGCTTTGTTCCAGGAACTGGGGTCAGATTTTACACACCACACACACACATATGCATATATTATAAAGAGAAAGAAAAAGGATATATATTCTTTTATTTCACACCAGCAAACAAAGGCAACACAGGAGCCTCAGCTTAGGACATGGATACACACTCACAGCAGGTCTAGCAGCAGATTAGATGGATAGATCTGGAGTCAGTTTGACCTAGTGGCACAGACACTTGCTATTTAGCTTTCAAGGAAAAAAGTGTGCTAGTATTATCTTTTGAGATCCTTGGTTTTCTTCCTATTCAGCCTGTCCTGGACTCACTAGGTCACCAAAATATCTATCAGACATTACTCTGTCTGCCCTAATCATTTTGGTTTATTTTTGAGGGCATTGTTCTTTTGAGCTGATTAACTCTCCACTCCCATCCCACCCCTGCTCTTGGTCTCTTTCCTATTAATGTGGCTCAACCTAAGGCCCAGAAACAATCTTCTTTTCTGGGAAATGCCTCTTGTATTTCTAGCGACCATTAATTCTTAAACAGTTAGATCTCTTAAGATACAGTAAACAGAGGGCAACATCTGGACTACAGCAAAAATAGATGTCACACATCTAGGTATACCCAAAGCCAAGTTATCACGGATGGCTTTTCTTTTTTTTTTTTTTTTTTTTAGCTTGCAAAGAAAGTACTAGACTCAAAAATGATACTTGCAGGTGATTTTGACAACTTCATCATGCAGAAATGATTTATAATTTGGCTGATAAAAGTTTTTCTCTTTCATAGTTATAAATATGTTTCAAGATCAGCATTTACTCTAATGTATAATATTTGTATATAATGTGTGTTCTTTTTGTAAATATCAGTTGTTAAAAAATATTTGCAGTCAATTTGCAGTTCGAATTATAAGTGTGTCCAATTCAGCAAGCCAGCCCACTTATTTACTCAGTAGTTGCTCTGATGCCAAAGAATATACTAGTTTACTCAAGTTTTTTTTTAACACTTTTATCAAAGTGTGCTCTGTTCAAAGGGCCCTATAGGCTGATGACTAAAGGAAAATCAATACACATAAGACAATCAGTGAAAAAGTAAAATCCAGTAAAGTTCATTTGTTTGGTACCAGCAATATACACAAGAGAACTGCTAAGCGAAAAATAAATCCATGAATATAGGAAAAAGATCTGGTACTCCAGACCTGGCACAAATGTGGGTGTATTTATTTAAATGAAAAAGCAGGCCTTTCAGAGCCGCTTACCTGGGAATCTGACCGCGGTGCTTGAGTTGGTCTTCTCTGGCTCCTGTAACAAACGACAGCAAACTGGTTGGCTTCCGACAACAGAAAGCTTTGCTTTCATGGTTCTGGACGCCAGAATCACGGTGTTGGCAGGGCCAAGCCCCTTCCGAAGGCTCTAAGAGGCAGTGCAGTCCTTGCCCCGCCAGGTCGCCAGCCGCAAGCATTCACTGACTCCTGGCTGCATCATTTCCGTTTGCATCATTTCCGTTTCTGCCTTTGCCGTCACTTCCGCTTTCCTTCCTGTTTCTCACTCCGTCTCGCTTTTATAAGGATGCACGTAATGGCTTTAAGGGCCCGGCGGAATGCGCTTGGCTGTTTCATCAAGTTTCTTTCTTCCCTCCTTCCTTGCTCCCTCCCTCACCTTCTCTTTCTCGCTCTTTCTTTTATAGCCACTATGGACAACTTAAAAAAAATTAAAAGCCGAGCTATCGCATGATCCCACAACCCGCTACCGGGCATCCCTTACAGCTTGCACCCGGGGCAGGGTATTTCTCCCACCCAAGAGTTTCACGTGAATCAATGACTGATTCTGTTCAATGAAACATCAGTTCTAATGGTTTTTCACTAAAATACCATGAAAAATTCTCTGATCTGTTTGAAAATGGAGCAAAACAAAATAAAAACTTTTTTAATTGCAGGATTTCTCAGATATTTAGCTGCAAAAATGCACTATAAGTCTTTAATGATAATGCCAGGTTTAAACAGAGCAAAGAACAGTTTTATTTAAGAAGATACATGAGTTTGGGAATAGCAGAGGAATTTCACTGGGGACAAGCAAGCATGGTGAACCACAGGCAAATTATGAGAAGCGGCAATAGTTGTTCTTCTACAGAGGAAAGGAGGGAGTTGGAAAGAGATGTTCTGAACAAAAGCTCTTTGGAGGGACGTGAGTTTGAAGTGGTGGTGGCTTCTCACCGGCTGCACACGAGAGGGCAGCTTGCTGCTGTCAGTGGAGAGGACAGTCCTTCTTCCTGCCGGACGTCTTCAAGCTGCCCTGAGCGTGTGTGCCTGCTCCTCAACTCCGGCGCTGGGTTGTTTCCTTAAAACAATTTCTTAAACATTTTTGCAAGAAGCTTTACAGACTTAAAGGGAAAAAAAAGAAAGAAATTCTTTTCTCCCAGGGCATCTGGAGAGCTAACGTTCAAAGGATAATACTCAGAGACATGCAGCTGTAGCGGCGCACCATCTAATTTCTAAATAACAAAATGTGTTACAATAGCTGCCATTACTATTAAACAATTTTCTGGAGGTTCTAGTCAAAGGCAAAAGGAAGAGAGAAGAAAAGCCTATTGGAAAGAATGAAACAATAGGATTGATGTCATCATATTCATTTTCTGAAAAGTATCTAAAGGATTCACTGTAATAGATTAATCACAATAATTTAATGACAAGATTCAACAAAGCAACTAAACGAAGAAGCAAGAGAGTTCCTAACTGTTTGTAAGTCCAGCTTGAACGTATAATATAGTGAAGTTTTCTTTAATAAAACAATAGGAATAGGTAAAGTGTGCATAAATAGTCAATTCTAATGAGAAATGGCAAAGCTATAACACTTTCTAAGGACTATGCAAATTTAAATTAATAAAGGTTTTCCTGGATGGAAAGATTGAGTTTTGAAAAGGCATTATTTATGTTTAAAAATACATCATATATTGATTGAAACCTCATAAAAAATATCAATAGAAAGCTATTTGAAATTGGACAAAATAATTTTAAGCTATTCGGAAACTTTTGGAAAACTATTTTGAAAAAGGGAAATAAGACACTTTTGTGATCAGATATATATAAAATATTAGTACATCTATTATAAAAGCCCAACAATTCAATGAGTGATTTATTGGTATAACATGAAATATACAGATCTGTGAGCTAACCCAAGTAGTTCTGAACTGGATCAGAGAATGTGTAATATGTAATATATGATATTATATATGCTATGTGACTCATCAACACAGTGAAGGGATAGAGATATTCCAATAAAGGCTAGAATATTCCTTTTCCTGTAAATTTTGACCAGCAGATAGATGTTTGTGTATCTGTGTAGTTATATTTACATGCTTATGTATGTATGTTTTAACATCTACATTATCAAAGCAGGTCCCCCATCCAAGACCCAAGCAGGCCCAACTCTGCCTAGCTTGCCAGGTCAGATAAGATTGGTGCATTCAGGGTGGTTGTTATGCTTAGTGAAATAAGTCAGATAGAGAAAGATAAATACTCCGTGTTATCACTTATATGTAGAACAAATATATATGGCAAAACAGAAATAAGCTCACAGATACTGAGAAGAAACTAGTGGTTGTCAGTGGGGAGAAGAAAGCAGGGAGGGGTAAGAGGCTGGCATGGGACTAAGAAATGCACACTGCTGGTTAGTCCATAAGCTGTGTCTGACTCTTGTGATTCCGTGGATTGTAGCCACCAGGCTCCTCTGTCCATGGGGTTTCTCAGGCAAGAATATTGGAGTGGGTTGCCATTTCCTCCTTCAGGGGATCTTCCCAACCCCGGAATCAAACCCGGGTCTCCTGGACTGCAGGCAGACGCTTTGCCCCCTGGGCAAGCAGGGAAGCCCTGAGAAATCAGTAAGCTCCGTGGACAACAGTGCAGCGTGGAGGACACAGGCGACACTTTACAGGCATAGAACGCAGCCGATACTTCATGACTTCATGGCTGAGTGGCCGGACAATGTTGTAATAACTTTAAATGGAGTGGCGCTGCTGCTCAGTCACTGAGGCATGTCTGATTCTTTGTGACCCCATGAACTGCAGCACACCAGGCTTCCTTATCCTTTACTGTCTCCTGGAGTTTGCTCACATTCATGTCCATAGAGTTGACGATGCCATCCAACCATCTCATCTTCTGCTGCCCATTTATCCTTTGCCTTCAGTCTTTCTCAGCATCAGGGTATTTTCCAGTGAGTTTGCTCTTTGTATCAGGTGGCAAAAGTGTTGGAGCTTCAACTTCAGCATCAGTCCTTCCAGTGAATATTCAGGGTTGATTTCCTTTAGGGTGGACTGGTTGGATCTCCTTGCAGTCCAATGGACTCTAAAGAGTCTTCTCCAGCACCATAATTTGAAAGCATTGATTCTTCAGCACTCAACCTTCTTTATGATCTAACTCATATCTGTACATGACTACTGGAGAAACCATAGCATTGAACCACTATGTTGTATTCCTGAAACTAATAAAATATTAAATCAATCATATTCCAATACAGAAAATATGGTCTAATGCTTAAATCATAGCTAAAAATTTTTTAACAAAGTATAGGTTCAAGAATTGTAGGCAAGCTTTTAAGTTCAAGAATTTAGATATGTCTACAGAATAATTAAAAGATATATAGACAAAAGTTATGAAGATTAACAAGAAAAGGTGTTACAATCTTTCTTTCTAAAAACATATTACTTTAAATCATTATCTTAAGAACAATGCTATGCAAAGGTTTAGAAAGGCAATCCATGAAAGGAAGAATTTAAATCCAAATTAACAAATGAGCAAAAAGTCATTCCCCTTTGTAGATAGAGAAGTGAAAATAACATGATGCATATAACAAGACCCCATTGTTTTGCCTCTCAACTTGACACAGGGTAGCAACAGGAAAGCTGGCCTGGCCAAGATGACAATGGTCACCGACGGAGTGTGAAGCGCTGCGGGGAACCTGGAGGCAACCGAGGTGCATGTATCTGGGGCCTTCCAAAGGGTCTGTGCACACTGGTGTAATTTCATTTCTAGGAGTCTTTGGTAAGAAGATAACACACACACAGACCTATCTCCCTATCTGCTGTTTAGTCTCTCAGTCTTGTCCCATTCTTTGCCATACCATGGACTGTAGCCTGCCAGGCTCCTCTGCCCATGGGCTTTCCCAGCCGAGAACACCGGAGTGTGTTGCTATTCCCTTCTGCAGGGGTTCTTCCCAACCCAGAGATCAGACCTGTGTCTCCTGCATTGGCATGCAGATTCTTTACTGCTGAGCAACTGGGAAGCATAGATCACATAGAAATAAAAAATATATCTTATGAAAAGGATTATTCAAGTGAAGTCTTTCCTCCTCTGTGTGTGTGTGTTTTGCAATAGCACAATTTTGATAACATTTTACATGTTTAGAAAAAAGAATCATTAAAAAATATATGATGCATCTATGTGATGGGTCATCATATAGTCATTAAAATTTTGTTGTCAAAGAATATTTTTGACATAGTGCCATATAATATAGCATTGTAGGAAAAAGCACAACAAACTTATCTATGCATAGAAGTAGAAAAAGAATAAAAAAGAAGACAACTAAATTTTAAAATATTTTAATGTTTTATACTTTTATCATATTTAAAATTTCTAGATGGAACACATAATAAATTTATAATCAGAAAAACAAGTATTATTTTTAGAATAAGTACAAATATTACTGCAATTATATAAAGGAATTTGAAAACTCAAATTCTGAAACAATTCTCTGAATGCTACACTATACTTTCTATCACTGGCTTCACTGTCAACAGTGGAATAACAAAGGACAAAAATTCCCCTTCACACAAAAGGTAAAAACAAACAACTAATAACCCTCATGAAATTAAGAAAAAGACATTATTTTAAGTGGTTTGAAAAAATAGTTTAATCAATTTGTGTATGAATCCTTTAAAGGAGCAAAACACTAGTTTAGTGATGCAAACCTCTCCCTCAGAGATCCAGTGTCTCATTCAGGGATTATTTTACAAATAGAAACTTCCAGTTTTGTCAATCTGAAAATGTCGTCTTCATTAACATCACCTAAAAATGTGTCATTTATCCCTGCCAAGGTTGGTAATGATATGCTAAATACTGATTGAGAAATATGATTGATGTCTTTTTTATTATTTTATTTCAAAACCAGTTCAAGGCAGCTAGGTGTGAGTATAAGCATCTTTTCATATTTTAGCAGTTACCATATATTTTTTTCTATGTATCTTAGGATGGGAAGATACTTCCTGAAGAGAACATTAGATTATATGGAAATCAAAAAGGCAAGAACTTGGCAAATTCCAAGAGGCACACTGTTCCTTGCTTCAAACGGGCTTCTGGTCTATTTGCATCGCGAGGGCTAACCCCTTCTTTACTCGTAGCCTTAATCACCACCATCACTCATTCTGCAGTGGTTCCTGCTTCCTTGACATCTTCTCTCCTTCCAGACTCCAGTCTGCAATGTCCGCTCTGCAAGGTTCATGATCTGGCATCCTGTGCCCTGGCAGAGGGAACATCTCTCTTCAAGCTACACTCTGCGTGCATTTGCAAGTCTTGGGGCTCTCCTCCTTGAAATATATCCTAGCAGTCTTGTCTTTAGGAGATGGCTAACATCCGTGTGGAGAAAGAGCCACTTTCCATGAAGGAGAGTTAACCAAAAGTATTCCTTTTTATGATGAGATACAGATTTCCCATTAAAAATAGAATCCTTCATTTCAAATACTGCAATATTTGAATTGCTAAGTAATATTTACAGTTGCTTCTAGTCATCATATTTGGGTTCTTCAAATCTAATATGCATGTTTTCTGTACCACAGATTTCATTGTTAATGGGATATTTTTGGATTATGTTTTTAACAACTTTCCACTCGTATTTTAAACTTGGGACCAACTAGACATAATTTACTAAAGCTTAGAGCAATTCTTATAGGATGATTCATCCAAATGTTGCCCAAACCTGTAATCTTCTTTTGCTATACAACTTTACCTGGTACAACTCGCACCTTCCAGTAGCTTATTGCAATTTCCCAGCACATGACCTTTGTGCCCACACAATGCATCTTCTCTTTTCAAAAATATACAGTGATCATATCATACCTATATGAAAAAAAAATCCTCTAATGGATTCTTGTATTAATTTCCTTGGAAAAAAAGTTAAGACCAACCTAGATAGCATATTCAAAAGCAGAGACATTACTGACTAAGGTCCGTCTAGTCAAGGCTATGGTTTTTCCTGTGGTCATGTATGGATGTGAGAATTGGACTGTGAAGAAGGCTGAGCGCTGAAGAATTGATGCTTTTGAACTGTGGTGTTGGAGAAGACTCTTGAGAGTCCCTTGGACTGCAAGGAGATCCAACCAGTCCATTCTGAAGGAGATCAGCCCTGGGATTTCTTTGGAAGGAATGATGCTAAAGCTGAAACTCCATTACTTTGGCCACTTCATGCGAAGAGTTAACTCATTGGAAAAGACTCTGATGCTGGGAGGGATTGGGGCAGGAGGAAAAGGGGACGACAGAGGATGAGATGGCTGGATGGCATCACGGACGCAATGGACGTGAGTCTGAGTGAACTCCGGGAGTTGGTGATGGACAGGGAGGCCTGGTGTGCGGCAGTTCATGGGGTCGCAAAGAGTCGGACACGACTGAGCTACTGAACTGAACTGAAGCTGCAGTGACAAAATCGAAAATGTCCATTGCATGTTAGAGTAAACGCTGATTTTTCACTCATGGATCCGTCCAGCATGGGTGTTCTTGATTAGAGAGCAGGGCTAAGATTCATCTAGTCATTCAAAACCTAGGTTGCTGGGGACCGTTCCTTCTTCTTTATGGAGCTTCCAAGGGTGCCCTGCGTATCATTATTCAACTAAGAGATGAGAGGCAGTGGAGGAAACTACTTCTTATTTTATATTCCCTCCCCCTGAGAGAGACACGCTTGATTAGTAAACACTAGTCACTATATGGGCTTCCCTGGGGCTCAGTGGTGAAAGATCTGCCTGCCAATGCAGGAGACGAGGTTCGATCCCTGGGTCAGGAAGAGGCCCTGAAGAAGGAAATGGCAGCCCACTCCGGTAGTCTTGCCTGGAGAGTCCCTTGGACAGAGGAGCCTGGCGGGCTGCAGTGTCCATGGGGTCACAAAGACCTGGACACGGCTGAGCGAACAAACAAGAGCAGCAAGCACCATCTAGATTCGCAGAGACTATAAAATGTAGCTGGTAGGGAAGCCACTTTTTAGCAGTAATTCTGCCTCACAGCAGGGGATCCCAAATCTTCGGTGGTCAATTTGCTCTCTCTGACATAGTTTCCATCCCAGCCTTCTCAGTAAGAAATGCAAATTGGTGAGCCGATCTAGGCTTTTGCTAATACACCTGCTTCTTTTCCTGTGTCTCCCCTTTGCAGGCATACAATTCAGTGCCTCCTAACCCTGCTGCTCCAGAATCTCACCGTTAAGCCTCCAGATCCCTGCACAAGCTCTTTCCTTGCCTGGATTTCTTTTTCTTGTTGATAGTTTCCTGAATCCTGAGAGTGTAACTGAGATGTTCTCAAACTCAACTTCATGTAGCAACTGATGCATTTGATACAGCTGAGGCATGTCTCCCAATCTGGGATGAACTCTGTGAAGGCAGGCATCATTTTATGTGAATGAGGAGTTCAGGATGGGCCACCCCAAATACACTTCTCTGGCGTATTGATTATTTAGAGCAGAAGGCTCTTGAGAAACAGCAGATGCAGGAAGGTGTCTCTGAGCTTCCCTTTTCTACCTCAAAGCCAGTCGTAAAAGTTCCGTGAGAAAAGAAACCTCTTTGGGCTGAGAAGCACATTCTATCACCTGATGGGAGTCAAAGCTTTGCATGTAGAAAGCTACTGGAATAAGCTCTGGCTTCCATCAGTTTCCTGCATGTATTTCCTTGTCCCTGGCCCGCTGTTTACTAGCCCTGGCCCAAGTTAGATTGTCTTGTCCCAGCCCCACAGTTCATCATGCTTTGCTGTGAAAGCGTATAAGATTAGGGGCTTTACAGCTTCTTCAGGTCTTCATTTTCCTTTTTAAGACTGTCTTGTCCATGTAAAATATATTAAATAAAATGTGCATGCTTTTCTCTTGATAATGTCTGAGGTCAGTTTAATTCTTAGGCTCAGGCATAGAGGTAGAAAGTTTTTCCTCCTTTCTATTAAGTTTCTTTAGGGAAGGCATGAGCCTGCTTGGCTAAAAATGTACCCCACGTTTCTAACACATATTGGGGCACAGAACAGGTGTTTGGAAATGTTTGTTGAATAAGTGAGGGCACACCGTTTTGCATTTTGTGTTAGGAGTATCTATCAGTGTTGATAAAAACATACAAAGAAGCAAGTAGGAAAGAGAAAATAGAGGGGAGGGAGAGTAGGTTCTGTAGCCAGGTATCCTTTATTTCAAAGCTCACCAGCCATTTGAGGTTTAAAGTCATAATTAATACTGTTATTGGAGTAAAATAAGTGAATAAGCAAATGAGTTTGCATCCTGGTGGTAGACTTCTCCTCCATGAACAGAAAGGACAGTAACTCTTCTTAATGCTGTTTATTAAAGAGACTTCTAATTTACCTACAACCTTTTAGCCAATGTCCAATTTCTAAATCTCAATAAATGCTATTTGGCAGGAAGGGGATCAGGAAATGCTATGATTTAAAGACACCAGAAAGATATGAAGAAAAGTTTAAACATAGAAACATTCTGAATCTCAGACTAAAAATCAGTTCAGTTCAGTCACTCAGTCGTGTCTGACTCTTTGTGACCCCATGGACTGCCAGGCCTCCTTGTTCATCACCAACTCCCAGAGCTTTCTCAAACTCATGTCCATCGAGTCAGTGATGCCATCCAACCATCTCATCCTCTGTCATCCCCTTCTAGTCCAGCCTTCAATCTTTCCAAACATCAGACTAAAAATACTCAGAAGAAATAGTAAACTTTTATAACAAAGCTATGATTTTTCCAGTAGTTATGTATGGATGTGAGAGTTGGACTGTGAAGAAAGCTGAGCACCAAAGAATTGATGCTTTTGAACTGTGGTGTTAGAGAAGACTCTTGAGAGTCCCTTGGACAGCAAGGAGATCCAACCAGTCCATCCTAAAATAAATCAGTCCTGAATATTCATTGGAAGGACTGATGCTAAAGCTGAAACTGCAATACTCTGGCCACCTGATTTGAAGAACTGCTTCATTTGAAAAGTCCTTAATGCTGGAAAGATTGAAGGCGGGAGGATAAGTGGATGACAGAGAATGAGATGGTTGGGTGGCATCACCGACTCAATGGATATGAGTTTGAGCAAGCTCCAGAAGTTGATGATGGACAGGGAGGCCTGGCGTGCTGCAGTCCATGGGGTTGCAGAGTCAGACACAACTGAGCGACAAAACTGAACTGCACTGATTTCTATAGTTTAAAAGCACTGATATCATAAGAAGATGACATCGCCCCAGATAACTCTGGGGAGAGTGGAGGGCTCAAAGAGAGCTCTTGGGTGCAGGATTGTCTAGAAACTATCTGAATTCTACAACAAAGTCTGTTATAAAAATCTATTAAGAGATCTTTCTTTTTCAAATATTTGGAAAGTTTCTATGAGATATCTCCAAAAGTGTCATTAATATGAAGAAAAAAAAAAAAAAAAGCACAGAAAAACGATTGCTTTCTTCCTGGCTCCATGCTGGTTGTCCTGGGATGCATTCGGTGGAGGGGCATTTAAGAGGCTCAGTGAATGACTTCATTATGTATAAATGGTAATGAGCTTGAATGTTCCTCTCTAGTAACATCTACAAGAGCAATTCCCTGATTTACTCAAACCTCTTTCCCCGTAGAAAAAATGATGTCTTTTCTCAAAGAGTCATCCAACGACAAGCTTAAAGACAAAGCATACTTTACTCTGGGATCTTTATCTAATTTTTAAACACTGAAGATTGCAAAGGGAAATGTTCCTTCTCTTTGGAGACCACCACCTAAACGTGCGCCTCTGGTTTCTAATATATTCAAGATCTTAATCTAATTATCTTTCACTGTAAGATTCCCTCACTTTAACTAATGTCCTTCAAGATCAGAGCTCTTTTAAATCTTATAAACTCAGTCCCTTTTGCTAACCTAAATTCAGCTGCTGTTTTCATTTATTGAAGCCATTCATGAAATGTGTATTCAAAATGGAAACATGAGCACCATGGCTGTGTAACTGCCTTTGGGATTTCCACCGATCACAGTGAACCTGAGATCCCGACGCAGCACAGGGTGGACGCAAGTGATTTCCCTGGGAAGCAAGTCCTGGGGTGGACAGTTCCCCAGGGAACGTGCTGGGGGTCCCACCACGGAAGGAAATCGGGAAACGCAGGCCTGGGCAGAGTGAGGCTGGGACTGCCCTGCGGTCTCGTGGCAGCGCGGGAAGGACGCGCAGGCCTCTGCCCCTCCCCTCTTCAGGCTGGTGGTGGGTCCTCTCCACCTTTCATTCCTCGCCGGCTGCAGCCTGTCCCCGGAGTGAACGGGACGAAGCGAGGCGGCTGTCCGCTCACGGCGGTGCCCGGAGGGCGCGGGGAGCTGGGGCTCCGGGAGCTGGAGGGCGACCGGGGCGTCCGGCCACCAGCGGGGAGATGCAGCCGCCCCGCGCAGTGCGGGACTGCGAGGCGCCGCGGTCCCCTCGCTGGGACGCTGGCGCGGGAAGGCAGGCCCCAGGTTCAGGGGGGCCACTCCTCGCCCATCTCAAGCTCCGGGGGAAGGAGAGACCCCCCACCGGCGCCCGGGGGCTCCGCAGCAGAGCCGCGTGTCCTTGATTAGAGCCTCGCGTCCCCAGAGCAGACGCGATTCCTCCTGGTTTCTGCGGGCGCACTGGCCTCGTCACCCGCTGCAGCCCGGGGGACCCCGCATCCACAGGGCAGTGATGACCCTCTCCTCTAAATGGCAAGCGATCGGGAGCGCGGTTTATCTGCGGGAGGAAGGACCCGACCTGACTTCACACGCTTTGTTTAGCTCATCCTCCTTCCTCCAATTACTTTTTCGTGAAGGAAGTAGAATCACCCCTTGGACCTTACCCTGGTTCAAATGTGGGAGACCTTTGGCAAGCGGGTATGGTGGTTTGACGAGGAAAACCCCAGGACTCCTCATGTGTCACACCGCCCACTGCAGCTCGGTAGTCAGGCCCAAAGACCATGATGATTATGCTTTCTTAAATAAATGAGACTGGAGAAGTGATGTCAAACCAGTATATTTTAATATGTATATAGAAAGTCATTTGCAGTATCAAGCGGCTACAAATGGACTCCCGATGGAATGTATTATATTATTAAAATTGTGCAGTGAATGACTTTAAAAACAATAAAAATTCACTTTATAATCTAGATTCTATTAACAATAAATGGCCAGTTACCCGACTGCACTTTTACTAATCCATTAAGCTACAGTTTTAAAATCACTTATAAGGAAATGTTAGTATTAGATATAATAAAATGCTGCTCTAACATGTTGGATTTTAATTACTGTTCTTATAAAATATGAATTAACATAGTGGCAATTCGCTGAAGTCTAATTAACTTGCCTTAGTTATCTTGCTCAATGCCTACAATATTCTATGACAGTACAATGCAAATACTCTTTACAAAGTTAACATATTAATAAGAAAATGATTATGTATTTTCTCCAATTTAGTTTCTATTTAATTATATCACAAACTTGGTTTGTCTCCCAGCAAAGTATCAGTTTTGTAAATAGCGCTGGGAGCAATCACTTGATCATGGATCTTGGAAACAGGCTAGTGCCTTATTAATTCTGTGCAGTTTTTAAGGGTAGCTGTGCTTCCCGCCCGATGCACCCGTTTCCTGCCCCTCCGACCGCTGCTGCTCCCACTCTTCCGCAGTTCTGATGAAGTGAAATTAAGACCGCACGGAGCCCGGGCTCCACGCCCTCGGCATCCTCTCTGATGAGTGGGCTGATGTGGAGAAGACAGGAGACTGGCAGGAGAGAGGGATGCCAGGGCAAGTACCAAGGTCAGCATACTGGTCACGGATGAAACAGTATAAAGTCTGCGAAAACTGATGTGGTGTATCTTACAAAATACTAATGACAAGATGAGTTGCTTTCCTTTTTTTTCTTTGTGATATTCATGCAAAACAGCTCAAATTTTCTTACCAATTCTGGAAGGTTGTATCAGATAACAGAATTGGAAAGCTGGTGTACTTCCATCAGCTGAAGGGACCCATCCCGGCTTCCTAATCTGTCGTCCTCTGGACCCTGCTTGGCAAGCTCTAGGGTTCAGTGTCTTCCTCGTGGGATATCACACATCGCAGGTGATATTGAATATCACCCTGGAATATCCACTTCTGACCAGTTTTCATAGAATCCCAAATTACAACAACTCTTAAGCTGTTTGAATCAATTTCTTCCCATCCCCTTGCATACTGAGGAAAAGGAGCAAGGGGAGGGAACAGAAGGAAACTTTCTGGGTGAACTGATTCGTGCATGCTGCTTTTGCCCTTTATCCAGAGAAATTTCCAGTTCTAGCTTGTGCATGGGACCCCCTGGCATTTTATGATCTTTAGCATCTGCCCAAAGGAACACTGCTAATGCTTCCTGCCAAACTGCAAAAGTCCTCAATTTGAATTCCTTTCTAGTGCCTTATTTACAGAGACAATTGGAAACAGTTCTGCTAAATTTAGATCATTCATTCTCAACGGTAGGCTTCCCAAGTGGCTCAGTGGTAACGAACCTTCCTGCCAATGCAGGAGATGAGGGTTTGATCCCTGGGCCAGGAAGGTCCCTGGAGAAGGAAAGGGAAACCCACTCTAGTATTCTTGCCTGGGAAATCCATGGGCAGAGGAACCTGAGGGGCTACAGTCCATGGGGTCACAAAAGAGTTAGCTCCTACTTAGCAACTAGGCAGGCACAATTCTTAAGGGTTAAGGGGTTTTCCAGGGGTCATGTGTGGATGTGAGAGTTGGACTGTGAAGAAAGCTGAGCACCGAAGAATTGATGCTTTTGAACTGTGGTGTTGGAGAAGACCCTTGAGAGTCCCTTGGACTGCAAGGAGATCCAACTAGTCCATCCTAAAGAAGATCAGTCCTGGGTGTTCACTGGAAGGAGTGATGCTAAAGGTGAAACTCCAATACTTTGACCACCACATGTGACTCATTGAAAGGACCCTGATGCTGGGAGGGATTGGGGGCAGGAGGAGAAGGGGACGACAGAGGATGAGATGGTTGGATGGCATCACTGACTTGATGGATGTGAGTTTGAGTGAACTCCTGGAGTTGGTGATGGACAGGGAGGCCTGGCGGGCTGAGATTCATGGGGTCGCAAAGAGTCGGACACGACTGAGTGACTGAACTGAACACACGCCCTCGGCATCCTCTCTGATGAGTGGGCTGATGTGGAGAAGACAGGAGACTGGCAGGAGAGAGGGATGCCAGGGCAAGTACCAAGGTCAGCATACTGGTCACGGATGAAACAGTATAAAGTCTGCGAAAACTGATGTGGTGTATCTTACAAAATACTAATGACAAGATGAGTTGCTTTCCTTTTTTTTCTTTGTGATATTCATGCAAAACAGCTCAAATTTTCTTACCAATTCTGGAAGGTTGTATCAGATAACAGAATTGGAAAGCTGGTGTACTTCCATCAGCTGAAGGGACCCATCCCGGCTTCCTAATCTGTCTTCCTCTGGACCCTGCTTGGCAAGCTCTAGGGTTCAGTGTCTTCCTCGTGGGATATCACACATCGCAGGTGATATTGAATATCACCCTGGAATATCCACTTCTGACCAGTTTTCATAGAATCCCAAATTACAACAACTCTTAAGCTGTTTGAATCAATTTCTTCCCATCCCCTTGCATACTGAGGAAAAGGAGCAAGGGGAGGGAACAGAAGGAAACTTTCTGGGTGAACTGATTCGTGCATGCTGCTTTTGCCCTTTATCCAGAGAAATTTCCAGTTCTAGCTTGTGCATGGGACCCCCTGGCATTTTATGATCTTTAGCATCTGCCCAA
Source organism: Cephalophus harveyi (assembly GCA_006410635.1). Taxonomy (NCBI): domain Eukaryota; kingdom Metazoa; phylum Chordata; class Mammalia; order Artiodactyla; family Bovidae; genus Cephalophus; species Cephalophus harveyi. The sequence goes on along the minus strand of SJYT01027329.1, from coordinate 471,263 downwards.
AGGAACACTGCTAATGCTTCCTGCCAAACTGCAAAAGTCCTCAATTTGAATTCCTTTCTAGTGCCTTATTTACAGAGACAATTGGAAACAGTTCTGCTAAATTTAGATCATTCATTCTCAACGGTAGGCTTCCCAAGTGGCTCAGTGGTAACGAACCTTCCTGCCAATGCAGGAGATGAGGGTTTGATCCCTGGGCCAGGAAGGTCCCTGGAGAAGGAAAGGGAAACCCACTCTAGTATTCTTGCCTGGGAAATCCATGGGCAGAGGAACCTGAGGGGCTACAGTCCATGGGGTCACAAAAGAGTTAGCTCCTACTTAGCAACTAGGCAGGCACAATTCTTAAGGGTTAAGGGGTTTTCCAGGGGTCATGTGTGGATGTGAGAGTTGGACTGTGAAGAAAGCTGAGCACCGAAGAATTGATGCTTTTGAACTGTGGTGTTGGAGAAGACCCTTGAGAGTCCCTTGGACTGCAAGGAGATCCAACTAGTCCATCCTAAAGAAGATCAGTCCTGGGTGTTCACTGGAAGGAGTGATGCTAAAGGTGAAACTCCAATACTTTGACCACCACATGTGACTCATTGAAAGGACCCTGATGCTGGGAGGGATTGGGGGCAGGAGGAGAAGGGGACGACAGAGGATGAGATGGTTGGATGGCATCACTGACTTGATGGATGTGAGTTTGAGTGAACTCCTGGAGTTGGTGATGGACAGGGAGGCCTGGCGGGCTGAGATTCATGGGGTCGCAAAGAGTCGGACACGACTGAGTGACTGAACTGAACAGAAGGTGATATCATCTCCAAGGAGGTAACAAAAATCCTTGGTTTTTGTGGAACAAAAAAGCTTACTATTTTTATGTGTAAAGCTCAGATATACATATGGCATATGAATAGGTATCTAGTATATCTGTAGTAGTAATATTTCATTGGGGAGCCATTTAGAAAAATTAAATGTCAGAAAAACTCCCTTAGGGGTGAGATAAAGAAAGAAAATATTGAGAAATAGTAATGCAGGTAAACAATTTGAAAAGTAACAGCAGGAGCACTTTGGTGTCTTCCAAGGAGGACTTCGTCTTAAACAGCACGTGGAGTGGTCAGAGCACCGCATCCCACCCGCACAGGCATTTTAGCTCTTGAGACAGTGTCCATGTTTCCTTCTTATTCTTCTTTCTGAGTAGCATGTTGGTGACCCTGCGCTTGACCTGATTTGTTGCAGCAGAGAAGGACACGAAGGTTTGGGTGCAATCAGACCGGAATGTTCCCGGACAGCCCTGCTGTATTTCTCAGCCCCTCTCCAGTTAGATGGGGCCAGAGGGCCTGTGCTGGCCGGCAGGCTAAAAGCAGAAACACGAGCCTCACTTCCAGGGCAAAGCACTCAAGAGCCAGCAGCAGGGGCTCCAGCTGGTGCAGTTACAAACGGGCCGAGCCTCCAGCAGCCGGTCCTGTGGGGCGAGGAGGAGAGGCCCCTGCTTGTCTGCCTTGGAAATGGAGCTGCAGTGAGAGATCAGCTCTGCTGAGGTTCAGGCCCTGAAATTCTGGGATTAATTTCTCAGAATCTCATAGCCTAACCTATCCTGAAAAACACAAAGGTGATTGCTAGCTTTGAGATGTGGAGTTGATTTGGGCGTTCCAAATCTATTAATCTCTACAGTGACTTTCCAGCCTTTGCAAAATTTACTGTGGTATATAAAACCCAGCTTTATGTACCAGATAGAAATGTTTCATAAGCTTCCTAATGGAAAACCCACAGGTCTTCCCCAGAAACAATCTGCTGTCTTCTGACAGTTATTTCTTAAAGAATTTATTTCAGTGACCTCAGTGGTGAATCTTAATAATAGTCAAATCTCAGGGTGGGGTTCACAGGATTAAAAAAGAAAGTACCATAAGGCAAAAGTACCAGTGCTTTAGGAATTACTTATTTTTATTAAGATATGCTTGCCTCCAGCATTCCTTTTAAACCCAGCCTCATTTCTTGTAAGTCCTGGGCCTGTAGGCCAGTGCTTATTTGCATGCTAATTACCAGCTAAAGGCACTTTATGCTGATCTAAGGTCTTTAACCAATTAATGAACCAGGGAAAGCTGATCTTTCCTCGGAGGGGAACTGCTTTACTTTCATCATCATTACCACGGAATTGCATTCAGCGTACCCATTGCTTCATATTTCACGCTCTTTCCTGAACATACACGTAGACAATTAAGCAGCCATGCTTAGATGCCACTGAGCATCTCGTGGAGTCTGTCTATATTTAGGAAACATGCCAAACACTGCAGATATGTAATGGACACAAAATGGAGAAATGGAGAGTCTAAAAACCCTCTAGCAAATGGCGATCCCTTGTCGGTCATCCACTCTACATGCAGTCTTCTTGCTATCCTGGGAGCTTTTAGAAGAATGTATATCCTGCCAAAGGTCTTAGATCTTGAGATGAAGCCCTATACAACCCCCCGATCATAGACCTGTTAATGGTGCCTTTAGGGACACTGCAGAAATATAAGACGGCCACGCAGTGGGTAAAAAGTAAGTAAGACGACGCTGGACACTGACTGGGCATCTGACAGAGGAGGAAAGTGAGCTGTGCCTCCTGATGTTTGGGCAGAGAACCTAAGTATTTGGTTCCATATTTCACAGGTGGGTTGCACATAATCAGGAGAGTGTTTTCGAAACATATGGCAGCCCATAATGGCTATATCAGTGACATAGAATATACATACATTTATACAAATTCCTTCAAGCATGACTTTATCTAACTTCAGTGACCAAAACTGCTCATCTATTCTACTCTTTGTTGCAGGAATCTGACCTTTGTAACCAGGGCACAGTTCCAGTTCATAGTTTAAAAGTTTTGAGAAATGCATCTGCACAAATAAACAGCAGTAGTATGTCAGTTCTTCAAGCCCCCGAACCATCTGTTTCTGGGTGGCTGGGTCTCCCTGGGGCCTCTTGGTGCGCCAGCCTTGAGGATGATCCAGGCCACACTCTCTGTCTCAGGCTGTCTCTGTGCCCTGGCGTTCTGCCGTCCCATTCCACCCCCTTGTTCTCTACTAGATCAGAGCTGCAAAGTTAGTAATACATGTGCTAAGAAACATAGCTTTGTTTTTTTCCCCCTTGGAACTAATTGATGTGATATACCCTGGACTACCTTGGAAGAAGAGGATCAGTTTTATTTTTCTATTGGTTTGCTTCAGTAACCTCACACCAAGTTAATGTTTAGACTCTGGATAATTCTAGCTCTGTCTAGATGGTTCAATAAATACCTTTCTTTCAGATTTAAGTCAACCCTCCAGCAAAGGTCCTCTCTCCTGTCACCAGCACTGGATGCAGAATGAGCGAAAATGAACAAGGAAGGCCTGCCTCCATCAGCTCCAAGGACCTCCACGTTACAGAGGTTCCTGGGTTTTATTGTTTTAATCGTATTGGAGTGTAGTTGATTTACAACATAGTGTTACTTTCAGGTATGCAGCAGAGTGATTCATTCATTCAGTTATACACACACACATGTTAATTCTTTTTCAGATTCTGTTTTCATTTGGGTTATCCCAGAACACGGAGTGGACTTCCCTGTGCGACGCAGGGGGTCCCTGTTGGTCATCCACTCCATATGCAGTAATGTGTGCAAGCTAATCGCTAGCTCCTAATCAGCCCTTCCCCTTTCGTAACTATAACTCTGTTTCTAAAATCAGTGAGTCTGTTTCTATTTTGCAAGTAACTTCATTTATATCATTTTTTTAAATTGAGTCCATATATGAGTGGTATTGGGCTTTCCAGGTGGCCCATTGGTAAAGAATCAGCCCGCAATGCAGAAGATGCTAGAGAGGTGTGCTTGGTCTCTAGGTCAGGAAGATCCCCTGGTTGCCCAGCATGGCAACCCACTCCAGTACTCCTGCCTGGAGAATCTCACGGACAGACGAACCTGGAGGACTGTAGACCACAGGGTCACAAAGAGTCAGACAGGACTGAGGCGACTGAACATGCATGCGTGCATGGGTGATGTCATACGATGCTTGTCTTTCTCTGTCTGACTGACTATGAGAGTTTCTAGGTGCATCCACATCGCTGCAAATGGCATTGTTCCATCCTTTTCTATGGCTGAGTCACATTCCTCTGTACGTACGTACCACACCTTTATCCATTCCAAAAAGGGGCAGACCTACATGGACACTTCTCCACAGAAAACACACAGAGGGCCAAAAAGCATGGGGAAGGATGTTTCTGTTTGTCTTGCTTGCTTGCTTGTCTTGCTTGCTTATCTCCATCACTTAGAACAGGCATCAGCACACAGTAGGCACACAAGAAATATCGCTGAATGAGCAGTTAATAGATACACAGAGTGCTCCTCTAAAGCCCCAGCAAGGGCCCGGGTGCTTGAAGGGCTCATCGCTCCATCACACGCTCTCAACGCCGGATACAGAGCATCAGCTGGGGCCTTCCTGCTGCTGTTAGCAGGGTTGTCTGCTGTCTCTCCGTTCTCAGAACCAGAGACCAGAGTGCTCTTCCTCACGCTTTATCTTTCTGCCTGGCTCACGTTTATGGAAAGCTGTTTCTTACTCCACCTACCAAGTATGATTTACATCAGTTACGGAAGGGATCGCAGAATTTAATGAGTTCCCTCTTCTCCCAAGTCTTGCTTTCTAATCTAGCATCACGCTAAGCAGGCCAGTTCATTCCATCTTCTGTTTTATTTTAGGAGGTAAGCCTCTGGACCAGTCTCATAGGAAAGAGAAGAAGAGAAAGAAGCCTGGGTTTTCTCCAAGTATGATTTACATCAGTTACGGAAGGGATCGCAGAATTTAATGAGTTCCCTCTTCTCCCAAGTCTTGCTTTCTAATCTAGCATCACGCTAAGCAGGCCAGTTCATTCCATCTTCTGTTTTATTTTAGGAGGTAAGCCTCTGGACCAGTCTCATAGGAAAGAGAAGAAGAGAAAGAAGCCTGGGTTTTCTTACTCTGGTAAGAGAAAGTAAGTTCAGAGATTTGATATTTGCACGCTATTCTTTCCATTGCACTGGGGGGTTTTTATTTAGAAAGAACAATGAAATACAAGTCACAACTACTTTGAATGGATATTTACAGCTCAGTAGTAATGGACCTAGGAGAAAAAGTGACTGGTTGAATTTGCTCAGGGACCATATTGCCACTGGTAATCTCACCTCTCTCCTGGGTATATACATACCAAAGCCTGTTGCCCATGGTTGGTTCCGTGAGAAGAAGCGGCCATATACATGGGGATGGTGGCACTGGAGACCCAACAGGGTTCACTAACAGGACTTTCTCTCTTTGCTGTGTATGCTGTTCCTGCTGTTTCAAGGGATAAATTAGCTAATCATATCAAGTATCCCCATAGTTTCATCATATATTCACTGCTAAGTTAGTCAGTTCAATCCCTCAGTCGTGTCCAACTCTTTGCGACCCCATGGAAAAAATGGCAGGCCAGCTATTTCGCTTTTAGTGTGCCCACCTATGTCACAAGATGCGGAATTGATTAAATAATCTATGCTTCAATATTAGCCATGATAAAAGAATCTATTCATATTGGTGCTGTGGATCCCACCCTTGGCTGTACCTCAGAATCTCCCCAAGAATTTCTAAAAATTACTGATGTTTAGACCCTACACTTAGCAGTTCTGAGTTAGGGCCTTGTGCTGTTCGTGTTTAGATGCTAAGTCATGTCTGACCTCATGGGACTGCAGCCCGCCAGGTGCCTCTGTCCACGGGCTTCTCCAGGCAAGAATACTGGAGTGGGCTGCCAGTTCCTTCTCCAGGGGTCTTCCCGACCCGGGGATCAAGCTCTCGAATCTCCTGCATCTCCTGCATTGGCAGGCAGATTCTTGATCACTCAAGCACCAGGGAAGCTCCTGAGTTAGTCAGGGCCTGGGCATTGATACATTTTTTTCAAAACTCCCCAGGTATTTGTAATAAGATGCTCTGGAGGCAGAATTTGGAACTGGCAGTGTCGTGAAAAGAGCCCTGGATTTAGGGCAGCTCAGTGGCCAGCGGTCTGATCCTTAGCTGGCCATGTTACTCCTTAGACAGCAGGCTCCCCGTCTCGGTGCTGAGCCCCTGCACTGTTCTGAAGAAGCATTTGACAGCGCACCCAAAAAATGTTTGGCAACTTCAAAGTTCTCTATGAATGTTAACTACACACCTGAAGCTTAAGTGATTATGTAGACTATGTTAAATGGTGTGGAATAGGAAAATGCAAAAATCCACAACAATAATGATAAGAATAATAATACCTTTCTGCCAACCTCGGGATGTCTTAGCGATTTTATAGAGAATGTGATTTCTGTGACCTCAGTGAAACACTATAGCGTTAGTGTTATTTTCTTTAGTACACTGTGAATTTCTCTCTAGAAACCATACCTAATAAAACTGAATTTTATTTTCAATTTATTTTTACCTAGGTAATTCTCACTTCTAGGTTTTGCCCATCATATGGATTTTCCCAGTTCAGAATGGAGTTTTAACGTGCTACGGATCCTCAGAGAGAAGCATGCAAATGGAATGCAAAATTGATGCGTGTTATTCCTACTGCTTGTTTATGAAACTAAAGAGCACCAGAAGCCATTGAATACGCTGTTGTTTGCAAAAGTAAGCTGTAGAAACAGGAGCCGGGAGAAACGCCACCTGAAAGCCGGGGAGAGGCAGAACACGGGCACAGTGTTTGGACAGCCTTCCCGTGAAAATGACCTAAGTCGGTTGCTGAAACTGTCCCTGGATGGAAGGAGACAACATAACTGGCCAAGAAGATAAAAAGGCAGAAGGAGTCAAGCCAGCGAAGAGCACGTTTGAACGTTACCAAGAAGAGGGGATTTGATTCTTTAGTGAGAGCCTGATAGGCATGCTGGAAATGTGCAATATTTTAAACCCTATTCGAGAAAACATGGATGTTTTCTGCATCCGATGGAGCAATTCCTGGCTACTCTCTCTCTGGGTGGATTTGCCTTCAAGTCAAGGAGCTCTGAACTGGCTCAAATTCTTTCTCAAGGCCGTAGAAATACAGCCGAACTCTGGGTATTCCCCACACATCCCACCACATACGAAGCCCAGAGAACTCACAGTGATATTTCAACAGGAGCAGCGAAACGGCAGACTTCCAGTGGTCGAGCCCAAGATGATGTGCTTAACTCTCCTTGTGGTTGAAAGACATCCTTAGCACATTTATCCTCCCAGTGAAGCTCTGGCCTGGAGGTTTGTGTTTCACTTAATCTCTGACTCAGATCAACCGTCGAGGACCAAATAGCATCCTCAGTGACCTCATGTTAGAGACATCAATTGTTGCTGCAATCATCTTGCACACTTAAAACTTGACATTGTGTACTCAGGAGATGAACTCTCCTCCCCCGTCTCTTTGGATAAGTGTCAGGCTAATTTTAGGGCCAGAAAAATGTATTTATGTAAGAACAATTATAGCAGAAAATGGGCACGTGATCTTGAAACTAAGTATGCAATAAATAGTCTCCTTAAATGAATCATGCAGGAAAGGGAGTGTGATTTCTATTCCAGGCTTCGCTGATCTACATTTGCTTTCGGCTACATATTTCAACACCGCTGACATCTAGAAACGCGGTGCATACGCTCTCACATCTGGCTCATCTCACGCTCCCCTTCCGCCCCAGTCCTGAGGCATGCCATCGATTTCACTCCAAACATTTCCAGGTTCTTCTGATTATATTATGGTCAGATGATGACCGTACTTGGTGTCGGAGAAGGCATTTCAGAAACCTCAATAAATAGGCTTTCAAAAGGAATGCCAGTGCTCGAAAATGATGAAGCCAAGACGCGACTCCCCACCAAGCTCCAGAGAGCTGAAATTCTTTCTGGAAGGATGATGAGAGCAGGTCCTTCTGTCTCTCTCGGGGCCATGTTGGTGCCGGCCAGATGCCCAGCAGAGAGGGTTGTTAGCACAGGCCTTGCCAGGGAACCGCAGCTGGAAACATGAGAAACGGCCTTCTTTCAGGAAAAAAATTAGCAAAATCCTCTTGATGTTCAAATATCGTGTGTTTTATGCACAGCTTGCATTAATAAAATGATGAGAATAAAACCAGATTTTACTCTTTATTTATGCTCCAAGTGTTCCAGAATGTTTTCAAAGCAATTGGTCAAACAGACCTAGGGTGCCAGCCTTCCATTTATCTACTGACATGAGACTAGAAACAGTGTAGGTAATTAAATCCACTTACAGGATCAAATGCTGGAAAGGCTAAAAATAAGTGATGTTTGTTCTCAACGGTTTTTGGTACCTCTCCAGACCTGAGTTTCAGTCTGATCCCTGTCACTCCCTGAACAAATGGGCCTGGTCAAGTTGTTCTGCTTAATGGGGTGGAGCTGGCTCATTCGTTTCTCTCTCCAACCCCTTCTAGTCTGCAAGACTCAGTAACTTTTTTCAAGGTGATTTTCTTCAAGTTCACTTTCTTCTAAAAACACCTGGAGCAGATCCTCAAGCTGACTCATGCTTTCCATTTTCCAGGCCAGTGACTCGAGTTCAGAAGCATCGCCATTACCTGGGAAGTTGGGGAATGCAGATTCTGAGGCCCCACCTGCTGAATCAGAGACTCTAGGAGTGGACCTGCCCTGCATTTTATCAAGCCCTCCCCAGGAGCTCTGACACACGGAGTGTTAGAACCACTGCTTTAGTCCGATCCTTCCATCTCCCTCATGGCCTTCATTTAGCTAAAGTCTTAGAGTCAGGGTGTAAATTGATGAGAATAAATTACAGGTTTTCCTATCTATCTCAATGAAGAGCATTCCAAGAAAACCTTTGTGCAATGGAATTGTGCTCAATCTCTTAATCACGTCCAACTCTTGTGACCCTACGGGCTGTAGCCCACCAGGCTGCTCTGTCCATGGGGATTCTCCAAGCAAGAATACTGGAGTGGGTTGCCATGCCCTCCTCCAGGAGTTCTTCCCGACCCAGGGATTGAACCCAGGTCTCCTGCACTGACAGGGAGGTTCTTTACCCCCTGAGGCACCAGGGAAGCCCAAGAATAGTGGAGTGGGTAGCCTATCCCTTCTCCAGGGGAACGTCCCGACCCAGGAATCGAGCCAGTGTCTCCTGCATTGCAGGCAGATTCTTTACCATCCGAGCTACCTGGGAAGCCTGTGAAACGGAAGATTTCCTGCCATATTGGTAAAAAAAGGGTGCCACAGCCATCAGGGACTTCAGTCTTCCAAAAGTAAATTGCTGAGCCCAGGAAGAGCAGTGATGTCTGTCCGGCAGCCATCAGTCACTTCCTGGTCAGCAGTGAGCGCTGAAGAGCTGGGTGGGCTGAAGGCAGGATGCGAGATAGCACGGGCGGCAGCCACACCACAGCCCCCTATGGAGAACACGGAGTTAAGAGTGTGGGTAATCAAGGAGCAGGATTTGGCCCCAGATAGCAGAGATGCATACGAAAGGGATGATATCAGTGAGCCCAGATGCTTGCATCTTTCCAAACATAGACGGGCGTTAAACTCCTTAACCTAAGATATCTGGTTTTCCTTAATTAATAACAATCTGTGATGTTCAGAGCATCTGCCTGCTTTGTTCCAAACTCTTGTATAACCAGACTCCTCCCCCAGCCTCCTCAAGGCGGTTCTCTTAGGGCTACTTGGGATGCTGCCTCCGGGACCTGAAGTCCTAAAAATTCCCACCGAATAAGCATAACTCTCAACTTTCAGGTTGTGACTACATTTTTCAGTTGACCTTTTTCATAAGTTGAAATGGCATAAGGCAAAGAAACAACTACCTTCAGATGCATCTTGCTAACAAATGCACGAGATAAATAGAGATAAAGCGCAGACGCTCATGGACAGAGTGCAGAGCACAGCGGCTTTGCGCTAGGCGCTGAGTGTGACCCCTGGGGGAGGAACTAGGAGGCGGCGTGGCCCTCGCTGCTGCGACAGAGGCTGGAGGCGATGCCTCTGCAACAGCTGCGGCAAAACTGACTCCAGACGCTGCTTCTGCTTCTTCCCTCTTTTTGTAATAGTGAAAATCTTCTTCAGGTTTCTTTCAGTTAGGGAAAACAGTCATTAACACAGGCCTTTCATGAGTGTGATGTGGTGTAAGGCGAATTTTCCAAAACTGGGGCATGGACTCTGGAGCCAGGAGACCCTGGTGTGGGACATGGCCTTTGTCACCGAGCTTGGTCAAAGGGTGTGTGACTTGACCCAGGCCTTTGTCCTCCCGCTCCTGACCTGTAAAAGGGTGATAAAAAGAATGCCTGCTTCGTGGGCCATTGTAAGGACCACGTGCTACTGTCTGACAGACTGCACGCCCTCAGTGTCGGGGGGTGTGATTACCTAGTCCGAGCCCACACTGCTCGCTGCAGCTGAAGACCAGGCCAACAGATCAAGAGACAAGGTGTTGGGGTGATATTGCCAAACTCCTGTCTTTCTCTGCCCACTGAAGCAGAATAAAAATATAAGAGACAAAGTGTGGAAGTCCTCAGTCAGCAGGGAGGAGACGCAGCTGGCTAGAGCCTCAAGAACTGTGCCCGTCCCTTCAGGGGGCCTGAGAGGTTTGTCTCCCGGGCTTAGGGTGAATGATACGGTGCAAAGTGATGGAGGCCTGACATTCCCGCCCGCGCTGATCCCTAGCTGTCGTAGTCGGCATCGGGGGCCTGGTTATTAGGGCCCTTTGTCTCCGATTTGCTGCATGGTGGCCTTCTTTCCGAAATACAAAAAGAAAGAAAACTACAAGGGGTGATCTGCTGTAAAGGTGAGACCAGATGCAGGATGTGATTAGCACAGAGCTGGTGCAGAATGTAGCTCAGGCTACATTAGAATTAGGGGACAGAAAACCAAACAATTATAGACTGCAGGTTAGGAAGAGTTAAAGTAAAAACCAGGAGTGACGGCGCCTGCTCACTGTTCTCTTTATCTTCTTTGTTCTCAGGAAAAAGAAAGAAAAACTCCTTCCTCTTTTTTCCTTTTTTACTGCAACAGGGGCAAAGATTAGTGATTTTATTCAGAAAGCCAGCAGGCTGAGAAGTCGATGACCTAGTGTCCCCAAGAACGTCTCACTCACATTTGGGTGCAGCTTCTTTTACAGAACAAAGAGTAAAGTAGAAAAGGTGATGTGTGTGTGGGTGTGGGTGTGTGTGTACTGTATGTGTGCGTGTGTGTACTGTATGTGTGCTCAATTGTGTCTGATTCTTTGGGACCCCATGGACTGTGGCCCGCAGTCTCCTCTGTCCATGAGATTTTCCAGGCAAGAATACTGGAGTGGGTTGCTATTTCTTACTCCAGGGGATCGTCCCAAATTGCTGCAAAGGTTTCCTGGTTCCAGCCAGACTCTGGAGGGGATGTGCTAATTTTTCCTCTCCTGCAGCTATTCATAGGCAGGCCGGGGCAGGATGCTTCCTGTGAGTTNCCTCTGTCCATGAGATTTTCCAGGCAAGAATACTGGAGTGGGTTGCTATTTCTTACTCCAGGGGATCGTCCCAAATTGCTGCAAAGGTTTCCTGGTTCCAGCCAGACTCTGGAGGGGATGTGCTAATTTTTCCTCTCCTGCAGCTATTCATAGGCAGGCCGGGGCAGGATGCTTCCTGTGAGTTAAAAACAGGTCCTTTAGCTTAAAGCTCAGCAAGGGAGACAGGGTCCCAGGAAATGGGCCCTCATATATACTTTAAGCTATAGGCAGCATCCCTTTAGTGATTCAGTTCAGTTCAGTTCATTTGCTCAGTCGTGTCCGACTCTTTGCGACCCCATGAATCGCAGCACGCCAGGCCTCCCTGTCCATCACCAACTCCCGGAGATCACTCAGACTCACGGCCATTGAGTCTGTGATGCCATCCAGCCATCTCATCCTCGGTCGTCCCCTTCTCCTCCTGCCCCCAATCCCTCCCAGCATCAGAGTCTTTTCCAATGAGTCAACTCTTCGCGTGAGGTGGCCAAAGTACTGGAGTTTCAGCTTTAGCATCATTCCTTCCAAAGAAATCCCAGGGCTGATCTCCTTCAGAATGGACTGGTTGGGTCTCAAAAGTAACAGAATATAAAGGTTTAAGTGAAAGAAACAGATCCAGTGTGGAGTCAGATCTGTCCCTTCCTACCACTTTATTGCTCGTGGGTCACTGAGGTGTCGGGTGTTTGCACTAATTACTGCTCCACCTACAAGAGGACAGTATGAAGCTTGATACTCGCTGAGCGTGGTCGGCAGAATAAAGGCTCTTCCCAGGTGGTGCTGGTGGTAAAGGACCCACCTGCCAATGCAGGAGACATAAGAGATGCGGATTCAATCTCTGGGTTGGGAAGATCCCCTGGAGGAGGAAATGTCACCCACTTCAGTATTCTTGAGAATCCCACGGACAGAGGCCCCTGGTGGGCTACCATTCCTAGGGTCTCAGAGTCAGACACTACTAAACACCTGACCCCAAAGACATTGGTGCCCTATCGATGGACGTGAGTCTGAGCGAACTCCGGGAGTTGGTGATGAACAGGGAGGCCTGGCATGCTGCGATTCATGGGGTCTCAAAGAGACACGATTGAGCTACTGAACTGAACTGAATCCCCTGAAATGCATGAATATGTTATTTTACATAGCAAAAAAAAAAAAAAAAAAAAAAAATTGGGGTGTATATCTTGAGAAGGAGAGATTATTCCAGATTATTTGGATGTTTAAAGGTGAAGAACCTCTCCTGGTTGTGGTCAAAACAAGGTGTAAATTACGATGGAGACCAAAGAGAGGCTTCATTGCATGAAGATGCAGTGAGGAGGCCAAGAGCCGAGGGGAGTGGGTGGAATCAGTAACCGGAAAAGGCAGGGAGACAGACTCGCCCCCATCAGGGAAGATACTGGACGATGGCAAGCATTCCTTAAAAGCAGGAGGAGCGAGGAGGCGTGGGCCTGCCAGACAAGAGACCGCGCTTCTCATTCTTGACGCTACGGAAGCCTCTCAGACCAGGCACGTGCAGAAAGGCTCCTTGCCGGTCAACAAGGGGAGCGGGCGTCACCCCGCAGAGGGTCACGCAGCTTCCCTTGGGCCTCCGTGGCGGAGTCCAGCTCGGCTGGAAGATGCTGGCGCACGTCCGGGGGGACGCTGAGATGAACCGAACCTGGACTCAGAACCAGGCAGGCCACGTGACTGGTGGAAGGAAACTGGAAGGAACGCCCTGCAACAGTGATTGAAACCCCCACGCGGGCACGGCTTTCCAAGGCCAGCTTCTCATTCTTGACGCTACGGAAGCCTCTCAGACCAGGCACGTGCAGAAAGGCTCCTTGCCGGTCAACAAGGGGAGCGGGCGTCACCCCGCAGAGGGTCACGCAGCTTCCCTTGGGCCTCCGTGGCGGAGTCCAGCTCGGCTGGAAGATGCTGGCGCACGTCCGGGGGGACGCTGAGATGAACCGAACCTGGACTCAGAACCAGGCAGGCCACGTGACTGGTGGAAGGAAACTGGAAGGAACGCCCTGCAACAGTGATTGAAACCCCCACGCGGGCACGGCTTTCCAAGGCCGCCGAGTGTCTGTCCACAAGTGCTGCTTGCTTGTTAATTCTTTTCTTCCTCATCTATACCTTACTTGTTTCTCTACTTTCCTGCTTGGTGGGAATTCTTTTTCTGCAAAGATGAAGGGCCAGAGCCCTTGACACTGACCACTGGTCTAGAGGCTTGTATTTAGTGTTCTCACTGCTGTGATCTGACAGTCTCTGCCCAGGAACCCAAGCCCCGCTTCAAGCTGCAGGCCGAGGCCACTTGCGATCACTTACATCTTGATTTTAGTTCGAAAAGACCTGTGCCAGACTTCTGACTTAAAGAACTGTATGATAATAAACTCGCCTTGTTTGAGGCACAGTGTTTGTGATGGTTTGTCAGGACAGCAATAGCAGCAAAACGTCGGGTCACTGGAATGATTCGGGGGCAGGTTTCCTTTAACTTCCTTTATGTAAATAGCTAAACACCTTCGTTTATGACTGACCTTGCCTTCAAGTCACTTCGGACTTCCTCCTGGCTAGCAGTTGTAGCTCACTCCCATCCCAAAATGCATCCAACGCTACTTTGAGATCTGGCCCCTCATTCAGTTCAGTTCAGTCCCTCAGTCGTGTCTGACTCTTTGCGACCCCATGAATCGCAGCACGCCAGGCCTCCCTGTCCATCACCAACTCCCGGAGTTCACTCAGACTCATGTCCTTCGAGTCGCTGATGCCATCCAGCCATCTCATCCTTGGTCATTCCCTTCTCCTCCTGCCCCCAATCCCTCCCAGTATCAGAGTCTTTTCCAATGAGTCAACTCTTCGCATGAGGTGGCCAAAGTACTGGAGTTTCAGCTTCAGCATCATTCTATTGCAAGAAAGAGGAACTAACAAGCTTGGAATTAATGACAGGAGAAGCAAAAAACTTGAATAATCCATAAAATTCATAAGCAGCCACTGAATATTTAATTGCAGGTAAATTGTGGTTAGAGCTTCTTGTCTAAAACAAAGATATAATAGATTCCAGGACACTTAAAGCTGTAAAGCTATAAACTCTTCCTCCAAATTCTTCTTGGAAGTCTCTGTGAAAGACAGCATTATAGCATACTTTCCATGAAATTTGTGAAATATAAAATTCTGCTCCTTTCAATTCAGTTCAGTTCAGTTGCTCAGCTGTGTCTGACTCTTTGCGACCCCATGAATCGCAGCACGCCAGGCCTCCCTGTCCATCACCCTCTCCCGGAGTTCACTCAGACTCACGTCCATCGAGTCCGTGATGCCATACAGCCATCTCATCTTTGGTCGTCCCCTTCTCCTCCTGCCCCCAATCCCTCCCAGCATCAGAGTCTTTTCCAATGAGTCAACTCTTCGCATGAGGTGGCCAAAGTACTGGAGTGTCAGCTTTAGCATCATTCCTTCCAAAGAAATCCCAGGGCTGATCTCCTTCAGAATGCATTGGTTGGATCTCCCTGTACTCCAAGGGACTCTCAAGAGTCTTCTCCAACACCACAGTTCCAAAGCATCAGTTCTTCGGTGCTCAGCCTTCTTCACAGTCCAACTCTCACATCTATACATGACCACAGGAAAAACCATAGCCTTGATTTACTTCATCACAATAATCACATTCATCATAAAACACCTTTTTAATAGGGAACTAAAGATAAAAGTCAATGATAGTTTTAGGTACATAAACTGATTTTTTCAACTTTTTTTTTTAAAGAAAAAATGAAAAATAATGCACTGGGATTAAATATATGTGATTCTGGTTATTATTAATTTCCCATGATGTTATCAAACAAAGAAAGAAAAAATATGAGGTATTTTTAGTTTGTGGATTTCTTTAGTATAATTTTCTATGAAAACAAAGCAAAACAAAATTCAATCACCATTGAACAAGGTTTAATGTACAGAAAAGTTTAAGGCAATGATCAGGGAATTTGGTTGGAAGTTTTATGGCCTGAGTGTAGGCTTCTGTTATGAAATCTAGAATGTGTGAAAATTTAAACATTTCTTTTTCACGTGATGACATTTTCTTTCAGTGACAAGCTCTAATGACTTAATAACTAACTTGAAAGTGAAAGTGTTAGTCTCTCAGTTGTGTCCAACTCAATATGATTCTGTGGACTGCAGCCCCCCAGGCTCCTCTGTCCATGGAATTCTCCAGGCAAGAGTACTGGAGTGGGCTGCCATTTCCTTCTCCAATGCATGACAGTGAAAAGGGAAAGTGAAGTTGCTCAGTCATATCCGACTCTTCGCGACCCCATGGACTGCAGCCCCCCCAGGCTCCTCTGTCCATGGAAGTCTCCAGGCAAGAGCCCTGGGGTGGGCTGCCATTCTTTTCTCCGGGGATCTTCCCGACCCAGGGATTGAACCCCAGTCTCCTGCATTGTGGTCAGAGTCTTTACTATTTGTGCCACCAGGGAAACCCCAATGACTAACAGGCAAAGGCAAATAAATGATGAGATAGTACAACAAAAGTGGATCATCCTCATCTCTTCTAGTAATTTACACTCTAGCAGTTACTCTTCCTGTCTGTAGTTTATCTGTTTTGGAGTAACTGTCCTTTAGTTATACCGTTTAGGGGTCTATTTGCATGGTTCATTTCTTCATGTTTACCATCCAGTCTCTGAACGAAGGGTCATGACCCGGTCACAGATGGGACACAGAAGCCACCGATGCGGCCTCTCAACAGGCTCCTCTGTCCATGGAAGTCTCCAGGCAAGAGCACTGGGGTGGGCTGCCATTCTTTTCTCCGGGGATCTTCCCGACCCAGGGATTGAACCCCAGTCTCCTGCACTGTGGTCAGAGTCTTTACTATTTGTGCCACCAGGGAAACCCCAGTGACTAACAGGCAAAGGCAAATAAATGATGAGATAGTACAACAAAAGTGGATCATCCTCATCTCTTCTAGTAATTTACACTCTAGCAGTTACTCTTCCTGTCTGTAGTTTATCTGTTTTGGAGTAACTGTCCTTTAGTTATACCGTTTAGGGGTCTATTTGCATGGTTCATTTCTTCATGTTTACCATCCGGTCTCTGAACGAAGGGTCATGACCCGGTCACAGATGGGACACAGAAGCCACCGATGCGGCCTCTCACCTTTGCACCTGGCTTAGACTTACTTAATTGGGAATGTATAAAGTTGAAGCACAGAATGGATAATGTCATGTGATGGCAAGTAAATTGATCAGCAAAATGCTGATGCCATCTACCTTCACTTCTGAGGGCCACTCTGGTCACCTGGCTTACCGTATTGAATCCCTCAACTCAGAAAGCATCAGAGTTCCCGTCTATGATTCTATGACTTCAGCTTTGAATCCACACAGAATGTGAACTGGGAAAAAAGTAACGATCTAAATATTCAAGCCAGTTCAGTTCGGTTCAGTTGCTCAGTCATGTTCGACTCTTTGTGACCCCATGAACTGCAGCATGCCAGGCCTCTCTGTCCATCACCAACTCCCAGAGTTTACACAAATTCATGTCTGTTGAGTTGGTGATGCTTTCCAGCCGTCTCATCCTCGGTTGTCCCCTTCTCCTCCTGCCCCCAATCCCTCCCAGCATCAAGGTCTTTTCAAATGAGTCAGCTGTTCACATCAGGTGGCCAAAGTGTTGGAGTTTCAGCTTCAACATCAGTCCTTCCAATGAACACCCAGGACTGATCTCTTTTAGGATGGACATCTCCTTGCAGTCCAAGGGACTCTCAAGAGTCTTCTCCAACACCACAGTTCAAAAGCATCAATTCTTCAGCTCTCAGCTTTCCTTATAGTCCAATTCTCACATCCATACACGACTACTGGAAAAACCATAGCCCTGACTAGACAGACCTTTGTTGTCAAGGTAAAGCCTCTGGTTTTTAATATGCTGTCTAGGTTGGTCATAGCTTTCCTTCCAAGGAGTAAGCGTCTTTTAATTTCATGGCATTAGTCACCATCTGCAGTGATTTTGAAGCCCAACAAAATAAAGTCTGGCACTGTTTCCACTGATTTCCCATCTATTTGCCATGAAGTGATGGGACCAGATGCCATGATCTTAGTTTTCTGAATGTTGAGCTTTAAGACAACTTTTTCACTCTCCTCTTTCACTTTCATCAAGAAGCTCTTTAGCTCTTTTTCATTTTCTGCCATAAGGGTGGTGTCATCTGCATATCTGAGGTCATTGATATTTCTCCCAGCAGTCTTGGTTCCAGCTTGTGTTTCATCCAGCCCAGCCTTTCTCATGACGTACCCTGCATATAAGTTAAATAAGCAGGGAAGCACTGCTATTTTTTCACTGACCATTTTGTTTTAATTTTAGAAGTAAGATTTTGAAAATGTTTGCTTACTTTAATCAGATCATTGATTTTACCATATTAGTTTTGTCTAAATACAGTTTTTACATGCAGGACTTAATTATGGAGAAAATTAAAACTTCTCGAGTAGTATTATAGTTGATTTAAGAATGTTTACTTTTCAGAGTATTTTAAAAGTGACATATTTAGTAACAAATTAAACATTATACATATTTAATTTTGAAAGCATCTTGAGGTTTTCAGCAAACTCTCATCCTCTTAATCTCTTCTGGCTAATTATTTATTCAACACACAGTGGGTGGTTGCTAACATCTAAAATACGGCAGTTGAGCATACATAGTCATATGCTCCCAGCCAAGTTGTAGTGTATGTGAAGTTTTCCAATTTTAAGTAAAAATGGAAAATCTAAAACAACAAGCTTGAAATAGAAGTCCTGGGGGAGACTTCACACGGTGGTTTTCAGTTTATTTATTCAGATCTGTTATTTATCTAAAAGGCTCAAAGTGTTGTAAGGAACACAGTGTCCTCCAAATATGTACATAATGCAGCAAAGCGTTCTCCTCTCTAGCCAGTGCCGCTGAGAGCTCATGCCTCGCTGAAAACCTCTGGCTTCAAATACACATGACCTACTGCTAGCAAGATCCCTGACGTGATGATACAGCTAGTGTTGGGAAGCCAAAATCCAAGGATGCTTAAAGAAAAAGGAGGGGTGCCTTGCCCTCCTCCAGGGGATCTTCCCAATCCAGGACTGAACCCACATCTCTTACTTCCACCTGCATTGGTAGGTGGATTCTTTATCCCTAGTGCCACCTGGGAAGCATAAACATCAAACTCATTTGTTAACTCAGAGGCAATACTAAGAAAAAATGAAGATCTCTACCCTGGTGGAATGTACATTCTAATGTCCTATAGCAGAAAATAAAAATGACATGATCAATAAGATTATAAATGATGTAATATATTAGGAGATAATGAGTGTTGAGAGAGGAAGAGAGAAGAAAAGGGAAATTAGAAAGCTGAGGGGAGAGAGTTCGGTGCAAAGTAAAATTCCAATGGTCAGGGTAGGCCTCAAGAATTCAGGTACGTGAAAAAGAAATCAGGTGCCAAACCACGTGATATTTGCCTTTCTGGGCAAAGAGAATACCAGTGTCAAGAACCCACGAGAGGAGTTTGCAGGTTTGTTCAAAGATCAGTGAGGCCAGGGAGTTCAGGGTGGAGTAAGCAAGTATCAGGAAGAACAGCAGGATCGGAGGTCTGGGAGCTCACAGGGAAGAGCGGGCAGAGCTCGGTGGACGTTCTTGTGCTTGAGGCAAATGAAAGCTTTGGTATTTTCCCCACCTATTCCTTCTGACTTCTGTGTTGGAATAAGCTGTATGGGGCACAGACGGAAGGAGCAGTGGATTCTCAGGGCAACTTTCATCATCCAAGCAGAGTGTGAGGAGGCTCCGAAGAGGGTACAGGCCGTGCAGTAGGAGGAAGCCCCTGCCTCTGTCTCTGTCACTGCAATGCATCGGGAGATAATGGAAATAAAAGCAATGCCAACACTAAAAATAAAGAAGAAGAAGAAAGAAAAAACCAAAGAAAGAGCAACTTTCATACTTCAATATGGTGTTCTATTTGGCCATTGATGGCTTAGTGGTAAAGAACCCACCTGTCAATGCAGGAGATGCAGGACACTTGGGTTTGATCCCTGCATTGGGACGATCCCCTGGAGTAGGAAACGGCAAGCCCCTCCAGTGTTCTTGCCCGGGAGATCTCATGAACAGAGGAGCCGGTGGGCTACAGTCCACAGGGTCGCAAAGTGTCGGGCAGGACAGAGTTACTGGGCACACACCATCGGATCTATTTATCATTTGAGCAGACAAAATGTTCACATATTCAACACATGATTCTATTGCCCTGAAGTTCTTACTGATAACTAGTTAAAATAGCTTATTTTTGTTTTAGAATAGAATGATTATTCCTGATTTCTTATTTCAGTTACAGACCTTGCCTATTTTCTTGTCTTTCAGGGAAAAAAAAAAAAAAATTAGGAGTATAGTTTTCCTCTTGATGAATGTGATCTCCTATATCACTACCAGAGAACCATTGCCTAATGTTAGAGTTAGTTCTTGATTTTCCACACAGTTACAGGCAATTTTAAGTTCACATAAGGAACTAAGGACCTGAAGAAGAAATAAGCTAACCATGCATATGCAACTGTGATATCATGACTAGAAAGCCTACTATATAGATTAATATAGCAACATAAATATATGAAGACTGTAGGCTCACCAAGGAAATATTGTGGCTATAATCAGTACATGAATTTTTTTGAGTAAAGAAAGCTTTTTTTTTTAAATTCTCTAAGCATCACTGTTCAGCCTAAGAGCCAGTAGCTGTGGCTACTGAGCCCTTGGATGTGGTCAGTGTGAACCGAGTGCAGTGGAGTGTGAATATGCACTGGATTTTGAGACAGTATGAGAAAATATGCTGAACATCTCATTAATGTTTCTATGTTGAATACATGTTGAAATGATACTTTGAATATATTAGATTAAACTTATTATTAATGGAATAGATTTCCTTTTGTAATACATCTACTAGAAAATATAAAATTATGTATGTGGTGTACACTTGTGACTCCTATTTCTACCAGTGTCTCTTCCCTAAGTTATAAAATGAGAAGGACAACATTTCAGATAGTTTTTCTTTACTCATTTGTCTTCTTGTTAAGTTTACATGACTTTAAGGTAAAGAAAAAGAACTTGCCCCTGGAGATGGAGACAAGTGGATAGAAAGCAATAGGGAAATGCATGATGTATTTTTCACTCTTTTTTAAAGCAAGATATCCCTAACAGTAAGTAAACAAATTTTGGCACATCAAAGATAATTCATTCACATGAACACTCAAGTTCTAATTAAAGTCTCCTCCTTCAGACTTAGAAATAATTTATTTCATTTTGCTTTTAATTTACTGATCACTGACATTTTTTAAAAACAATAAACACAATACGGGTCACTCAGTTACCATGTCTGAACAGACACCACGCTGTTGGCTAAACTATTGCGTCTATTGCTACTGTTGTTCTCCAGTCATTAAATCGTGCCTGATTCTTTGTGACCCCATGAACCGCAGCACTCCAGGCTTCCCTGTCCTTCACTATCTCTCAGAGTTTGCTCAAACTTATGTCCCTTTGGTCGGTGATGCCATCCAGCCATCCCCTCTTCTGTCACCTTCTCCTCCTGCCTTCAACCTTTCCCAGAATCAGGGTTTTTCCAATGAGTCGGCTCTTTGCATCAGGTGGCCAAAGTATTGGAGTTTCAGCTTCAGCATCAGTCTTTCCAATGAATATTACGAATTGATTTCCTTTAGGATTGACCAGCTTGCTCTCCTTGCAGTCCAAGGGACTCTCAAGAGTCTTCTCCAACACCACAGTTCAAAAGCATCAATTCTTGGGTACTCAGCCTTCTTTATGGTCCAACTCTCACATCCATACATGACTACCGGAAAAATCATAGCTTTGACTATACAGAACTTTGTCACCAAAATGATGTCTCTGCTTTTTAATATGTTGTCTAGGTTTGGTCACAACTTTCCTTCCAAGGAGCAAGCATCTAGGTTCATGGCTGTGGTCTCCACCGGAAGGAAATAACATCTGCCACACTGTTCCCATGTTTTCCTCCTCTATTTGCCATGAAGTGATGGGACCGGATGCCATGATCTTAGTTTTCTGAATGTTGAGTTTTAAGACAGCTTTTTCATTCTCCTCTTTCACTTTCATCAAGAGGCTTTTGAGTTCCTCTTCACTTTCCTCTTCACTTTCTGCCATAAGGGTGGTGTCATCTTCATATCTCAAGTTATTGATGTTTTTCAGGCAATCTTGATTCCAGCTTGTGCTTCCTCCAGCCCAGCGTTTCTCATGATGTACTCTGCATATAAGCTAAATTAGCAGGGTGACAATATACAGCCTTGACGTACTTCTTTCCCAGTTTTGAACCAGTCCAATGTTCCATGTATGGTTCTAACTGTTGCTTCTTGACCTGCATACAGGTTTCTCAGGAGGCGGGTAAGGTGGTCTGGTATTCCTATATAGATCTTTAATAATTTTCCACAGTTTGTCATGATCCACACAGTCAGGATTTATCATAGTCAATGAAGCAGAAGTCAATGAATTCAGTTACCTTTTTCAGTCTATTGTTAAGGAGAATCCAAAAGACAATTCTGAATTGCCCAAACCACCTATTCCCAAATTCTAAATAAATTTTAAATCAAGGTTGTATAACATTGTGTAACTTAATCATTCTAGATTATGTGTTTCATAATATTTGCTACTTGAATTATCGTTTATATAATTATTGTATTTGGCTATGTGCACCAAATCCCATGGTTTTCCCAGGTGGAGCAGTGGTGGAAAACTCACCTGCCAATGAAAGAGTGACTCAAGGGACACAGGTTGATCTCTGGGTCAGGAAGATGGGGTCCCAGGCCAGGGTTCTTGCCTGGAAAACTGCATGGGCAGAGGAGCCTAGAGGGACCAAGTCCATGGGGTCATAAAGAATTGGACACAACTGAGTACACACACACACACATGCACACACACACACACTCACACACACGTGCACACACATACACACACATACACATAAACACACATGCATGCACACACATATGCACAGACACACACATAGACACACATGCACACACGTGTGCACACACTTACACACATACACACATACACATAAACACACACACTTACACATGCATATATATACATACACACATATGCACACATACACACACTCATGCACACATGTGCGGACACACATGCACACACACATGCATGCGCACACATGTGCACACACACATACACATACACACACATACACATGTATATATACACATAGACACATACATACACATAAACACATGCATGCATGCACATATGCATAGACACACACATAGACACACATGTGTGCACACATGCACGCACACACACATGCACATGAACACACATACACACATAAACACACACATGCACACACTTACACATGCATATATACACATACACACACGCACACATACACACGTGCACACACGTGTGCACACATACACACGTGCACACACACATACACAAAAACACACACACATACACATGCATAGATACGCACATAGACACATACATATACACACACATGCACACATACACACACACTCACACACACACACGAAAGACTAACTCAAGACTCAAAGTCCAGGTGAATATTTCTCTTTCCTGCCATTGTCCTGTGAGTAATTTTCTGTTTCACCCTGTATACTCTGTTCATTTTGGTTAATTTTTTTGTATAAGAAATGAGACTTAGACCAAGGTTCATCTTTTATTTTTGTGGCCTCTGAAAGACCACTTTTTGGCCATTTGCTTCCGCAGTCTTGATTGCCATATTGAAACCAGGAAAACAGATTCCTCCCATTTTATTTTTTTTTTTTTAATAAAATTAAATATTCTAGTTCTTTTGTTTTACATACGCATTTTAGAATAAGCTTATCTATGTGAAAAATTGTTGCTGAGATTTTGATAGGAATTGTTGTAAACTTATACTCTTTGTAGGAATTCACTGTGTCATTTTTGTATTCCTAAATTTGGTATGCCTCTCCATTTTTTATTTCCTTCAATTTCTTTGATCATCTATTATCTTGAGGTTAGCATCTATTGTTTTTTTTTTTTAACCTATCAGTTTGAGATTCTGAACTCTTAGCATCATGTTGAGTTTTACTTTAATAAAACCTGGGCACTTCAGATACGAAGCTTCTGCTCTAGCCTCTCTCTGACACCTGTGTGGGATGGGGTGGGGGTGAGGAGTGGGCCCCTCCCTCACTGCCTGGTGGAGCTGAAAGTCAGATTCTCAATTCTGCCTCCACTGACAGTAAAAGTAGGTCAGGTTTTCCTCATTACTGACTGAACGTTCTTCTTCCCCACAACACCGCCACTAACACCTCTCCAACTGGAGAAGGCAGAAATGTCTTGTCACTCTTCCCTGGGAGAACATGGCTGGAGTTTCAGCTCCAGCGTCAGTCCTTCCAGTGAATATTCAGGGTTTGTTTCCTTTGGGATGGACTGGGTGGATCTCCTTGCAGTCCAAGGGACTCTCAAGAGTCTTCTCCAACACCACAGTTCAAAAGCATCAATTCTTCAGCTCTCAGCTTTCTTTATAGTCCAACTCTCACATCCATACATGCCTACTGGAAAAGCCATAGCTTTGGCTAGATGGACCTTTGTTGTCAAAGTAATGCCTCTGCTTTTTAATAAGCTGTCTAGGTTTCATCACAGCTTTCCTTCCAAGGAGCAAATGTCTTTTAATTTCATGACTGCAGTCACTGTCTGCAGAAAATAAAATTTGCCACTGTTTCCATTTTTTGCCTATTTCCCATAAAGTGACATCATGGAGGCGGGTCTGATTATCACCGGCCAGTGGTGCATTAGGGCCCTGTAACACCCCCCGACCTGGGACTGGGAGGCGGACTTCAACACTGCCAGACGTCTGTGGAAAGGCACGGTCTCCATTGGCCCCCCGTGGGAAGTCACCGCCTGGGGGTGCACTCCCGGGTTCTCTTTGGCTTCTCTGAAACCAGGCTGACAAAGGCGCACATCTAGGCTACCCACGCTTTGCCGGGTGGATGGAGTGAGGTCACGTCTGTTCTCTGTGGTGTTTGGCTGAGTAGAGAGGTATTAGCTAAGGTTTTCTGTCTTCTCAGATTGACCCTTTTCTGGTCCTTTAAATAGTGAGTGCTGACTTTTGTTGAAGCTATTTTTATCTATTGGCATTTCTGGATCGTCAGCTTCTTCAGTTCCAAGTTTGGGATATATTAGACAAAGAGAAAACCCAGAGAAGTCACTACTGTATCATTCCCTGGTGTTTCCTTTTCATTTCATATGTAACTAAATGAAAAAAAAATGGAGTAAAATATGGAGCAAAATATCCTAACATTAATCACCTCATTTTAAGCCAATTGAGCACACAGAGAAATGAGGTTCATGGAGCTTTGCCTAAACAGCAGAGACACGAAGAGAGTGCTTTCTGGAGCTGGGGGTGTGACACTGCTGTGCACTTACACACACGCGGTCTTCCCTGGGTCTCAGCACACCAGCCTGGCTACCGTCTTCTCTCCATCTATCAGAGTTGTGTATGTTTACCAGATATATAATGCCCCCAATTTTGCTTATATGCAGTGGGAGAAATAGGAAACTTGTGTCTATTCCCTCTTCTCTGAAGAGAGAATCCTTACCTATGGATAGTTTTGGGCTTCCCAGGTGGTGCTGGTGGTAAAGAACCCATCTGCCATTGCAGGTTGGACATAAGAGATGTGGGTTCGATCCCTGGGTTGGAAAGATCCCTGGAGAAGGGCATGGCACCCCACTCCAATATCCTTGCCTGAAGAACCCCGTGGAGGGAGGAGCCTGGTGGGCTACAGTCCACGGGGTCACAAGGAGTCGGACACGACTGAAGTGGCTTAGCACACAGGCATGGATGATTTTATTCTTCCTCACCCAGACCAGCAAGGCAGGAAGAGGCTGTATTTCTTGCCCTAAGCTCTGCTTGTAGACAAAGGCAGATGCTTTGATTTGCAGTGTCATGGGGAGACGTGGATCCGAAGGCATCTGTAGTTTCTTCCTAGCTTCCCACTATCTGATCCGCTTTGCCATTTTGCAATTACACAACATCTTCCAAAATGAGCTTTAGATACTTTCATAGAGGAGCACAGAAATACAGGTATAGAAGGCCTGTTTTCTGACAAGCTCCATCACTTGAAGGGAGTTATTTGGCTTTTTCCTCCCACAGGACTTCAAATTATCATGAGGAACCACAAATTACCACGAATCATTTGAGCTGCAGGGTCAGCCAGTCCATCCAGCTGGACTGTGGGAGACCTGATTTTATTAGCGCTAACCAGGCTTGATAGATGGATGTCAAGCTGGACTCGAATTCCCTTCCAAGAGAAGCTGTAACGTTACTTAGTGCGTTACTCATTGATTCTGGCTGAGTTGTCGCTGGGTTTGATTTCTAGCGAAGCAGACTAATAGAGACAACAGCAAGGAGGAAAGGAAACCTGGAGGAGACGGGGAGGCTGTCATTCAGAGGGGACTTGAGCAAACAGCGGTCCCCCGGCCTCTAAACTGGAGGCCCTCACCAGCAGGGCTCCGTGAGAGTGGGGGGATGACGAGATCATACAGGGTCATTCGGTCGCTCCCCTCAGCATCTGCTTTGCCTGGCACTCTCGACACCGCGACCACGATGTCTACCCGCCTCATCTCTGAGAGCGTTTGTGAGGCTGAAATGAGGTACAAGGCCTCGTCCTCCAGTTTCGTGAGTAAAACCCTCAGAATTGCCGTGTTTGCCCTCGTGCCGCTGCCGTGTCCCCTTTGCTTTCCTGTCTTCCTCCTCCCTGAGCTCCCATTCCGGGCGTGAAGAGGAACACGGAGAGGAAGAAACTCCAGGGTCTCTGAGATGTGATAATAGGCCTGGGGACGCCCGTTCCACTTGCTCATCGCAAGGCCTGCTGGCTTGAGAGCAGGAGAGGATGGGCGAGGCCGGTGGGCGGAGGGATGCAGGGTGAGACAGGGCCCGCACCTTTCACGAGCCACGTGCTACCACGTGCTCCCGCCAGGCTCTGTGCTACACACACTGGAATAAAAATGTATCTGCGGGCTGGCCCCTCACCAGGTTCTTGTATAGAGGTACAGATGATGAGACAAATAATAATTACCCAACAGGAGGATTATTAAAGAGGTTTAGAGAAGTGTCTCTGAATACCTAGCACTCTTAACTCTGCCTAGCTATTTACGGAAGAAAAAATTCACTGTCATATTCACAGTGCATCTTGTAAAGGATGACCAGGAGTTAAGCAAAGAATGGGGAATGCTGGGTACAGGAAAGATGAGGAGGGCCGATTGTAGTGTCAAAGATGTGAAGCAGTAATAGAAGGGCTATAATGTACCAATAGAGAGGCCCCATGGGGGAAAATAGAGAGAGGAGACAGACACAGCAAATATAACTTGAAAGCAAGGGACAGTGTGATCCTTTCAAGTCATCATAAGAGTATTTAGTCTTCAAGGGTTTCTCTTTAAGTTAGCGACAGTGTCTTTAAGAAGGAGCATTCCCTCAACTTGCCTCTGTTCTTAAAACATCAGAAGCTTTATGCCTCAGAGAGAAGAACAAAACTCTTCTTGTCTGTTGATGCGTCCACACACACAGACTGTGCAAGGCGCTTGATGCCGTGTCGACTCACCTGTTTTCTTATTGGATTTGATAGGCTACGAGCCCAAGAATCCTCTCAAGAGTGTTTTAAAAAAAGCAGAACAGGAGGAGATCAAGAGCTTATTGCTACAAGTGGATAGCATCAAAGGAGTGGTGTTTAGCTTTGCATTTCTACATGTTTAAGTCAAGAGGATCCTCGTCTTGATCTCTAATCACGTGCTCCAGGTCCATTCTGCGTATAGCAGATAGATGCATTTGCTTTACCAACAAAGCTATTTAAAAGTTTTGAAATTTTACCCACATATATTTGATGGTTTCATTGCCTCTCTGTAAAAATCAGAGCATCAGGCTTTCTGGAGCCACATTTCTGCAGAGCAAATGGGCAGGGAGTAAGGAGCCACCATCTTCTTGCCCCGGAGCCTGAGCTCTGTGCTCCATCCATCTTCACCTGGCCAGAGTCACTCACTGGCTTTACTTCCCTGACCTCAAGAGACTTAGAATTCACTGATTCTTAAATAAGTGAGACAATTTAAAATGGAACTCACTCAATTTTGATGATGTCCCTTCTTGTGAGTCTCCCCAAAGGCAGACTCATAAACACGGATTTGGGTACAAGGAGTCTATTTAGGAGATGATCCCGGGAAGCCGTCACATGAGAGTGAAGACAAGGCAGATAGGCTGACAGCCTGCTCCGTGGAGAAACTGGGAACCGTAGGCCGACAGCCTGCTCCGTGGAGAAACTGGGAACCTTATATGTGAACTCATAATATAGGATCTCATGGAGGGGCAAGCAAAGAACATTTCCCCACTGTTTCTCCTCGCTTGTGGTTGAGAACCATGCCTGGGAGCCAGTCCGGGTCCTCCACACTCAGCCTTCTTCCAGGATGGCACTGGAGCCGGGTGGCTTGGTCAGGAAGCCGCAGGTAATTGTGAGAAGGGTCCGTGGCAGCTGCAGAAAGACTCCATTGTGCCAAGTGATATGGATGAGCAAACAGGAGTTTCTGCTCCACAACATCCTCCTTGAATGAAATGTTAGTTCAGGTCCCACAAAGAGCAAGACGGTAAGATGGGATTAAGCATGTATACCCATGCAGGAGATCCAGGTTCAAGCCTTCGGTCAAGAAGATCACCTGGAGAAGGGAGTGGCTACCCACTCCAGTGTCCACGCCTGGAGAATTCCATGGACAGAGGAGCCTGACGGGCTACAATCCATGGGGTTGCAAAGTCAAACATGACTGATCAACACTCAGGTAAGCAGGCATAGATTTTGTCAGGGGGAAATCCCTGAGAGAAAAAACTGGGAAAGGAGAGTCAGGAGGCCTCAATGCAGGTCTGAACTGGAATGCAGAAGAGAGGAGACAAGCATGGCGTGCAAGTGCTCCAGACTGCCAAGCCATCTAAGGAAGGTTGGGCAAGGCCATTGGGAAGTCTGCAGGAATGGGCGTGTCTTAGCATCCCTGCCGCCCTGGCGTTGGCTGGGCGCCTTCCTGGGAGGTGCGTCCTCTGCACAAGTGGGACGGTTCCAGGGCACCCTTGCTGGGTAAGGACCATCCTTGCAGGTGACAGCCTACCGAGTGCATCCTGGTGGCTGCCACAAACGGCAACAGAAACCCGGCAGGAACGCAGCCCGCGTGATGGACAATTATTGGTTTACGGGGGAGAGAGAATACCATGTAGTCACAGCTCTTTACAAACTGTGTGTCTGATGTCATATTTTTTTTTGTATTTATACAGTCATACTTTGAACTTTTTATGTGTTTGGTGTCTTTTCTTTATAGTAAAGTAAAATCTGGAGATGGTAGATAATTTTTCCAGTTACCTAGGAGGTTTAGATGGAAACAGTGAGAGACTTTATTTTGGGGGACTCCAAAATCACTGTAGATGGTGACTGCAGTCATGGAATGAAAAGATGGTTCCTCCTTGGAAGAAAAGCTATGACCAACCTAGACAGCATATTAAAAAGCAGAGACATTGTTTTGCCAACAAAGGTCTGTCTAGTCAAGGCTATGGTTTTTCCAGTAGTCATCTATGGATGTGAGAATTGGACTATTAAGAAAGCTGAGCGCCGAAGAATTGATGCTTTTGAACTATGGTGTTGGAGAAGACTCTTGAGAGTCCCTTGGACTGCAAGGAGATCCAACCAATCCATTGTGAAGGAAATCAGTCCTGAATATTCATTGGAAGGACTGATGCTGAAGCTGAAACTCCAATACTTTGGCCACCTGATGCAAAGAGCTGACTCGTGAGAAAAGACCCTGATGATGTGAAAGATTGAAGGCAGGAGGATAAGGGGACAACAGAGGATGAGATGGTTGGATGGTGTCACTGACAAATGGACATGAGTTTGAGCAAGCTCCGGGAGTTGGCCGTGGACATGGAAGCCTCCGGACATGACTGAGCAACTGAACTGAACTGAGGTTTAGATGAGAAGGACTTTTTGAATCATCTTGAGAGTCAGACCTAGAACTTCAGAGGCTTACAGCTCCCCTCAGCTTCCTAAGGTGTTAACCACCTATGTGTAACCACTGTCTCACCAGATGGTAGAAAGTGGTGTATATATGTGTATGTATGTATATCTGGCCATGCCATGTGACATGTGGGATCTCAGTTCCTGGACAAGGGGTTAAACCCACCTCCCCTACATTGGAAGTGGGGAGTCTTAACCACTGGACCAGCAGCGAAGTCCAGCAAGAGGTAGATCTTAATTTTGTCTAACCTTTATTTTATGTAGGAGTATAGGCTTTCCTAGCGGCTCAGATGGTAAACAGTGGCCTGCAATGCAGGAGACCCAGCTTCAGTCCCTGGGTTGGCAAGATCCCCCAGAGAAGGAAATGTCAGCCCACTCCAGTATTATTGCCTGGAGAATTCCATAGACAGAGGAGCCTGGTGGGAAGCAGTTCATGGACTCACAGAGTCAGCCGCAACTTTGGCTTCACTTACCTTGGAGTACAGTTGATGAGCAATGCTGCCTGAGTCTCAGGTGTACAGTCATTGGTTCATGCTGCCTGGCTGTCTCTCTTCAAATTCTTGTGCTGTGATTTCTTCTGGGCGGCAGGAAAGCAGACATCTGCAACACAGAAGCTGAGAAATGCTGCAGCTCCTTTCCGCCAAGAGCCTGTTGTCAAACATTCCCCAGCACCCCACTAACAACATTTGTACTAAATAGGTCCCAATGTAGTGGAATGAAAGCCTCCGAGTATCCTTCCATTTCCAGCCTTGCCGAGATTCCACATCATGAGAAGGGTTCCATATGGCTTCCTCCAAATAGCAAACTCCACTCACCTATTTTTACCATCCGAAGAGGCTACCACTCCTTGTTTCCTCACATTTGTCTTCTGAAAAAAGGAACACATGGTATTTTTATATCAGTGTTTTATTGTTGTCTAGTCTGAAAGCTCTAGGAAAAATTACACTGGAAAGCAAAATTCTGTTTTGCTATAATTATGCATGACATAAAAGAATAACACTTTGTTGGATTAACATGCCATCTTTAGACGCTGTAGTAGGGTTAAAGTTTAACTGTCAGTGGATGAAATGAGGCCCCTTCAACCTAGAAAAGAATGAAGGTCAGTTTAAATACCTGAGTTCTAATAGCATGGATCCTGTTCACCCTTTTAGGACACTGAGTGGTCTCCTTTCTGTAGTTTAATTCTAACACATTATATATATGTATGTATGTATGTTGTATGTATGTATGTATGTATGTAAAACTATGTATTAGTTTTATATTGGTGTTAATGGTGTATGAATACATACATTAATATGCATTAGTGATTGTGTTGGTACTAATTGAATTAAAGCAATTTGAATTTTTATGGAAAAAGTGCTTTATAAATAGCAAAGAATATTATTTCATATTCAGAACTTTTGCCAACACTCACTACTTTCCTTGTGATTATCTGCCATTTCCAGTAAGTACCATTTTAACATTGGATATTATCATGGACTCATAATAGGAGACTATTCAACAACAAAAAAAGGAAATGTCTATCTATACATTACATTCTATCATATCATGTAATTTAAAAATCAGAATGTCCACAAGACGGGTATAATTTGAGCCCATTTAAGGATACTCTGTCTTTTTGGAGTAAACCTTGTTTCTCATAAAAATTAGATGTTTTATGAGAGAGTCACATTAAAAAAATACACCATGCAAAAGAGAACAAAAAGCTAATGTATAGACTAGGTGGTGTCCATCTGTCAGCAATGCATTGCTGAAACTGAATGTCCTCACTCTACTGAGAGCCCTTGGATTTGAAGGTGGGTGAGGAATTAAGAGCAAGATGTTACAGGAGGTGAATGTGTCTACCAGGAAAAGGCGGGAGGTTGGGACAAATTGGGATTCTGCTTTGACTTAGACTCTTAGACCATGCCAAGAGCTGTGTCTAAATAGTCAATGACGTATATGGAGAAACCTGAGTTTACCGTCCTAACCAGTAAGTCTATGGGGAATACAAAAAGGCCTTTCAATCCTCACATGACATCCTGTGAAACTTACCAGATTCCTTAGGCTGGAGCCTCCAGATTCTTTCTATCTTCATGGTTTTGTGTTTTTTCTCTTTAAGAATAAGGACCATTCTTCAGAACCAATCAGTAAATATTTTACTGCACCTTAGTTCCTAGATAAGAACAGAAGATCAGAGCATCTTTGGCCGCTGTCTGGTGGGGGGACAGGGCCACGGAGGACACGTCTTGGGGTGGGGGTAAGAGCACCAAGGAGGGGGAGGAGTCCGAATGAAGGCTAAAGAGAATAGGGGAAGGGCACCTACAGTTTGGTTCTGTGCTTTTTGCATTATGCTGTATAAGCAGATTTGTCCTTTTCTGGACTAAACCATATTTCTCTGTAGGTAATGGAGGCTATATTTTCATAATGATCTATTATCTGTTTTTACACACACACACAAACACACACATATTTTCTCTCAAGGAATTTATAAAACATATTATATATGGTATTTCTTTTGATTTTGATAGCCATTCTATGTGGTATATATAATTAATTCCTTATGGATAAGATAATTACAGCTCAGAGATGTCAGTTTCTTGCCCTATGTGAAATACTTACCTATGAACTGTCAAACACAACCCTGCCTTAGCCATTATTACTACACCATCCTCCTCCTAGCAGATTATTTAGTAACATGCTTCAGGAAGAAACATTGTTTTGTGATTTAAATTGTTTGGAAAGGATACCCATGCCCTTGAACAATTAGAAATAAGTTTAAAGTATATTAAGGCTGTGAGAAATATCACACTTTATCAAAAATAGAACACTTTTGGGTAGCCCATCACTTTTTGCAGTTATATGACTTTGAAATGTTGATTGGAGAAGGTTATCAACTCCTGATGGAGCTAGTACTCTAGAGAACGTAGCTGGATATCATGAGCTAGGGAAAAGTGATCCCGTCCTTAATTTTCCTTTCTTCTCTTCATATGTCTAGGATTTTACTCATGTTATTTCTTGTTTATTTATGATGATTTTTAAGCTCAGTATGGAATCCTGAATAGAATTTGCAGAGATGATGCCTAAATGTAAACTCTTTTGTGGGGAACGTGGCCAACAGCTTGTTCAGGGAACTCTTTAGGCATAGTTATCCTAGGGACCAGTTATCCTTGGTGAGCCAAGTGCGTATCCATAGATTAGATTTTAAAATCTCATCATTTCTGACTTTTACGAGGTCCTATGCTCCAGGAGGGCAGGGGCTAAGTCATTTCACTGACCACCTTATGAAAAGAAAGTGAAAAGTTAGCCACTCGGTCACGTCTGACTATTTGTGACCCCGTGGACTGCAGCCCGCCAGGCTCCTCTGTCCATGGGATTCTCCAGGCAAGGATACTGGAGTGGGTTGCCATTTCCTTTTCTAGGGGATCTTTCTGACCCAGGGATTGAACCCAGATCCCCCACGTTGCAGGCAGACTCTTTACCAACTGATAATTCCTGAGTCATTAAGTGTTACTGAATATATACTTGTTGAATAAGATCTTGAATAATTTAACTGAGAAGTGGCTTAAAAACTGAGTACATTCTCAAAACTAATCTCCTCCAGGAAACTCCAGGATAGTGGTTCTCCTTGGGGTGGGGGTCAGGGGTAGCTACGGAAGGGAGCAAATGGAACCCTCTGGGGTTTGCACAGTATTTGCTCCTTGGTTTTTGTGTCAGTTACATGAGTGTGCTCAGTGTGTGAAAATTCACCATACATGCGCTTCCCATATGTTTATTCTACTTTATTGTATTGTAATATATTACATATATATTATATTGTAATATTCAGGGAAACAGGCAATCCAAAAGTGAACCATAGCTTCATCTATTTCATCGATCCATTCTGAATATGTCTGCTCTTACAGATACATGGAGATCAAGAATTTATTACTAATTATTGAGGATGAGTAGGGCCTGTTAAACCTCATTTGGGTAAGCTATGCTTAGATGGACTTGAAATGCAAACACACTGTAATTGCCTTGTCTGGGCTTTTCCAACCTGCTTTGGAAAATTTTTCAAATTATGGTTCCCTAAATGCTTGGGCTGTATAGAGGAGTAGGGAAGTTATCCCTATTGTGATTCAAATTTTTGGCTTCGTTTGCATCATTTAATTTAGTCCATTCAATGGTTTTGAGTTGAATATTATTATCTCTGCTTTATAGGTCAAGATACCAAGATCCAAAGGACTAAATGTATTAGTCTAAAGTCACCAGGCAGGCATGAGATTTCAGTTCGGACTCTTTAGTATTTTCTACACACTGTACTGCCATGGAATCAACTATAGTGAGAAGCATCACTGTCTCGATTAAAGCAAAACAAAATACATAAGCAAAGAAAAAACTAAACAGTTCATCACAAATTAGACTGTAAACATATCATGGTCTGAAATTTCAATTTACTTTTGATATCAATGTTTGACATGAGTGAATTCTATGGATTTGACTTTTTAATTTTGACATTTTGGATTCATAATAAAAATACGCATATACCTTGTACATGCTTCTGTATGCCTTTATATAAACACAAATATTATATATGTGCTGTAAGTATAAGACAAATGAAATGCTCATAATTATCCATCAGTAAGCAAGTGTTCTGTGAGGTTTTTAAAACTGTCTTTAACTTTCTAAATCAGACATATTCATAAAACTGAATAACACCTTTATCATCTCATTCTCTCTTTGTTTCCAACCAGCATGCATCACATTTAAAATTTTATATTTGTCAGTAAATGTCTTCTGTTGTTGGAATGATTCAAGTTTAGAAGTGAAGTAGGTTGGACAGAAGTTAAGTATGGAACAATAATAATAAAAGAAAAATGTAAATCTGCTCTTTGAATGCCCTTTGATAAGGCCTTGAGGAAGCAAGAGACTTCCATCAGGTGAAGTCTGGCAACAGCTTATTTAGATTGCATTTTCTTCTGCCTTAGGAATGTGGATTTTCTTCTTTAATTAAAAAAATGTTATTTAGCTGCTTGGTAAAATTTACAAAAAAAGGAGAAATGAGTCAATTCTAAAAGGTTCATTTAGTTTCTGACAATATTTTTCACAGCTGCAATGACCTCTGAAGAAAGGGAAAGTTGATTAGTATGT
Organism: Cephalophus harveyi; assembly: GCA_006410635.1. Classification (NCBI taxonomy): domain Eukaryota; kingdom Metazoa; phylum Chordata; class Mammalia; order Artiodactyla; family Bovidae; genus Cephalophus; species Cephalophus harveyi. The sequence goes on along the minus strand of SJYT01027329.1, from coordinate 436,782 downwards.
GCCATTAATCATTTAGGTAAAAGAAAGGGAGTCTTTAGTTTTCAATGAGCAGAAACAGTGGCACATGAAGGCAAAATCAGTGGTTGACGAGTAGCTTATGGATCTCCTAGAATAAAGCCTAATTTGGAAAAAAAAAAATTGTGATTCCAGTAGCATTCGTTTATGATTATTGAAGTCATTTATTCTCCGTGGCACAAAATATATCACTTGTTGAAATATATTGGCTTTTAAAAATTATCTCTTCTTATTTATTTTCCCTATTCAAAGTGAGCATGATGCTGACTTACAAGCATATTCGATGGAAGCTGGACGCTCTGCCTCTGAAAGGACATTTCAGAAGAGATTTGCTTGCCCTGGAAGGTCAGAGAAACTATCAGAGTCATGGTGAGAAAGGTGACAAGCTGGTCACTCAAAGGAGAACAAACGCTATCCAAACAGGTTCCAGACTAGTTTTGGTTGCAGGGGAGTTCAGTAAGGCTGAATACAGGGGTGGAGACAGGTCAGGTACTTCCTGAAACACTGTGGGGCACTCACTACAAGAAAGGACTTGATCTTTGCCCGGACTTTGTGTCCAGACATGGAAATCACACAGTAAAGCCAATAGGAAATGTTAAATGCAAAGGATGATTAAATAGCAACAAGAGATTAACTACTGAGGAATGAAGGGAGCTGTACAGAATTTAAGAATAGAGGACAGAGGAAGCACCCCAGGGCCTCTAGCACTTAAAACAGAGTACTTCAGGAGCAACCCTTTGGGAAGATGTTCTCTATCCACACTGTTGTAATCCCCACGATCAAAGTCCTTAGCATCTTCAGTGAAGCAGATGTTTTTCTGGAACTCCCTTGCTTTCTTCATGATCCAACAAATGTTGGCAATTTGATTTCTGTTTCCTCTGCTTCTTCGAAACCCAGCTTGTACATCCGGAAGTTTTGGTTCACGTGCTGTTGAAGCCTGGCTTGAAGGATTTTGTGACTAATCTTGCTAGCATGAGAGGTTGTGCGGCAGTTCGAGCATTCTGAGCATAATCTTGCTAGCATGAGAGATAAGGACGATTGCGTGGTAGTTTGAACATTCTTTGGCATTGCCCTTCTTAGGGACTGGAGTGAAAACTGACCTTTTCCAATTCTGTGGCCACTGCTGAGTTTTCCGAATTTGCAGACATACTGAGTGCATCCCATTAACAGCATCATCTTGTTTCCCAGTTTTCAGTAGCTCAGCTGGAATTCCATCACCTTTGACTCTGTGGGTCACAACAAACTGTGGAAAATTCTTAAAGAGATGGTAATACCAGACCACATTATCTGTCTCCTGAGAAACCTGTATGCAGGTCAAGAAGCAACAGTTAGAACTGAACATGGAACAATGAGGTGAAGTCGCTCAGTCGTGTCCGACTCTTTGCGACCCCGTGGACTGTAACCTACTAGGCTTCTCCGCCCATGGGATTCTCCAGGCAAGAATACTGGAGTGGGTTGCCATTTCCTTCTCCAGGGGATCTTCCCAACCCAGGGATCGAACCCGGGTCTCCCGCATCAGAGGCAGACGCTTTAACCTCTGAGCCACCAGGGAAGCCCCAAACATGGAACAATGGACTGGTTCAAAACTGGGAGAAGAGTATAGCAAGGCTTACGTTGTCACCAGCTTGTACTTGCCTGCCCAGTCTGTCCTGCTCTTTGCGACCCTATGGACTGTAGCCCACTGGACTCCTCTGTCCATGGGATTCTGAGGCAGGGATACTGGAGTGGGTTTCCATTTCCTACTTCAGGGAATCTGGTTCCAGGAACTGAACTCATATCTCCTGTGTCTCCAGCATTGGGAGGCAGATTCTTTTACCACTGAGCCACCTGGGATGCCACAAAGTGAGGCCAAAAACAACAACAAAAAAGCCCTGAGCACTTGGGGTCCACGAGCGGATATGCACACCAGCTGGCCCCATGTCCTGCTGGGCACGGAGTGCCAGGCTCGCCCCCACACAGCCACAGCGAGCTCTCTTCTCTCGCCGGAAGGCCCCGCCTCTCCCTACCTCTGGATCGCGGCCCCTGCTGACCCTTTGCTCTGGCGCCTGTCACCAGGAGCGCCCCACGGTGGCCTCTCCCCCACCAGGAGAGGAGATCTCCCCCACCATCTTAGTGGAAGCCCCGAGCCCTCCACCCCGGCTCTAATGCTATTTCAAAGGTTAAAGAAGTGGGTTTTTAGATTAGAGTGACAAGGTGTCTGGGAGTTCCCTGAGAAAAGAAATAGAGGGGCTTTCTTGGAGGCCCAGGGGTTAAGAATCCACCTGCCAGTGCAGGGGACACGGGACGATCCCAGGTCCAGGATGAATCACAAGCTGGAGTCAGGGTTGTCAGGAGCAATACCGACCGCCTCAGGTGTGCAGATGGCACTACTGTAACCACAGAAAGCACAGAGGGCTGAAGAGGCTCGTGATGCCAGTGAAAGAGGAGAGTGAGAAAGCCGACTTAAAACTCAACACTCAAAAACCGAAGACCGTGGCATCTGGTGCCATCACTTCATGGCCAATAGATGGGGAAACAGTGGAAACAGTGACGGACGTTATTTTCTTGGGCTCCAAAATCACTGCTGATGGTGATTGTGGGCATGAATGTCAAAGATGCTTGCTCCCTGGAAGGAAAGCTATCACAAACCTGGACAAGGTATTAAGAAGCAGAGACATCACTTTGGTGACAAAAGTCCATATTGTCAAAGCTGTGGTTTTTCCAGTGGTCATATATGGATGTGAGAGTTGGAATGTGAAGAAAGCTGAGCCCTGGAGAATTGATGCTTTTGAATTGTGGTGTTGGAGAAGACTCTTGAGAGTCCCTTGGACTGCAGGGAGATCCAACCACTCCCTCCTAGAGGAGGTCAGTCCTGGGTGTTCATTAGAAGGACTGATGCTGAAGCTGGAGCTCCGATGCTTTGGCACCTGATGCGGAGAACAGACTCATGGGAAAGCCCCTGATGCTGGGAGGGATTGAAGGTAGGAGGAGAGGGGACGGCAGAGGATGAGATGGTTGGATGGCATCACCGACTCAATGGACATGAGTCTGAGCAAGCTCCGGGAGTTGGTGATGGACAGGGAGGCCTGGCGTGCTGCAGTCCATGAGGTCACAAAGAGTCGGACACGACTGAGTGGCTGAACAGCTATGAAACACAGTCATTGAACACCTAGTAGTTCCTGGTTTTTGTTTCATGAGAGAGTTGGGTCTATAATGGAGTATTTTTCTGTTTCAGACTGTGACTGAAAATGGGCTCTGTTAACACATCATTTTGTGACATTACAATTTTTGCTTTAAAAACCCCTTTTTCTTAAAATGAAAATCAGCAAAGCAGTGTAAAACGTCCCCTTTTCCTGAACAGAAAGAAAAAAAAAAATCTCTTGGATTTATTTGCTTTTAGCTTAAAAACAAAATCCTATCCTATTAAAATATCTTGATGTGCTATGAATATAGTAGTCCTCAAATTTGTATCTGAATCAAATGTCTGAGTTTGTTAATATCTTCACCGTTTTCTGAAGGTTGTCTTCCTTTCTACTGAAATAATAAATGGGTAAATATCAAGTGTGAGAAGCTTGCATCTTTAATATGCCAGCACCTTCTGTCTTAGAGGCATATCGTGCCAGATGGAACATTTCATAAACACTATAAGAGACAAATTACATTAGATACCCTGGCTAGCACAGTGCCACACAGCACCTTGATATAACTCAATTTTGTCTTTGCCTACATTGGAACCATCGCGTTTTAAATCAGCACTGGGATAGTATAAACTATCATGTCTGAATAGAATGATAAATCTGCCCACTATGTTTGTAAAGCAGCCAGCCTTTATTAATTTCTTCATAGCAATATTTATGCTAATAGTTAGGCCTTAGAATAGCAAAGTAAGATTACTTTTCCCCAAAACCTCGCTTTTAAAGGTGGTATCTTTTTTATGGATATTTCAAGGATTATGAAAGAAAGCAATTGGAAAGATTTGCATCGCTCTGTCAGTATTTGCAGTTAAGCAAGTGGCTTAATGGGGCATCTTGCTGTTGTCTTTCAGTCACTCGGCTGTGCCCAACTCTCTGTGACTCTGTGGACTATAGCCCACCAGGCTCCTCTGCCCATGGGGCTTTCTGGGGAATGGATTGCCGTTTTGAAATGAATTTTTTAAAGAAATTATTAATATTAACTTATAGGCTGAAGAAAAGATAAATAATTCCCATCACAAATTGCTATAATTCCTTTGATATTTAAAGAAGCAATATATTTATTTTCAATATGTAAATGAGAGAGTAACAGACACTCAGGAGAAAATAGCAATTAGTAGATAGATAATACACAGAAAGGTAAATATAGACAAAAAGGTGAGTGACAGATATACAAATAGATGTGTGCTAGAAAGCCGAAGGCAGTATTTATTTCTCCGATTTGAATAATAAATATGTTCTCTCATAGTCTAAGTGCCTAATTTAAACAAGCGTTTCTAGTTTAAGAATGTTACTACAGATGCCGTTTTAGAGACGAATGGATAACACAGGTTGCCACAGCTAGAGTAAAGCCCTTTAAAAATGAGGCCTGTAGGACAAAGCCGCGCTCGAGCAGCCTCCTTTCGGCTTAGCGGTTACGGATCCACCGCAGCGAAGGAGACGCAGGTTCTGTCCCCAGGCTGGGAAGATCCTCTCGAGGAGGCAACGGCGATCCTCCCCAGGATTCTGGCCCGGAGACTCTCATGGAGCCTGGTGGGCCACAGTCCGTGGGGGTCACAGGTTGGACACGACGGAGCAACTGAGAACACACACACATATTTTTTCACAAACGCCTTCCTGCCCACCTTCGCCTGCCCTCTTAACGTCCAGGGGGCTTATCTCGGGGCCTGTCTCTGAACCCCAAGAACTCAGAGCACTCCCTCCGCACCTCCGCTGTGAGGAGCCTTCTGCGTGACTGTGTTTCCATTCCTGTGACAAGGTGATAATTGCTTTTCTTCATGATGTGGCTTCCCATTATAATCTGTTTTACCACACAGTTTAGTAGAAACCAAGAAAAGCTCAGGAAATGCCTCATGAATTCATAGATTAAAATCATTTTCTTAATTGGAAACTTCTTTAATCTCATGAAGGAGACAATGAAATTTGCAGCTGCATGGCTAAGTGCAGAATTGACAGCTTTTTTTTCAATTAGTGCACTAAAATACGATTTCAGCATGCTAGTGACAGTGAGTTAATTAAAATATAAAGCACCGGCAAACTGTGTAAATCAGGAATTGCATAAATCATAATAAAAATTCCTAAAATTTTCTCCCTTAAAAAAGAACTTATCAGTAAGCATACAGATTGAAATGTGTGATCAAAGAAAATGTATTGTACTATGCAAAAGAATCCAGTCAATGATATAGCAAAATAGCTCTTTCGTAAACACCCTTGATAAATCATGACTGTTCTCTTTGCTTGAATCAGTTATCTATCTGAGAAAGAAAATATATATGATTAATTTAAACTTATGCTATCACTAGCTTAACATGACCACCATTTAGAGCAAAGATGCTGAACTGATTTGATTGAGAATAGATCTCTTTTAGAAGCACCTTTTATTATAAAGTTACTATAACAAATTTTTAGAAATTACTGAAACATAAAAGAAAAACACTCATAATGTTAACAACCTGGCATAAATTTTATATTTTTTCAATCTTGTTTCCTATTCAGCTTTTTTTTTTTTTTTTTAAGCATTACAGTGTTTATACGCAGAGGCTTTTCTTACTCTCTGTTGTAGAGTCAGCATTTTGAGCTTATTAGTCTTTGTAACACTCAATTTTAATTGTTGAAAAATATTCCACTCTGTGGTTTTAAACTATTCCTTTATTACTACATTTGGGCATTTCTTGTCTGTAGTTTTTGTTGCAATTTGAATAGAATTGCCACTTTAATAATGGTAATTATTAAGTACAAGAAGTAGATTTACTGGCTTGAAGCAAAAGAACTTGAATTTTTTCCTGCTTTTCTTACTATTTCTTGCTAGACCTCGAGAAAGAGATACTTAGTACACATTTTTTAAAATACAGAAGTGAAAAAATAGTATTATTGTTAAAGTGTTCTTTCTATTCTAAAAGTATCCCCCCAAAAGCCTATGAACACTTTGAAGTCACAGGAAATGGCATTGGACCAATCCTCTTTCTCATGATCCATGACAAACTGCTTATATTTTCATGGCCTAGGTTTATCCAAGGTAGTAGACCTAGCTTTTGAGGGTTTTGTTTGGATATTAAGCAAGAGATTCAAAAATTAAACAAGAAAGTTGTTAGAGTAACAGCCAAATTCAAGTCATTATAGTATTATCAGTTCCTTAAAAATCGATGTTGATATTGATAATCTTGATAATCTCAGCTCTTCAATAAATTCACTAAAATGCATGTTTAAAATATTTATCCAGAAACTCATGATTACTAAGTCAATCTAATTCAGCTAACATGTGCTGACTGAAAGGTCTTCGATGGGCTGGGATTTTGTAACTCCTGGAACTGGCCACTGTTCTGTGCACCACACACTCTCTGGATCAGATATCTGAACGATTGACTCAACTGGCCAGGCAGTCAGTCTGAGCCGGCTCTTGAGACAGTATTTATCAAAGAGATGCGGCTCTGAGTGACGCGTGTGGCGGCAGGCATTCACAGCTCACGCTCCCACAGTGATGTGCGGATGTAACGGGCTCCTCTCGAGCTTTAATTTGGCGAGAATCCCTGCCTATGAAGGCGAGGAGGTGACAGCTGTCTGAGGAGGCTCACAGTGCACGGGAGCGATTGCAGAGCTGCAAAGGCAGGCCTCTGCTCTGGCAGCGCCCCCGGCGGCATTTAATATTTAGCAGGGCGTCCACGGCGCCCCTTGTCCTCTACAGGCTGCAGACGTCACTGTGCATCAGCAGGGAGAAGGAGCTGCGAGCCAGCATGTGCAAACAGGAGCCCGGTACCTGGCGCCGTCCAGTGTTCACGTGGTGTTTAGGAAGACGCTGCTCACTGCTGAGTCTTGAGATTGTACGCCGTGGCGGGGACATCGCATCCTGCACTGACAGGCCTTCGACAGGAGAAGCAAAGGTGAGAGGCGAGACTCTTTAAGGAACGATCCTGATACCAAGATACAGTTGAACGCTGCATTGAGGCTGTGCCGTCTGCCTTTCTTTTTTCCTGGAGGTGAAGTGAAGAAGGCAGACGCGAAGCCTTACATTTCAAGCATCGCACGTAAGAGGTTAAACTGCTCTGAGAACTCATTTGTTTCTGGGAGGTTGCTGTAGAATAATAGAAAACACTCTGTACTGAAGCAAAGATTTATATTTCGATGTGCGTCAATACCATCAGCAATTCTGATTTGATTTTATACTTCTACTCTAACAATCTATTAATTTTTTGATTGAAAACTAATAGGAGAAATTATATAAAGTTTTAAAATGTATAAAGAATATAATAAAAGTCAATTTCTTAAATTCACTGCATTTAACGTTTTGCGTGCTACATTTCCATTCAGTCATATTTCCATTTAGAAAGCCTTTACCTTATGAAACTTTTAATTTTCTCTCTGCCATTAGAACATAGTACTTTCTCATTTAATATTCTAGCAAATGATTTGTATTATTCTTTTCAATAGCTGATTATTAAAAATTCTTTAAGATATATAAATGGAAAATATATTTCTGGAACAAAAAGTCATGCTCACTTTATATTTTGATGGATACCAACTAATGCTTTTGTAATATTTATTACAAAATATTGGGTATATTCTCCCCACTGAACAATACATCCTTCAGCTTATCTTACAACAAATAATTTCTACCACCAACTCCCTTGCTCATATATTGCTCTTGTCCCTAACTCCACTGGTAATCACTAGCTTGTTCCCTACACCTGTGAGTGAGTGTGTGTGTGTGTGTGTGTGTGTGTGTACGTGCGTGTGTGTGTGTGTATCGGCTTCCCTGGTAGCTCAGTGGTAAAGAGTCTGCCGGCCAATGCAGATGACTGGAAGGTCAGGAAGATCCTCTGGAGAAGGAAACGGTAACTCCCTCCAGTATTCTAGTCTGGAGAATCCCAGGGACAGAGGAGCCTGGCGGGCTGCAGTCCATGGGGTTGCAAAGACTCAGACAGGATAGAGAAGCTAACATGCTCATTTTGGCTGTGGTTTTACTCACTGGAGATACTTGGCGTAGCCAACACCATAGCGGCAAATGTTGAGTGGTGGTTGTCGGGTGCTGGGGTAACAGGAAATGGAGAGTTTCTATTTAATGTGGGCAGAGCTTGTTTTTCAAGATGAAAAGAGTTATGGAGATGAATGATGGTGGTTTCATTACATTACGAATGCGTTTAATATCCTGGACTATATAGTTGACACAATTAGAATGGTACATTTCATGCGTTTTTACACATTAAAAAAGATGAGAAAAAGATATGCCTATATCTCACAGGGGCAAGAAAAGAATTTACATTATAAATTTTCTAAAGAAAGTGATCTAATAAAAGTTCGGTGAGGGATGGAGAGTCAGGAAGAAACTGAGGCCAATGATATCCTCTTGGTTACAGAATATCATTCCCTTGAAACACGTATAAATATTTTCCCCAGGTCTGCCATTTACATGTTAGTTGCATTTATGTGCTTTTCCTATAGGAGAATTTTACTTTAATTTTGGAATGATTAAAGGTTTTTGAAGAAGACTCTTGAGAGTCCCTTGGACTGCAAGGAGATCCAACCAGTCCATTCTGAAGGAGATCAGCTCTGGGATTTCTTTGGAAGGAATGATGCTAAAGCTGAAACTCCAGTACTTTGGCCACCTCATGCAAAGAGTTAACTCATTGGAAAAGACTCTGATGCTGGGAGGGATTGGGGGCAGGAGGAGAAGGGGACGACCGAGGATGAGATGGCTAGATGGCATCACTGACTCGATGGACGTGAGTCTGAGTGAACTCCGGGAGATGGTGAGGGACAGGGAGGCCTGGCGTGCTGCGATTCATGGGGTCGCAAAGAGTTGAACACGACTGAGCGGCTGAACTGAACTGAAAGGTTTTGATTTGTGTTGGTTTAAGAGGCCCTTGTTACTTTTAAATTAAAATTTGTTTCCAATGCTTTTCTTTTTGCTACACTGGCCTTTGATTCACCTGAACTTATTTTTATAAGCTAGTGTTTTTCTCCAAATTTTATACCTGTTTAGTTACCCTAATACTCTGCAGCTAACAGTGGTATTGGTGCCACCTTTAGTGTGTGCCATGCCGTGTTTATATATCCATGGACCTATTACTGATGTCACCCTCATCCACCAGTCTGCATGTAACTCATGGGTGAGAAGCCAGTCATTGGAAGAACAGAGGAGAGTGTTCTTGGTTAAGGAACCAGAAAATGCAGCAGTCCCAAGACGGAAGGATCTCCTTTTGTGAGAAAGAATAGCGGACTGGGACGTCTAGAGTGTCCTGAGTCACGGTTCACGATGCAATGTGAGAGGCTCACGGGGCAAGGCCGCGCAGGACGCTGTGGCTGCTGCCTCCGGGTGGGGCCTCAGCCCGGCGAGACTCAAGGTGCGCGGGCGGACACACTTTCGGTCACTGCTCCTTCAGAGCAGATCGGAGGGAAGTCTGTCCTTCTCTACGCCGCCCTGGGCCTCTCTCGTCTCACTCCAAGCCATCGGGCTGAGATGGGGTGTGGGGGAACCCACATCTGGATTGAGTGGACGGCAGAAAAGCGCAGAGTGGACAGGAGGGCGGGAGTTCCATCCAGATGGCTTGCTCGCTTAGATTACGCGGTCTCTTCCAACTCAGCTGATGAAGCTGGCCTTGTAGACAGCTCCTTTGCTCCCCTTCTGTTTGTTCATCCCAATTTCCCTCAGATCCAAATCATAAGCATGAGATCACTATGGAACATTTAACCCAGCTCCTCATTTTTGCTTTAATGAATGTACTCAGTGCCTTCCCAAACCTATCAGTTTATTTCCTGGAGTAGAGTGAGAAGGAGAATGAAGAATGAGGTTGTGAAAGAATGACTGACTCTCACCCCCTTAGTAAATTTGCTGGTGGACCACGTGGGCAAGACGGCATCCAGAGGAAGGTAAGGGGAAGCCGGCAGGTCTGCATGACACAGAAAAGTGAAGAAGAATCTGACCTTCTGCCCTAATGATTGACTGAACTTGTTTCTCCTTTTTCTCTTTAAAAATTGTCTCGCTGAGCAGATCATTTGAGTTGATGTCTGAACGCAAGCCCGCCTTCTCCCCCGATCGCCAGCTTTCCTGAGTAAAGCCTCTTTCCTCTCTGCTGACACTCGTCTGCTAAGCTATCGGCTTCTGTGGCTTCTTTATCTGCAGATCTCACTCGCTCCCTGTAGCCCTTTCCTTTGAATTCCCCAGTCCCTCCTTTGAGCTGCTCCCTAATGAAGCACACACCGCTTCCTTAGAGGACTGTGTCTTTGGATTCTCCAGGTGTCAGACGATCACACAAGGCGCTCGAGAGGGCGGCAGAATTCACAGGACCCATCCCAGAACCACCTGTGATTTCCCAGAGCTTCTGTACCCAACAACAGCAAATAGTTTCATGTGATATTTCCCTTCTTTCAAATGGCTTTCAATATTGACATAACCTGTGGTTATTTAAAGATTTGCACTTGTATCATGAGTGCATGTAAATATTTAGAGAGCTTTTGGTGCACAGGGTGGGGTAGGAACTGGGCACATGCACTCACAGGAAAGTGCTTAAAAGTTGAAGAAGATAATGGTGATAATACCCTACACTTTAAAATGAATGCATGCATGATGGCTTATATTCTCACCTTTGAGTCTGACAACATCCTTTTAGGAGAGGTTCAATTGTTAGTAACAGCTTATGGCTAAGAAACAAGTTGGAAAAGAAGAAACCACTTTCTTAAAACACATGCAAACGCAGGTTTCCTAATTTTGTGGTTGCAGTTCTTTTTCGTATACTATTTTGTCCTCCTTCTGTTTAATTAGACAAGGGGTAATATTGTCTTCATATCATTTACATTTTCTTAAGGGCTAACATTAGGAAAACGAGCAATTAACTATTACAGAACCGAAACACGTCATTACTTCTTAGCTGTGAAGGCAGAAAGATTGTGCTAATAGAACCTCAAACTAATGAATAACCTTTTATCATGAATTATAATGTAACACCTGTAACATTTAGCTATAACAATATTTTAATTTAGTGACGCTTTCTATGGTAATGTTAGCACAATTACGTGAAAATCAAGCAGAAAGATTGGAAGAATCTTAATGGAAACCATTAAACAGATGACCTACACTCTCAGAATATTTATAAGTAAGAGAAAAAAAATCTATTTTCCACTTTAAGAAATGAACTAAAGGAAGATAATTTTGGCCCAAGGTAAAGCTGAGAAAGCGCGGATGATGACATTGGACATATTTTTGGAATCTCTGTGTTCATTCTCTTTCTTTTTCTTATGATTCCTTTTGCCCATTTCTCCTACTTCAGCTAGGGTATTTCCACCCAGACACATGCACATTCTCTGACAATATGAATTTTTCAGTGGTCTTTTTAGTGTATTTTGAAGATGATATTAGACCTTTGGGAGAAAAAACATACAAGCAAAGCAGGAAACTCTTTAACCATAAACTGTATTTCCAGACAGTAAGTGCCACCTCTGTTGTGCCATTCAACCATACACATTCTGTTATGTCAGCATTGGTTAGTATGTGTAGAAGAGCAATAATTCACGAAAGTGTTGCAATTACAAGAACTGCTCATCCCCTTTGTTACAGCAGGAGAGTGGACCTGATGTGCATAATTCATAGTTGCTTTCTTATATCCACAACTTTTCAGAAACATGGGCCATTTGCTTTTCCTGTAGCAATTTAGGGAGAATAACACTTGACAAATAGTCAATAAAGCATACACATACCAAATATGCATTTGTGAAAGAAAATACTTCTCCTGAGTTGAATAGATTAGGCAATTTTCATCATGCAAAAACCACTCTGACAAAGTGACCCGGGCAAACTGGCCATTTCGGACCAGCTGGGCTGCCCTTAATGTATGGAAGACAGAACACTGTTATAACACTGTGCGCTGTTATTTCTACAATCCCCACGCACTCTAAAGGAAGCCTCCCAGGTGCTATACAAGATTAATAGCAGTCAAAAAGTCTGTGTACAGTGAACTCACCAACAGTTTAGCCATTCCAAGTAGATTCATAATATACCCTTTAGTATGGAAACAACAAAATGAATCTCAAATATCACCCCCACATACACACACACACACACATATACACAGATCTTAAAAAATAAGAAAAGCAAATTGACTGGAATAGTAATTTGTCGACTCACAGCCCAGAGGATCCATTTCTCTTCAGCAAAGGGATAGATAGATTCCCCTTGATTCATTACTTTTTTCTGATTTGAGTTGTAGTTCTGAGGCTCTTTGTTGAGAATTCAAAGGATTCCAGACAAGCTATGGTCCTTGTTTTAATTAAGACCAAGAGATAGCCGTAGGAGTTCTTTCACAATAAATTAAAGTTCATTTCTACTTGAAAAGAATCAGGAAGCTAGGGACAATGAGAAAGAAAATGGAAAAGTGAAGGAAACGGGAAAATGCATTGGGCAGTGCTATTGATTGTCACCACATATTAATTTGTTCTTTGTTGTGAACCTTTTCATCAAGAGAATCTCCATCAGGTACAACATGGTGTTTCCAATGACTGTCCTCAAGGCAACAAGAGGAGAAATTCATTCTGCGGGGCAGCAGAGGCGAACTCTGAAACCGAACAGGGGAGATCAACGCAAGTCCAAACAGTGCCATTTAAACACAAAATAAGAAAGGCTTCAGACCAAGGAATAATGTAAGTGAAAGACAATCTTCTTGAAACCTGAGAAGGTTTGGGGTTAAAAAAAAATCAAGTTTCAATAAAAGGAAACCTCTTGAAAATGTAACCATAGTTGAAAACACTCCACTTTTAAGAGAAAAATGCTGGTCTTTTTTTTTTTTTTTTTTTTTGGTTTACACTTTCCATTCAGAATGGAATGTTGAGCCTGAATATACAGAGAAAAGCCAGAGCTGCTTCCAGGAGGATTACCATTTCAGCTGTGCTGATTGCCTTTGTCACAATTACTTGCAAGCTCTCAAGTCTGGATGATCGCTGTCTCCATCTTTGTTTTCCTGAGAAGGAAATGAATCTAGAAACCTCCAGTGACATGCACCCAAGTGATGACGATAAAGAGGAATATTGCTTTTGTGTCCTTGTGTTGTGCAAGGCTCGACAGCTGGGTTTTCTCTTTTCTGTAATGCAAGTGTCTGCCTCCAGGTTTGATTGCTGAGGCATCTGCTTTCAAAGAGGGGTCCACTTGAAGACAGCTGTTAGAATCCGCACACTGCCAGCCACGGGCTACACCAAGGGCCAGGTCATCTGTCCCCACTGAGCCGCCTTCGTTTTAGAGAGGCTGGCTGTTTTTGATACCTGACAACTTGGGCTGGGGCCACTGCTTTGTTCCTTTTCCACACTTTAATTCTCCACCCTGATTTTGAATCACAAATAAAGAGGGAGCCCGCAACATCCAAGGGCCCCAATAAAAGCAAAACCACGGCCCGTGTGCCTTCTCTCAGTTCAGTTCAGCTCAGCTGCTCAGTCGTGTCCGGCTCTTTACGACCCCGTGAATCGCAGCACGCCAGGCCTCCCTGTCCATCACCAACCCCCGGAGATCACCCAAACTCATGTCCATCGAGTCCATGATGCCATCCAGCCATCTCATCCTCGGTCGTCCCCTTCTCCTCCTGCCCCCAATCCCTCCCAGCATCAAGGTCTTTTCCAATGAGTCAACTCTTCGCATGAGGTGGCCAAAGTACTGGAGTTTCAGCTTCAGCATCATTCCTTCCAAAGAACACGCAGGACTAATCTCCTTTAGAATGAACCTGTTGGATCTCCTTGCAGTCCAAGGGACTCTCAAGAGTCTTCTCCAACACCACAGTTCAGAAGCATCAGTTCTTCGGTGCTCAGCCTTCTTCACAGTCCAACTCTCACATCCATACATGACCACAGGAAAACCCATAGCCTTGACTAGATGGACCTTAGTCGGCAAAGTAATGTCCCTGCTTTTGAATATGCTATCGAGGTTGGTCATAACTTTCCTTCCAAGGAGTAAGCATCTTTTAATTTCATGGCAGCAATCACCATCTGCAGTGATTTCGGAGCACAAAAAAATAAAGTCTGACACTGTTTCCACTGTTTCCTTCGATAAAGCAGAAGTAGATGTTTTTCTGGAACTCTCTTGCTTTTTCCATGATCCAGCGGATGTTGGCAATTTGATCTCTGGTTCCTCTGCCTTTTCTAAAGCCAGCTTGAACATCAGGGAGTTCACGGTTCACGTATTGCTGAAGCCTGGCTTGGAGGATTTTGAGCATTACTTTACTAGCATGTGAGATGAGTGCAATTGTGCGGTAATTGGAGCATTCTTTTGCATTGCCTTTCTTTGGAATTGGAATGAAAACTGACCTTTTCCAGTCCTGTGGCCACTGCTGAGTTTTCCAAATTTGCTGGCAGATTGAGTGCAGCACTTTCACAGCATCATCTTTCAGGATTTGAAACAGCTCAACTGGAATTCCATCACCTCCACTAGCTTTGTTCGTAGTGATGCTTTCTAAGGCCCACTTGACTTCACATTCCAAGATGTCTGGCTCTAGATTAGTGATCACATCATCATGATTATCTGGGTCGTGAAGATCTTTTTTGTACAGTTCTTCCATGTATTCTTGCCACCTCTTCTTAATATCTTCTGCTTCTGTTAGGTCCAGACCATTTCTGTCCTTTATCAAGCCCATCTTTGCATGAAATGTTCCCTTAGTATCTCTAATTTTCTTGAAGAGATCTCTAGTCTTTCCCATTCTGTTGTTTTCCTCTATTTCTTTGCATTGATCACTGAAGAAGGCTTTCTTATCTCTCCTTGCTATTCTTTGGAACTCTGCATTCAGATGCTTATATTTTTCCTTTTCTCCTTTGCTTTTCACTTCTCTTCTTTTCACAGCTATTTGTAAGGCTTCCCCAGACAGCCATTTTGCTTTTTTGCATTTCTTTTCCATGGGGATGGTTTTGATCCCTGTCTCTTGTACAATGTCGTGAACCTCTGTCCATAGTTCATCAGGCCCTTTATCTATCAGATCTAGGCCCTTAAATCTATTTCTCACTTCCACTGTATAATCATAAGGGATTTGATTTAGGTCATACCTGAATGGTCTAGTGGTTTTCCCTACTTCCTTCAATTTAAGTCTGAATTTGGCGATAAGGAACTCATGATCTGAGCCACAGTCAGCTCCTGGTGCCTTCTTTATCTACCCGCAAACTGACTGTCTGGCTCCAGGTGGGCCATGCGATCTCCGCATCTTGCAAGTGATAAACTCTTTTTCCTTTTTAGATTTTCAGAGCGTTGTTGCTGAAGGGCATCTTGCAGTCATAAGAACCACAAGGGCTGGTCCAGCCTTGTGGCCAGTGACCACAAGACAGGTGGTCAGTGACCCGAGATGGGTCACTGGCTGGCCAAGACCTGCACAGAGAGTACACAAATCCTGGCAAGCGTGAGTCTGTCACTCGTGTGTGGCATCTGACTTTTAAAAATGATACAAGTGAATTTATTTACAAAACAGAACCAGACTTCACTATCAAAAGCAAGTGCATGGTTACCAAAGAGGAAACCTGGAGAGGAGGGACAAGTTGGGAGTTTGGGGTGAGCACACACACACGTCACTGTATAAAAGACGCAAAACCAACAAGGCCTGCTGCGTAGCGCAAGGAGCTCTCCCCATGTTCCGGGATCACTATACTCGCATCCTTGGGAACCATGTTTTTCTCAAGATGCCTGTAATATCCTAAAACTGTTTTAGTTGCAATTTCTTTCTTTCTTTTTTATTTTTTAAATTATTAAAGTCTGATAACACATTTACAGGAGACTTGGAAAATACAGAACAAAGTTACATATAGTTCCACTCTATACTACAATTATATGTAAGTAGATAAATTAAAATTTTTAGTTGGAGCTTCAATGTCAAACTCTCAAAATTAATAGAACAAATATACAGAAATCACCATGAGCCAATTCAACATAATTAAGATTTGCACAGTTTTCACACAACAGTAAGGTACAAATTCTGTTCAAGTTCCCGTAGGCTATAAACTAGGAGATGCTGGAACACATCCAGAGATATAAAGCAAGGTGCAAAAATGTCATGGTCTAGAGACATTGAAATCAAACAGAGCCTGTTCTCTTATCACTGTGGAATTATGTTAGAAATCAATATCAAAAGAGATTTGAAAATAAGCCATATATTTTCAAGTGCAATGTGACATTTACCAGGATCTTGGACCTGGCCATTGAAAGCCTTAATATAGTTAGAAGACTGAACAAACACAGAGAGTGATTGCAGAGTAAAAAGCACGTAAATGAGACATTAATATAAAAATTAAAATTAATATCAAAGATACTATAGTTAGGTCACTTGCTCAGTTGTATCCGACTTTTTGCGACCCTGTGGACTGTAGCCCACCAGGCTCCTCCATCCATGGGATTCTCCAGGCAAGAATCCTGGAGTGGGTTGTCATTTTCTTCTCCAGGGAATCTTCCTGACCCAGGGATTGAACCCAGGTCTCCCACATTGCGGGCAGACGCTTTAACCTCTGAGCCACCAGGAAAGCCCAAAAGATACTATAAAACCCTACATATTTAGAAATCAAATGTCTACTTTTATATGATGGGTGGATCTAAGAGGCCACAACAAGGAAAATTAGAAAATATTTGTAACAGAATAAAAATGAAAAGAGAATTTATCAGAATTTGCTGCATGCAGCTGAAGATGCTCAAAGCAACTAAATACAAAGTGGGATCTTGAATAAGGTATGAAAACAAGGAATGGACATGAGCATAAAATTTTGTGAAACTTGAAAAAATGTGTAGTTTAGTTAATAATACTGTATCACATGTTGCTTTCCTTTTCTTTCTTTTCTTTTTTTTAACAACATAGTATTTCTTTACTAGCATTCTATTCATACTAAGTCGAACAAGTGGAATCAAAATGTCATAAAATTTTTAGTTAGGCAAAAATTCTTAAGTTTTATAAAATACATATATATATTATACATACTATTTATATATGTATGTCTCTCTCAGTTCAGCTCAGTTCAGTCGCTCAGTCGTGTCCAACTCTTTGCGACTCAATGAATTGGAGCACACCAGGTCTCCCTGTCCATCACTAACTCTCGGAGTTCACTCAGACTCGCGTCCATCGAGTCTGTGATGCCATCCAGTCATCTCATCCTCGGTCGTCCCCTTCTCCTCCTGCCCCCAATCCCTCCCAGCATCAAGGTCTTTTCCAACGAGTCAACTCTTCGCATGAGGTGGCCAAAGTACTGGAGTTTCAGCTTTAGCCTCATTCCTTCCAAAGAAATCCCAGGGTTGATCTCCTTCAGAATGGACTGGTTAGATCTCCTTGCAGTCCAAGGGACTCTCAAGAGTCTTCTCCAACACCACAGTTCAAAAGCATCAATTCTTCGGCGCTCAGCCTTCTTCACAGTCCAACTCTCACATCCATACATGACCAC